>VZRH01002956.1:0-11609 GCA_013397555.1 Urocynchramus pylzowi
CACTCACACACACACACACCCCCCTCTGCTGGCAGCTGCGCCCCGGCATGCAGGCGCACACAGAAACACACGGACACATAGACAAACGGACACACAGCGACAGACTCGGACACACAGACACATGGAGACAGACAGACACACGGACATATTGACTGAGGGATACACACAGAGGCTCACTGACAGATACACAGACACACAGACACACACAGACTGACGGACACATAGATTCAGACAGACATACACACACACACACACCCAGAGTCACAGGCAGACTCAGACTCACGCATACAGAGACTGACACAGAGGCAGAGGTGAACAGGCGGCGGTACAGGGGCACACATACACACCCTCCCCCAGTGCACAGGAGGCTGCGGGGTTGGGCAGGGGTTCCCCTGGCAGGGCTCTGGGCCAGGAGGGGACCCCAGGCAGGGCTGTAGGGTGTGGGGGTGCCCCAAGCAGGGTTTTGGGGCGGGGTTATACCCCAGACAGGGCTCTGGGGAAGGGGGTTGGCACCCCAGACAGGGCTGTGTGGCACAGGAATAGGGACAGGGCTATACCCCCAGATCTGTGGAACAACGGGAATACTCAATTGCAGGGCATGGGGCAGGGGAGATAACCCACGCAGCAGTGGGAGGTAAGAGAGAGGGATACCTGTGGACAGGGCTATGGGACAGGGAGGACATTCCAGGTAGGGCTATGGGACAGGGATATGGGACAGGGAGGACATTCCAGGTAGGGCTATGGGACAGGGATATGGGACAGGGAGGATATTCCAGGTAGGGCTGTGGGACAGGGAGGACATTCCAGGTAGGGCTGTGGGACAGGGATATGGGAGAGGGAGGACATTCCAGGTAGGGCTGTGGGACTGGGGAAGAGTTGGATACTCGAGGCAGGTATAAGGAATAGGAGCTACTGGGGCAGAGCTGGGGTGGGACAGGGCAGTGAAACACCACAGCCCCCAACCCTGCAATCAGAGCCCCACACGCGGCGTCCCCACTTTGTCATCCCAAATTGCCCAAAGTACAGGCTGTGTCCAGTGTCGTGCCGGCCTGGGGCAGCTGCCACCGCCTGACTCACGACGGAGGAAGGGGCAAATCACCGGGGTTTCGGGGTGCCGGTCACCCCCGGCAGGACACATTCTTGTGGCGAGCAAACCAGCTCACCGGTGTTTACTGAGGAGCTGAGCAGGGCCAGCGTCCCTGGGGGAATCCTGAGAGCACCCCCGTCCCAACTCCTGCATCTCCCTCCCCGGTGCAGTCCCTCTGCACTTCCGCACCGCTGGGGAGGGATGAGGAGCATCCAAGTCCCTCGGGATGGGGACAAAGTGTGGTGGCTGCAAGAACTCTGTGGTGACACGGGGACAGGTTTGCTCCACTGTGATGCAGAGACCCCAAACAAATGTCAGACTCAAAGGTCACGGGAGCATCAGCGGTTTGGTGGCCCCAAAGGAAGGACGCCTGCGCTGACAGGGGGGACACCCACTGCAGCATCCCCCATCCCTGCAACCGGCACCCGGCAGCACCCCGGGGGTGCACGGGAGGTGACGGCAGAAACCGCCCCGGGCGCCGCGGGGNTGACGGCTCTTTTTTCCCCGGGGGAGCGGGGCCGGGGCGGTAAATGCCGCCTCGGCTGCTTATATTTCAGGCGCGGGGCTGCTGGCTCTGCCCCGGCCAGGGCACACAGGCAGCCCATTGTTGGAGCCCCTTCGGCGCGGCGGGAGCAGGTGAGGCGGCTCCGAGCATCAATGGCAGCTCTGTCTGCCGGCGGGGCGGGGAGGTGGCTGCGGCACACGGGGGCTGGGGGCGGCGGGGGACAAGGACCAGCGAGATGTGTCAGGGGGCTGGTGGTTCGCTGCGGGATGCTGGACCACGCCTGGAGCATCCCCACCCCGACAGATCTGATCGTCTTCCCCAGGGCTTTGCCGTGGCATCCCGCTTCCTCCAAGCATCGCCGGTGGGGACACCCCCATTGCACCACCCGTGACCCCCTTCTTCATCCACCAGCTCCCCCATCCCTTCGCCAACCACCTTGGCAGCTCTTAGGGATGTTTTCCCTGTCGGGAGCCACTTGTTGCATAGAAACTGGACCGAGTTTTGACTTTCAGAGCGACTTCAGGCCGAAGGTCCCTTCTCTCCCTGCAGGGACCCCGCAGGTCCCGGCGTGTGGCTCCCCTCCCGATAAGACTTTGCTTTCCCGTAGCGATAAACAACCTGACCGTGCATATTTGAGTCGGTTGGAGGGATTTATGTTGGGCAAGGATGTTTTTTGGGAACATTCAGTCTCTGGGCTGTTGGTAGCTAATCCTTGGCCTCCAGCGGGGAGAAGCGGCCCCACTCCTCACAGGCTGAGTGGGAGGGTTGTTGGCCGTGCCTTGCTTGGCAGATGTGAAGCCAGAGATCCCGGTGGATCATCGTTGGCTGGCAAGCCTCACCTGCCTCTTTGGGACCTTGAGGTAGCCAGGTTGGTGGGTCCATATGTGGGTCCTGGGGGATGAGGGGCTTTCAGCTCAGTGGTGTGGGGTATGTGAGGTGGGACTGACATCCATGTCCTGGGTGGGGATGTCCCCAAGCCTTTTTTGGCAGGAGATTCATGCCCCAAGCCCTCTCCCTGTTGGGTGTCCTCCACCCTGAGCAAGGCCAGGGTGACACAGCCTCTGCTGTGCACCCAGCAGTGCTTGGCATTGTAGTAACACTGCATTTAATGTCACCTTCCTGCCTGGGAATGGCCTCACTGCCCAGCTGAGGGGCTGCAGCGTGTCCCCATGCTGGTGAACCCAGGAAAAGTGTCAGAAGGTGTTTCCTGATGGATGTGCCAGAATGGGAGCTCTGCCCTCACAAACCCTCTTAGTGCAGCGTAACAGGTATGGGAACCCAGGCTCCTGCGTGTCCTTCAAATCCCACAGCATTTGAGGCAGGGCATCCACACCTGTCTGGATGCTGGGGCAAGTGCTGGGTGGTGAAGGCTCAGGATGGGTTGAGTGTGCTGAGCAGCCTGTTTTGGGGTGGAGGAGCTTCCTTCTGAGCAAGTGGGCTGTGGTCCCACCAGGACATGTGGCTGTGCCATGGCTCCTTGCAGGTGACACTGGGGAAAATCTGGGACTGGGGTCTTACAGGATGCACTGGGAATTAGCAGTGGGACAGGGCTGTGGGGCTGGTGTCCGTGTGGGGCTGGTGTCGTGTGGGGCTGGTGTCCGTGTGGGGCTGGTGTCTGTGTGGGGCTGGTGTCCGTGGAGTGGTTGTCCTGAGGCGCTTGGCGGTCCCACCTGTGCTGCACCACCATCCTCAGGCTCCAAGGGCTCTGGGCTTGGCTGCTGCTCCTCCATGCCAAGCTGGTGTCTGTCGGTCCTGCTGTCTGGCAGTGCTGGGGACACGGGGCTGGCAGTGCTGTCTGGGTGGGCGTGTCACTTGGGAATGTGGGGAAGGGCACAGGGGCTGCCCCTGCGTGGCAGCTGCCAGGTGGAATATATGTCACGTTCCAGCATTAATTAGAGTAATTGGCTGTTGGAGGCTGTGCTGGCGCCTGCTCTGCCTCCGAGGAGGAGTATGAGCAGCTCAAGCTTTGATGCTCTGCGCGTGGGGGAGTCCCTGTCCCCACCTTGCCATTAGTCCCCAGCCCAGAGACATGTCCCCACGTGCCTGCAGGGACACGGCCGCTGTGAGCCACACACACACACACGTGGGCGTGTGCCTCTCCCCAACCCCAAATAACGTGGTGGTTACAGCAGCTGCCGGGAGGTGAAAGCCTCAGGAAGAGTCTGGCCCCGGCGGGGATTCTCCGGAGCCTTGTAGATTAAAGGGAGCCCTTGACCACACGGTTCTGGCCGCAGGGTGGACACTCTGGTATGTGAGCAATGCGTTCCAGAGGACAGAGGGACGGAGCCTGGGCAGCTCCTCTGGCACAAGTCAGGCAGGCAGGACTGTGACCATCTCCTTAGGCTGGGGTCTGCTGTGAGACGTGGGTGTCCCCAGGCATCCTCCTGGCGCCTCAGTGCATGGGCTACCAGGCTTGTCCCACCACACTGGGACACGATGCCCAGGGACATGCTGGCATGAGCAGTAGCAGCTCCAGAGTCCGTCACACCAAGCAATAAGCACAAATGGTTGGATTGTGGTGGTAACCCCGGATTGTGGTGGTAACCCCAGTGCTCAGGAAAACGAAGATTATCTCAGTTCCTCTTATCTTTTCCAGGGGTCGGGGATTAAGCTAGGGTGATGAAACAGTGCAATGTCCGTCTGTCTGTCTGTGCCGTCTGTCTGGTGTCATGCTGTGCCTGTGCAGGGTCTTGGAGGGAGCAGGGAGGGAGCCTGTGTGGGAGTCATGGATTAAAAAAGGACGGGTCAGCATCAGCATGGCATCAGTGTTGGCATTGGTATTGGCATCAGCACTGGGATCAGTGAGTGTGGCTCTGGGACAGCTCGAGGCCACATCTGCCCCTCACAGCCCCAACCCACCCAACCCCACCACGCAGGCAGTGGGACACGGGCAGAGCTGGGGCTGAGGGTGGCTGTGTGAACCCTGGCTTGGCTTTGCAGCACAGGTGAGCTGGGTTTGGGGTCTGCCCCCCTGTTGCCCCAGGCAGTGCTGTCTCTCCTTTGTGGGGAAATGGCAGGTGCTCCAACCGGTTTGTGGGTCTGGGCGGTGGCACCTCCTGCCCGAGGCCTAATGGAGGGCTGGAAGTGCTGGTATGGACGCCAAGGAGCAAACAAGAGCCGCTTGTGTCCTGCTGGGCACGGAGCCCAGCAGCCGGAGGGGACAATGTGCTGCTCCCCCGGCAGGGGGCCGTGGGGGCCAGAGCCTGGGCTGATGTTGGAGCAGTCACTACGAACTGGAGGGAAATTGAGGCATGAAGAGATGAAGGGACCCCTTCATCAAGTGATGGACCAGAGGGTTCTGGCAGGGATGGCAGAGGTAGCCCGGTGCCTGGACACCGGCTCTTCCCCTTATCATCCCGGGCTGAGCCCCAACGCTGTCCTGGGCATGTCCTGCCTGCCCACAGCAATGGGACACATTCCTGTACCTGGGTGGCCTGATCCCAGTCCCTCCATGGGAGCAACCGGGATATTAAGTGTCATCGCTGCAGGGCGAAATACAAGTGGAAGAATCCCGGGAAACTGGTTCTACCCCTCCGTCCGGTGCCGGCGGCAGGCCGGCGGCTGCGGCGGCACTCCTCCCTCGGCAAAGGCATATAATGCCTGCCATGGTCCCGGCAGCCGGCACTGCGCGGCGGGAGGCGGGCAGGGAAGCAGGCGGCGAGCGATGGCCTCCATGGGGATGCAGGTGCTGGGCATCGCCCTCTCCGTCATCGGCTGGTTGGCCTCCATCCTCTGCTGTGCACTGCCCATGTGGCGGGAGACGGCCTTCGTCGGGAACAACATCGTGGTGGCCCAGATCATCTGGGAAGGGCTGTGGATGAGCTGCGTGGTGCAGAGCACGGGGCAGATGCAGTGCAAGGTCTACGACTCGCTGCTGGCCCTGCCGCAGGACCTGCAAGCCGCCCGTGCCATGGTGGTGGTGGCCATCGTCCTGGCCATCCTGGGCACCCTGCTGGCCGTTGCCGGCGGCAAATGCACCAATTGCGTGGAGGATGACACCGCCAAAGCCAAGGTCGTGATCCTCTCCGGCATCATCTTCATCGTCGCCGGTATCCTCATCCTCATCCCCATCTCGTGGTCAGCCAACAGCATCATCCAGGACTTCTACAACCCGCTGGTCTCTGACTCGCAGAAGCGGGACCTGGGCTCATCCCTCTACGTGGGCTGGGCGGCCTCGGCGCTCCTGCTGCTTGGGGGGGGGATCCTGTGCTGCACCTGCCCCCCCCGCGGAGAGAAGCCCTACTCCGCCAAGTTCACGGCTGCTCGCTCTCTGCCAGCCAGCAACTACGTGTAGGAGCTGCCGCGCCTGCCTGGACCGCCAGGCCGCTCCAGGGCGCGGGGACCTCCCGGGACACCCAACCTCCCCGGCTGGGCTGGGACTGGCCGGGCGCCGGGGCGGTGCGAGGGAAGGCAGACAGAGCCGCCTTTGTTCCACCGGGGTTGAAGCCGGTTCTTTAATCTCGGTTGAGACAGGGGACAAGGAGATCCTGTCCTGGCTGTCCGCAGTGGGGGCTCTGCTCCCCCCGGAGCATCCAGCTGAGGCATCTTCTCCGAGACATCACCTGATCTCCTCGAGCATTTCCTGGCTCCCGGTATCGGGGTGTGCCACGCGGTGACACAGCTCCCACGAGCCCGTCCTACGGGTGGCACCGGGCTCTCTTTCCCCGCGTGAAGTCCCCGGGACGTGTCTGTCCCTCGGGGTGGGTGGCGGTGTCGGTGCTGGTAGGGACAGCGAACCTGTCCCACGTGGTCACAGGGACGTAGTGGTTCTGCAAACCCCGGCAGGGTCTTGAGGGGTGACAGGGACTGTCACCTGTCTGTTCTCTAACTTTTGACTTTGACCTACTTTCGGGGCTCGGAGCGGCCGTACAGAGTGTGATTTCTCGCGGCAGCTCCCCAGGGCGGGGGCATCATTATCCTGGGAGTGGGAAGGCAGCGGTCGGGCTGGGAAAACCGGTCGGGGAGGCGGGACCGGAGCGGGGCTGTGCCCCCGCATGGTGGGGGGCGACACCCGGACCCGACCCCATCCATCGCCCCAGAGTGGGGTGCCCGGGGCGGGGAGTGCGGTCTCACGGTACCCCTGGCTGTGCTGCCGTCCCTCCCCGTGTCCAGCCCTCCCGCATTAAACGGCAGCTGCTCAGACCCCGCTGTGCCTCGTGTTCTTTGCGCTCTCCAACACCCGCCTCGGCGGTGGGACCGCCCGGTGCTCCTGAGAGCTGAGCTCCCGTCCTCCTGTGAGATCGCCCAAATCTGTTCTTCGGAGCCTCTTGAGATCCCCGCCGCCTGTTCCAGCCCTGGCGTCCCTCGCCGTTCCCGTCCCGGGCCGCCCCGGGGGTGACAGCGGCTGCTGCCACGGCACAAAGCCTTGGCGGCGCCGGACGGGGTGTCAGGGCTGTCCCACGCCTGTCCCACGCCTGACCCGCAGCAATTTTCCCACCCGAGCAGGAAAAGGTGGCGGGCGCCGGCCGGGGCGGGTCGGGGCGCGCTGGCGCCCCACAGCCCCTGCTGGGAGCGCCCCGCGGGCGGCGTGGGCAGCGCCGGGTGTTTTGCCTATCTCGCTTCTGGCACGGCAAGTGCTCCTCTGGCTTGGGAACATCCTTCCTTCCTTCCCACCTCGGGGTTTGTGGGGACGGGGGTGACTCCGCCTAGCTCTGGGTGTCTCATCTGGATCTGTGGACTGGAGGGCTCCCAGCTCCTCAGTCCCTTCACTGGGCACGGGAATGGTGGAAAATATGCCTGTAACCCTGTGGTGCCGGTGGCCAGGTGGGAATGTGAGCACAATGCTCTGTCGAGCATCCCCGGGGATCCATGGAGACACCGCTGTCCCCCTGCAGGCGGTCGTAGACCCTGTTTTGGGTGTCCTGTGTGGCCAGGTCCCGCTGGCTGGGGGAGGGTGCCTGGGATGGCACCTACCATCCCGGCCCCTGCCTGCCTGGAGCACGGGGGAAGGGGCTGTGATTTTGGCCCAAAGGGTCTTTCATGGCCCGGGGGATGAAAAGTCCCAGTGTTGAGTGTCCATCAGGCTCCTGAGGGATAAAAGGTGCTGGGTAAGGAGTGGGGATACAACGGGGAGCGGAAAGGCTGGAGAAACCAAAACTGAGACAGAGGAAATGATGGTGAAACCTCTGGCAAGAGCCGCAGGGTGTGCCAGGCACAACCGATACCCGCTGAGCTCGGGCCATAAAACCCCGGCTGGTCCCAGCTGCCAAGCATGGCACAGGCACCCACGGGTGAACTCTGCTCTGTGAGGGGCTGAGCTGGATGTGGGCTGAGCCAGGGCCGCAGCAGTCACACGTGACCACGGTGGAGCTGCCAGTGTGCCCAGCATGTGTCCCTGTGCCAACCACCCCTCTCCCAGGGACCACCTGTGGTGACCCCATAGCCCCTCACCAGGGTTTGCCCTCTTGGGACTGCTCCCGGGGCTTCTCCAGGTTGGTATCGCAGAAGTTGCTGAGCCCCGGACCTGGGATCAGGGCAGAGCTGAGCTCTGACCCATTTCCTTTTCCTCCTGGAGAGGAGATCCCAGGTCCAAAGGGCACTGTAGGATGGCTGTGAGGGTGAAGCCAAACTGGGAGCAGGCAGTGCTGGGTGGTGTGGAGAGCTGCCCTCCCTGCCCTCCCTGTGCCCCTGGCACGAGGCTTATGGCCAGGAAGGCTGAGCACCCATGGTGGAGTGAGACATGGGGTGGGCACTGGGGGATGGCCACCAGGGCAGGACATGGGGTGAGTGTGGGGTGGGGAGGTTGCACTCTGGAGCACTGGGGGATGGGCACAGCAAGCCCCCCCCATCCTGCTCCCCAAAAGCCATCCCGTCCCTGACACTTGCCATGCTGTGGGAAGGGGTGATGGCAGAGGCTGGGCTGTGCTGTGGGGACAGTGTAGGTGCCAGTGTGACACACAGGGGCTCCTGAACCTTGGCCTGCTTGGGGCCCGGGTCCTCAGTGCCACATGTGTCCCCATCCTGTCCTGCACTGCCCCACGCCACCCATGTCCCCATCTCCTTCAAGTCCCCACATCACTCGTGTCCCCATGCTGTTCAGCGGCCATTCCCATCCTGGTGGGGAGCAGGACACACCAGGTGGAGCCCATGCTGTCCCTGGCTGTGGGCTGTGCCAGTGACACCCGTGCCTGTCCCCGCAGGAGCTGTCGATGGCGATGATGACAATGCAGATGGGAGGACTGATGATGGCCACGCTGGGCTGGCTGGGCTCCATCCTCACCTGTGCCCTGCCCATGTGGAAGGTGACGGCCTTCATCGGCTCCAACATCGTGGTGGCCCAGGTGTTCTGGGAAGGGCTGTGGATGAACTGCGTCTACGAGAGCACGGGGCAGATGCAGTGCAAGGCCTACGACTCCCTGCTGGAGCTCACCTCTGACCTGCAAGCTGCTCGTGCCCTGGTGGTCACCTCCATCTTCGTGGCCTTCTTTGCCTTCTTCATCGCCCTCTCGGGAGCTGACTGCACCCGCTGTGTGGATGACAACGGCACCAAGACCAGGATCTCTGCGGTGGCGGGCGTCATCTTCATCATGGCCAGCATCATGCTGCTCATCCCCGTCTCCTGGTCTGCCAACAGCATCGTCAGCAACTTCTACAACCCCATGGTGCCTGAGGCCCTCAAGAGAGAGCTGGGGGCTGCCCTCTACATCGGCTGGGCCTCCAGTGCCCTGCAGCTCTTCGGTGGGGGCGTCCTGTGCTGCTCAGGATCCCAGTCCCAGCAGGACCCCTACCCCAAGAAGTACAGGGCAGTGAAAACCTGCGGCCCAATGGGCTATGCCATGAAGGACTACGTATGAGCCACTGTGCCCAGGTGCCAGTCCAAGGCAGAGCACCACTGTCCCTGTCCTGCATCCCTGTGCCACACCCTGCCCCTGCACTGCCTCCTCCTGCCCATCCCCATGCTGGCTGACCCCCAGCAAGGTCCCCACACGTGCCCTTCCCCAGGGCAGGGACTATAAACATCCTGGTGCCACCAAGGCTGCCTGGGCTCATTTTGAACAGCGCGGTGCGGGGAGGATGGTGACGCGTCCTGGGGGTGCTGTGCCCTGCCAGCTGCCGTGTTCAGCACCAAGAACATCCCCATCTTCCCATGGGGATCAGCAGCAGCCAGCCAGGGTGCTGCCAGCATTCCCTGCAGCAGAAAACTGAGGCAGGGAGAGGATGCTGAGAGCCAAGAGAGGCACGGGGGGACACCGGTGCTCTGAGCCCCCATGGACTGGGAGGGGACCCCAGAGAAAGGCTGAATCCCCCTGCCAGGCTCCTGGCCACCCAACATGGAGGGAGCACATTCCCATTGCTCTGGAAACAACACACAGCAGACAGACAGCAGGGACGGGGGTTTATTGAACAGGCAAGTGCAGGGCTGGGGACAGCCACAACCCCCAGCTGCCCAGGGGACAGTGCTGGAGACAAAGTGGGAGGGAGCAGTAGGACAGCTACTGATGGGCACAGGGACCCCAAAACATCGGGGACAAAGCAGAAGGGTGACAAGAGCCACGAGGAGGGAGAGTGTGGAAGATGTGGCATGTCCTGGGTGAAGAACAGGGACAGACACAGCCATTGCCTCACAGTGAGGAACAGCTCCTGAGGGGAAGGATGCAACTTCTTCTCCAGAAACATGGAAACAGGATGAGCAGGAACAGGTCTGAGGGAAGGGAAAAATGAAAAAAACCCCAAATATTCCAGCAAGAGATTTGGGTAAAAAACTTCCCAAGGGAGCAGTGGAGGAGGAATTGTGAAGGCAGCCCAGAGGGGGCTGGGGGAACAGGCTGGGCAGGCAGTGCTGGGTGGCTCCTGGGTGGGGAGCAGCTGCCAGCTCCCCAATTTCCTTCCAAACTCATTTCCCCTCCCAGACCATTAACCATTTTCCCATGCTGTGGGAAAATGAGATTCAAGCAGCTGTTGTGGGATGAAAGGCAGATGTGGCTCTTGGAAAGCGTCTCCAGCTGGGAGTCACCTTGGCATTGCTGCTTTGACTCTGGATGTGGAGGCTCCTGCACCTCAGGGTTGGGTCAGTCCCTAGGGAGGAAGAGGATGGGAGGCCAGAGGACACAGTGGTGGGGGCCCACCTCTAGCAGTCCCCAGGTAAAGACTCTGGGGGCAGGAGATGATGAAGGATCCAGATTTTGACCATGAGTGCTGAGATGGGCGAGGTGGGGAGAAGCCATCCCAGACTAGACATGGCTCGGAACAGCCACGGGGGTCTGTGAGATGTCACGGTGAGCGTTGAGGTGTTGGGGTCAATACCTAAATGTCAGAGCTAAAGGTGGCACCCAGGAGACCCTGGTGAATCCAGGAGACCTTTCCTGTGCTGAGGAGCAGACAAGGGCCCCAATCCCAGACCTCTCTGAGAAGGAACTGAGGAAGGGAATGGGGAAACTCCCCCAGAATACTGTCACCCCCAGCAGCTGCCCTGCTGCAGGAGGGGGTCACTGGGCTCAGTTTTATAAAGGGTCAAGTGCTCACCCCCCCTCCAGAGCCATGCTAGCTCTCAGCCCTCCTCGAGGTGGGGAACAGGGCACTTCTGGTAGATGTAGACCACCCCGGAGATGTAGCCGGTGCCCTGGGTGCTCTCTTCCTCGGTGGTGGCCCTCTCCCAGTACTCCACCTCTTGGGCCAGCAGCTTCTGCCAGGCTCCGCTCTGCTCCAGCTGCCCCAGCGCCGCCTCCAGCTCCGCCTTGTACCGCAGGTTCGAGGGGTTGCTCCTGGTCGTCAGGCACAGGAAGCCGCCTGCGGGACAGAAGACAGGTAACACTGACACAGTGTGTCCCTCTCTGGGGGCGGCATCCCCGGAAACGGCGGGGACACGGCACCGAGAGCCTGCCGGGAGTCAGCGGGCAGGGGACGGACAGGGCAGGGGACGGGCCCAGACAGGGCATGGACAGGGCAGTGGGCAGGGGATGGGCAGGACAGCAGGCAGAGATGGGCAGGACAGCAGGCAGAGATGGGCAGGGCAGCAGGCAGAGATGGGCAGGGCAGCAGGCAGAGATGGGCAGGGCAGCAGGCAGAGATGGGCAGGGC
>VZRH01002956.1:14608-74964 GCA_013397555.1 Urocynchramus pylzowi
CGATCTCGGGGGCTCCGCCCGGGACACGCCCCCACAGCCCATTGGCTCCGCCTCCCGCTCGCGACGCGCCCCCAGTGCCTCATTGGCTTCTTGGCCCGCCCAGGACACGCCCCCAACGCGCGTTTCCACAATGACCCCGCCCAGGACAGCCCCATAGAACACGCGACCCCGCCCCGGACACGCCCCCGCGCGCCATTGGTTACGAGCGCCCGCCCCGGCCACGCCCCCGAGCTTCATTGGCCGCCGGAGCTGCCCCTCGGGGCATTGGGAGCGACCAAGTGCGCCGGGAAGGGGGGGGGAAGGACCCGGTGTCCTGAGACCTGACCGAGTGTCTGAGTGGTGACCAATGCCCCAGGGGGTGTCAGGTGCCCTGGGGGGCGACCAGGGGACGGTGACCTCGAATGCCCTGGGGGGTGACACCGAATCCCCACGGGGAGTGGCACCAGGGGCCCCAGGGCCCAGCAGTGTCCACAGTTTCTGCTGCTCTGTCAGTTGCAGGGGTCAGGTCCCATTGCCTCACCCGTGTCCCAGGCGCGGGGACAGTGTCCTGGACAGGTCACCTCCTGCCCGGCCCCAGCCCCAGCCCCGCACGGCCCCATTGCTGCGCTGCAATCCTCATCTGCATCCTGCATCCTCATCTCCTTCCTGCGCTCCGACCGTCCCTCGGGGCGGCCACCACCCGCGCCCGCCGTGTCGCACTGCGTGCGGCAGTGACAGCCCGGACTGTCCCCGGCGAGGAGGCCACCCACCACCGGGCAGCTCCTGCTTGTCCTGACCTGCCACCTCGCCCCGCGGGGCGGGGGTCATTCTGCGCTGCCCCGCAGGGACAGAGGACAGGAGCGGGCCGTGGCCGGGAAGGAGGAGGCACATCCTGGCTCCTGCGAGGAGCAGGGAGCTGGAGCTGATGGGCGCTACCGGCTCCCTTCCAGCTCCAGGTGTGCCATGAGGGCATAACCCAGCTGAAGTTCAGGTGTTGCTCAGAGCAAGGAACAGCCCTGAGGCTCAAGGCGATGCACAGGGAGGAGCAGGATGTCACCGCCAGGTCACAGTTCTCTGGAGTGCTTGATCCAGGTGCCCAACATCTGTGACATTCCGTATCGGGCTTCGTTATCTCTCGAAGGGCTCTCCCTGGGAGTCCCCCGTTAACCGACCTGTGGCGTGGCAGCGAGGGCGAGGGACAGGCTCTGGGACAAGCCACAGCTGTGCCCATCGCCTCCGGCCCTTTCCAGCCGCTAATTAGTGGCGGATTCAGCTGCTAATTAATGACGGGCAGAAAATGCGGCGCCCTGACGGAGCCGGTGACCTTTCCGAGGCCGCGCTGGTGTGGCCTCCTCACTCCTCTGTCCGTCCCCGGGGACCTGCCCGCTGTCACAGGCGGGGACAGCTCGGCCCCGCGGCCGGTCAGTGCTGGCCCGGCCCCTCGAGAGGGAGCCCTCCGCCCGCGGGACGGACCCGCGACACGCTCGGGGCATTGCTGGTGGCGTGGCAGAGGACAGCGCGGGGCTGGGGACGGCGAGGGCTCTGCCCACGGCAGCAGGGACCGTCCCACCCCCTGAGGGCACAGGGATGGCTCCCGGGCGGCGTGCGTGGGGGCTGCAGCCCTGTGACAGCTCCTGCCCTGTGACAGCTCCTGCCCTGTGACAGCTCCTGCCGCTGTTCGTGGGCATTTTGTCCCCCCAGCTGCCACCGGCGGGGGCTCAATCCTGTCCCTCGTGCTTGGTGTCCCCGGGAGGGCTGTGGCCTCCAGCAAGGGCTCTCACAGCCTCCTCGTGGTTCCCACCACGAACTGAACCTTCCTCTATGAACAGTGCCAGGGTGCACGGCCAGCACCCCCTGTCCCCGCTCTGCTGGCCCCGGGGCCCCTGGGCCTCGCCGTCTGCAGCCTTGCCCCGCAGGCACCAGCCCCGAATTTGCCGGGGCTTTTTCCACCCCGTTCCCGCGGCTCCTGGCTCTGGCTCAGCACAGCTGTGCAACATCTGCACCCCGTGCCACCCCCACAGCTCTGGGCCGGCTGGGACCCAGCACGGGTCCTGCTGCCAGCGTTGGCTGGCCTGGGCTGTCCCCGCGGAGGGCGGGGGACAGAGGTGGCAGCAGGTGGTGGCAGGTTGGAGCGTCCCACGGCCGGTGCCGGTGTCAGGCTGGACTTTGTCCTGACACGTGGCCTGGTGCTGGCGGGCTCCCACTGGGTCACAGGACATTCCTCTCCGATGGTGCAGTTCCCTGGGGCACTGTCCTTGTCCCTTGCCTGGGGACAGGGGTCTGTCTGTGCCCTGATGGGGTGCTGGGACCCTGGAGCCCAGCTCGACTGCCCTGATGGAGTGTCCCCACCACCCCTCAAAGGGACCTGGGGGGACACGTGCCCCCGGGGCAGGGGCTGAGCCCCCTGAGCCCACAGATCTCTGCTGGGGCTTCACCTGCCCTCCCTCCCCAAGGAGCTGCTGCAGGGGTGGAAGCGTAGCTGAGGTGGGTCCCTCGCCTTCAAACCTGCCACTGAGCTGGGACAGGAGTTGGGAAAGCCCAGGTCTGTGCTGGGTTTGGGCCAGGCACCTCCAGGGTGGGCAATGTCACCTGGCACCAAACCTGCCTGTGGGTCCCCCCCTCTGAGCCTTCCTGGATCCCCAGGGGAAGTGTGTGGTGGCATTGGTACCCTGGGCAGGTGGGCCTGCATGGCCCAGGGCCTGTGCAGGGCAGCCCTGGCACATCCTTGGCCCTTGGGGTGGGACTGATGCTATCCCCCTGGGCATCCCAATGGTGTTGGAATGTCCCTAAGCTTCTTAATCCCACTGGAGTGACAGAATGCTCAGTCCCACGGCCTTGTGTGCCTCAGAGACTTCCTGGGTGGCCCACACAGTCTCTGGGTCCGGCTGTGGTGTGGATGTCCCTGGGGCAAGGGGACAGATGCTTGGAGGGGGACAACCGTGGACTTGGCAGCTTCTGGCTCAGAGGACTTTGGGGACAGTCATGGTAATTGTCACTGGAGGCTGTCAGGGCCATGAGCTGCATGTCTGTGCATCTGTCCTGACTGCAGTTTCTTGGTGGTGCAGGAGCCTACCAGCACCAGGGCATCCCAAGACATTTCCAGCTCTGGGAAAGGGCCCCTCATGGTCCCCTGAGCTCTCTGCTGCATTTCCTGAGCTGGGAAAGCATGGACAACCATCCCGTGGGGCACTTGAGCCACACAAGGTGGAGGTGGAGTGCTCTGCTGGGTTCAGAATTGGGCAGAGCAGGGAAGGAAAACCCCGTGGGGTGACAACCAGGTGGGATCTGGAGAGCCTCCGAGGGGAGACAAAGGGAGGATCAGGTTGGATATTAGGAAGGATTTCTTCACAGAAAGGGTGGTCAGGCCCGGGCAGAGGCTGCCCAGGGCAGGGGTGGAGTCCCCATCCCCTGGGGGGGTTTAACAGCCCTGTGGATGTGGCACTTGGGGACATGGGGCAGTGGTGGCCTTGGCAGTGCTGGGGGAATGGTTGGACTCGATGATCTCAGAGGGCTTTTCCAGCCTTAGCGACTCTGTGATCTTCCCATGGCCGATGAGGTGACAGCGCCGGGCTGCTGGTGGGGTTCCCACCCTGGGTGGGATTGCTCTGCACTCACATCCTTAGAGAACTGAGCATTTTCCGAACGTGACTGGAATGTGTCCACTCCTCCCCTAGCCCCCATCCCTCTGGTGTTCAAGGACAGTGGATTTTGCCCCCCGAGCCCCGCTCAGACGCGTGAGCTCGCCTGGGTCGCTGGGCTCCCGCCCGACTCCTGAGTCTGCACATCTCGGCGCTGCTGGGACTGATGGTGCCCGGGGCTGCTGTCACCAACCCTCCTGCCCTGGTCCCATCGCCCGCACGGCTCCGGGCCGGGTGACAAGGAGGGGCTGAGCTGTAAATCGGAGCGGAGCTGGGCGGAGATCGGGGCGGGCGGCTCGGCGGGAGCGGCTCGGAGCCGATTCAGGGGGCTGGGAAGGGCTCTGCTGCCTCCACCGGGCCACGCTGCCCACGTCCCACGAGCCCCCGGGCCCTGGGGTGTTCCCTGACGGTGGCTGTCACCCCGCAGGGCACTGGCCGTGGCCGGTGCCCGGGGCCAGCAGCAGAGGGACGTCCCCGCCCTGCTGAGAACGTTCCCTGGCCGCTGTGCTCCTGCATCAGTCCCAGTCTCTGCAAGTGTCGCCTGCATCCCGTCCTCCCTGCAGCCCCAATGTGCGGTGCTCCCCTCCCTCCCGCACCCCAGGGTGTGGTGCTTCCATCCCTCTTGCATCCCAAGTCCTTGGTGCTCCTTTTCCCTGAACTCCCAGTGTGTGGACTGCTCCCTCCCTTTGTGCTCCTGGTGCACAGAGCTCCACACCCCCTCTGCCCCTCAGCTCCACACAGTCACAGGGGCATGGTGCTCCCACACTGGTGACATTCCCATTTCTCCTTATCCCCATCCCAAATGCCAGTGGCTCCATTCACAGTGTGTGCTCTGGCTGCAGTTCTCATCTGAGCTCAGCCTCTTCCTCACCTCTGAGCAGCCCCAGAAACCACATCCACACCCCCAGCTCATGGACCTTACTCCTTGTCCCCATTCCGCCTTGTTCCCTCTTGTCTCCATTGTCACCTGCTCCTTTCCCCTGACTGGGGACTTCCCACCCTGACCATATCCAACACACCCAGAGACCTCAGGTCCCACCCACCACACGTGCCCCGTTTCTCTGTCACACCCCATCACCTCCTGGACCCATCTCCTGTCCCTCACAGCCCTTCCCACAGCCAGGTGAGTTCCCCTGGTGCTGCTTCCCTGTTCCCATTCCCACAGGTAGTGCCATGACATCACTGACACCTTGGCACACCTCAGTCCAGTGACTCAGTGTCCCTCCTGGGACAGCACCTCTGGAACTCATCACCTTCGTGGAACAGCACCCTCATGACTCAGAGTCCTTCGTGGAACAGCATCCTCGTGACTCAGTGTCCTCAGGTCCACCCCAGGAGCTCCCTGTTCCCACCCTGGGACACAACGTGAGTCACCGGTCACATCCCTGCCACTCCTGGGATTCCAGGTGTGGCTGCACCACAGTCCCCACCCATGTCCCCAAATCCCCCCGACCACCTGCCCTGCCACCAGCCTGGCTACCCAGAGCACTCTCGTGCCCTGCTTCAGGTCTCCTCCCCGGGACTCCCCTGTTTCGTCCCTGCATCTTGGGAAGTGACTGCCACCTCCTGGGAAGAGCAAGGGACAGGCTGGGTGAGATCCCAGAGGTGGAAGTTGAAGTCAGTAACACCCAGCTTGGTAATAAGGTATAAACTTTCACTGGAGCAGGAATTAATGAGTGGATTAGTGGCTATAAATAAACAAAGGATTTCTTGTGACTTGTAGGAGATGACTCAGTGCTTTCGGGAGGGCTGGCTGCTCTCCAAGGGATCTCGGTGATCCCAGGGCACGCTGGACCTTACCTGTTGAGTTTCATCCTGATGATCCTAAAGCCCTTCTAGATCTTTGGTGAGAAGTGCAACTCTGTCTGTACAAGGGCTGAGGTGGTGTTTGGGTATCTGAATCCTAAAAAGCAGTTTGTAACTTCCTCCACCAACTCCCTACTCTACAGATATTCAGGAAGGGGGGTGGGCTGCTGTGCCCAGTTGCTGTTATTTGTTTTATCCCCAGGCTCTTGCAGTGTTTCCTGGAGCCCAGTCCTTCCTTTCTCGGGGACATCCCTGAATCCCAGCTCTGATGTGGGCCCAACAGACTGCCATTGGCAGGAGAGATGGAGAATCCCTATCCTGCTTCATGCCCTGCCCATCCTGCCCAAATGAGGATTTGAGGGGGGGTCCCTCTGGAAGTGAAGCCAAAGAGGTCAAACCATTATCACTCTCTTAAGCTGAGCTGAACCTGAGCTGAGCTTTGCCAATTTCAACTGGAACCAAATCACCAGACTTGGACTGTGTCACACATGCAGGAAAACCAAGCTCAGAAGTTACACAAGTGATTTGGAGTGAGAGCAATGGAGTGGGAAGCTGTCAGCGGGTTGGGTGATGATGACCACGGACTGAGAGTTCCTAGAATCCTAGAAAGGTTTGGGTTGGAAGTGGCCTTAAAGACCAACTCATTCCCTGCCCCTGAGTTCCTCTGTCCTAGAGCTCGATGGCATCTGTGCTTGTTTTTGAAATGATGTCAACCAATCTCTGCTGGCTGTTGAGTCCTGCCCTCCCCGTGCCGAGCATTTCAGCTCTGCAGGACTTCGCCGGAGGATTGCATCTTTGGGTTTTGTGGCTGGAGCTGCTCCTCTGACTGCTCTCCAGCTTGTGTTGATCCAAATGGCCTGGTTAGGCAGGCTGGTGGCAGGTCTCTCTGGACAGACAGTTGCAGCTGGGGAGGTGTGCAGTGGCTCTTGGAAAAGGAGGGAGGCAGAGCGGCGAAGCGAGGCGCGGGCGGGAGCTGCTGCGTCACGGCTCCCGGGGAGCACGAGTGAGGGAGGGTCCTGCTCCTGCAGAAACAGGGTTGAGGGAGTGAGTTCAGGGAGAGGCCAGGAATCTGGCAAAATGGAAATCTTGGGAATTATCTCAAGAACAAGGAGGAGGAGCCCAGACAGCAGAAACAACTTTAAATCATCCAAGACAGGGTAACAGGACTGTGTGAGCAGAGGCAGCACGGCCTGCTGGGGGTGGCTGCTGGATTTGCCCGGGTCCAAAGGGAAGGGAAGGTGACCTCTGGTGGTCCTGCTGACCCATGGTGGTCCTTGTGGTTCTGGGTGGGGAGGTGTGACCATGGCTGGGTCTGGGGTGGCTGCTTGGTCACCTTTCTTTTCTACACTGAGTGGGCAGTGCAGGTAAGTCCTCTCACAGTGCTCAGGCTGGGCTGGAGGCACAGGGAGCCTGGATAAATCCCATATTTCCAAAAGCCTGATGATGGACTTTTGTCTTATGGCACTTTGAACACTGGCTGAAGAAATCTCATCTGTGGATTATCTCAAGTAACAATTAAACTGGGAGCTCACGTGTGTTCAGAGGCTGGGTTCAGCTCGAGTTCATGGAAGAAAAATACCCTAGGGATTATCACAGCCAAAGGCTCAGCTCTGGCTCAGGACGTCCATGAAAACTGCTGTAAGCTGGGAAAGTATTTGAGGCTGTGTCACCCTGTGTGGGTGCTGGGTTTCTGCTGTTGGGGGTGAAGTGCAGGGGAGCTTTTGGCACTGGCCCTTTATTCCCTCAGAACAGGGCAAGGCAGGGAACCTCCTCCTCCAGCACTTGGAAAGGCAGCTGGGAAGGACACATGTCTGACCCTTGACTGCAGGAAGGGGTTGGTGCTCTTTCACAGGACCATGACTTTCCTGGGACTGTTATAAAGTGTGTGCAGGTGTGGTTCCCACAATCCTCAACATCCTGGAATCCACAGCCACGTGAGAAGCCTTGAAGGACCAACTCAAAGTGAGCCTTACTTGTTGAAGAAATTATGTTTTAAAAAAAGACACGACACAACCCACCTCATTAACGGAGATGCCGTAAGAGGAAACTCTCAGGCTGACCCTGGTGTGAGCAGGGACTGAAGGAGCTCCACAGAGGCTAGAAAGCAGGATCAGAATCAGGATCAGGACCAGGACCAGGATCAGGGTCAGGGCCAGGGTCAGGGTCAGGGTCAGGGTCAGTGTCAGGGTCAGGAGAAAACTGGTCTGATCGGCCTCAGCAAGGGAAGGACAATTGCTCTGCTGGTAGGACAAGGATTTGGGGGTCAAGGTGGCACAAAGTACCAGTGTCAGAGAAGATTTCTATGCCAGGACACAGGGAATGGCTTCCCATTGTCAGAGAGCAGGGACAGATGGGATACTGGGAAGGAATTGTTCCCTGGGAGGGTGGGTAGGCCCTGGCACAGGGTGCCCAGAGCAGCTGGGGCTGCCCCTGGATCCCTGGAAGTGTCCAAGGCCAGGAGCAGCTGGGAACAGTGGAAGGTGTCCTTGGATGGGCTCTGAGGTCTCTTCCAACCCAAACCATTCCATGATTCTGTGCTTCTAAGCCACTCAGGTCATGCTGGTCACTCTCCACTGGTTCCTGAAGCCTTGGCTGGTGTGGGGGTCCTTGCTGTGACCTCCCACTCCCTGGTCAGGTGTGCAGACCCCCCAGCCCCAGGTGCCTGCAGGCTCTGTGTGCAGCACAGATGCTCTGGGCCATGCCAGATCCTCTGTGTTTCTTGGCCCCTGGCTCCTCGGCCATCTCGCCAGGTATGTAACTATCCCAGCTATTTCCTGCTGTACTGCAAGGAAAAATGAAAAAATTAAATCATCCAACCTTTGGCCCTTTTTGATATAAATCCAGGCTGCAGCATTGCAGACGGATTGCGTGTGGGGCAGGGCTGCCAGCACCCCTTACCCTGCCTGTTCCCCTTGGCAAGGGGAGCCGAGGGGCTGCCACGGGCGTGGCCTGGAGCCAGCTCCCATCACAGCCCCAGTGATTTATGGCCTGCATTCCTGCTCCTGACAGGCACATCCTGGGATCCTGTGCTCCTGCACTGCCTGGAGAGAGGGACTGGGGCTGTCTGGGGCTGCTGGTGTCCCCTGGAGCTGCCCTGACCTTGGCAGAGAGGGGCAGCTCCCACCAATGCTGCCAGCGGAGTCTGGGGTGAGGAGGGACCCCTCATTTCCCAGGGATTTTTTATGTTCTCTGTCTCATGATGAGAGTGCTGGGGGTCCAACATCCCAGGATTACACTCCAGAATCCCAAACTGGCAGCCCCTGCTGCCCTGTTCCCGGGCTGGTGTGATGGGTCCTGCCCTGCAGAGGGGGTGCCAGGCTGTGCCAGGCTGTGCCAGGCTGTGCCAGGCTGTGCCAGGCTGGCCATTGCTCAGCACCTTTGCTGCCTGGGGTTGAGCTGGGGCTGCTGGGCCCAGAGCAGGTCCTGAGAGCCTGGACCCCCTGGGATGTGCAGCTCAGGGCAGCACAGCCCAGCAGCTGCTCTGCTCCTCCCCTGGGACCACGGCCACTGAGGGGATTTGCCATCCCTGGGCCTGTCCCCGTTGCCCTGAGCGAGTGTGGCTGATACTGGAGGGAGTGGGCACGGCAGTGGGGGCAAGGTGAGCACTGGAGACGTGATGGCTGCTGTGTTTGCTGGTATTTTGAGCTGGTGGGAGCAGTGGTTTCCTCATGCCCAGACATCCCATGGGAAGCCCAAGCCAGGCTGGAGGCAGGGCTGTGTCTCTGGCTGCTTCGAGGCTGAGGGTGGGACAGGGTGTTTCTCCACATGCCTGCAGATCCCATCCTGCCAGCCCCTGGTGACAGGGGCTTGGTGTCCTGTTCCCTCCTGGCTGGGCCTTCAGCCTCCTGCTCATGCAGGGATCTCTGCACTGATGGGACACAGCCCGAGAGAGGGAATTGCCTCAGGTTCCCTCCTGTGGCCAAAGCTGGGAAGCACCAGAGATGGATTTGCCAGGGCTCCGTGGCTGCAGTAACATCTCACCCTGTCTCAAGCTCTTCTGGGACATTCTGGGATGTGTGGGATCCAGGTCCCAGTCTCCCCAGTCTGTGGGATCCACCCCGGGCTGGCAGTGTTCTGCAGAGCTCGGGTGCCATAAGTACCCCACAAAATCACCCTGAGTGCTGCCAGCCCCGTCCAATTGTAGGCACAACCCTGTGCCCCTGGCTCCTGCCATGGACCAGCTCTCCAGGGCTGTGTCCAGCAGGCAGGACCTGGTGCCTGTGGTAGGTACTTTGGTTTTTTTTTTTTCATCTTTTTTTTCCCGAGCAAGAGCAGGCAAGCCACAGTCTGGATTCCAGTTTGGCTGTAATTGTGCTGTTATCTCTCCTCCAGGGTCTGTTTTCACTCATGCTTGGGGTCTCTGTGAGTGAATGGATGTCTCCATTAGGGCTGTTCCAAAGATTTCCCTGCCTCTGCCCTCTCCCACTTCCCGTGCTGCCCTTGCTGACCTCTGCACTTCCCTTGGCCCCGAGCCCCAAGCCCTGCATGGCAAAGGTTCCTGGGAAGCACCTGCAGTCCTGAACCTGAGTGCCCCAGCAGCCACTGTCCCCTCAGCAGGGCACGGGACACGGGCTGGGATAATGAGCAGGACCATGGGGTGAGGGGGAGCTGGGGCCCAGCAGGGGAGAGCCCCTG
This sequence comes from Urocynchramus pylzowi, assembly GCA_013397555.1. Lineage (NCBI taxonomy): Eukaryota > Metazoa > Chordata > Aves > Passeriformes > Fringillidae > Urocynchramus > Urocynchramus pylzowi. The sequence goes on from VZRH01002956.1 coordinate 24,667, forward strand.
GAGGCTGCTGTGTTTCACCTGGGCTCGCTGTGCTGCAGCAGGACCAGAGGTGACAGCTATGGCTGGCAACACAGGAACGCCTGAATTTGTCCTGATGGAATTTTTTTCCCCTATGACAGTCACAAAATGTGGGAATGGAGAAGTGAGTGGGGCTTTGCTCTTGGAGATGGTCAGAACTTGACTGGCCCCAGGGAACATCATTGCCTTGGACCTGCTGTGCTGGGGGAGCGGGGCTGGCCAGACACCTCCACAGGGCCTTGTCCACCTCAGGCACTCTGGAATGTTCTGATTGTGCACAGCCATGTTTGTGACAGTCCCTGAGGGGCTCTGAGAGATGGCACCAAGCAGAGTTGTAAAGGAATGTCCAAATCATGAAGGAGGTTTGCAGAAGAGGAGAGGACAAGATGAAGAATGGGTCTGCCCTGGGACCTTGACCTCCTGCTGAGCTCTGAGCTGTTCACTGCAGGCTCTGGTTAGAGCTGGGACATTTCCCTGGAATGTGACCCTGGCCTGGCCCTGGCACCAAATCCAGCACCAGGACGGTCCTGACTGATGGTGCTGATGGAGCTGCACGTCCTCTCCCAGGTGCCAGAGCAGGCAGTGACAGGCTGATCCCAGGCAGGGTGCCTGGTGCCCGTGGGATGGTCCCACTGCCCCATTGTGGTGAGGACTCCTCTTCCCTCACTGTCCTCTCCTGATCTCAGGGTCAATCCCCTCAGTCTGATTTCTCAGACCCTTCAGAGGATATTCCCCATAGACCAACCTTGGAATCCCAGGATTCCAGGGCTTCACTTTGCTGCTCTCACATCTCCCAGTTCAGCAGCAGCCTAGCCCCTCTGGTTCCAGTGTCCCCAGGGTTTGGGAATGGACCCTGACCCCCTCCTAGGATGGCTGGTGGTCACACAAACCAGGACACATCCCTGTGTCCTTGGCAGTTCCCAGGCATTGCTCCACATGCTGGGCCAGAGCTGGTGTGACACTGCTCGGGACGCTGAGATGCGTGTGGGTGCTAATCTCTGGGGCCATCAGGCCAGGCACTGAACTGAAATCCAGCTCTAATTGGCCTCTTCCAGTAATTCTTCCTGACAAAACAATTAAGTTTCTCAGGCAAGAGATGTTCTTTGCAAATGGTCTGTGCCAGATGCTTTTGCTTTTTTTATCTGTGGTATTTAAGGATCTTTTCCTAATACTCATTATTTTATGAGGCACAGACTGGTTCCTCCTGCCCTTTTGAAGCTCAGTATCACACTCATGTTTGTTTGTTGTCTCAGGGCTTCCCTAACTGTATGCGAGGGGGTTTTTGTTTCATTAAAAAAAAAAAAAAATTAAATAAACATTCTTGATTTGTAAAGGGCTGGGCCCTGTGAGACAGGGCAGGGAGCAGGATGGGCTCCAGCCCTCCCAAGCCCGCAGAGGCTGCGTGTTCTGCAGTGGGACTGAGGTCAAAACTGGAAAAACTTGCAAGGCGGGATCAAAGAGCCGGGCCCCTGCCAGACATGTGGAAAACATGAGCTGGGGGTGGCTGCAGTGGGGGCATGGGCTGGCACTGGCCACAGTGCCCCCCTCATCCCTGCCCACCCCTGGGAATCCTAAGGCTGCTGGGGGGCTCACAGTCCTTTGCCCCCTCACCTGGGAGCTTTGTGACTCCACCTCCCTGCCATCCACTTTTAGTGGCTCCAACTCCTCCCTCTGGGGAGCCCATCCCTCGCTTTCCCAGCCTGGGTCCGTGGAGGCTGCCCGGGATGTGCTGGAATTCTGAGGAGCTGCTCCTCCACGGGCTGCCCACCCCTTGCCACTGCTCCCAGTGGTGTTTGCCCCATCCCCACCTCTCCCACCTGCACCAGGCTCAGGGCTGGTGTTCCTGCTCCCAGGAAAGGGAGCAGCCCTGGGGAATGGTTCAGTGCTGGTTCTGTTGGGAGCAGCACCCCAGGGAGGCTGGCAGCTCTTGGAAGTGGAGTGTTGGAGGAACAGGAGAGCATCTGGATGGGGTGCAGTGTTGGGTTTTGGGGCGCCTCTGTGCTCTCTGTGGGGTGACTGTGGGGTGACTGTGCTCTCTGTGACTGGCACAGTGCTGGGTACATCCTAGTCCTCATGGTCTCTGACACCTCACCCAGTGACTCGTGCACTGCTGGCTGCTCTTACAGAGGATCTGGGCTGGCCTGGGTGTTGTTTGATCAATGAGACCCCAAGTGTTACCTGGCCTGGCCTCTCTGGAGCCAGGAGGGTGTTTGGGAATGCTGGGGAGGGCAGGGTGGCGTTCTGGGGGAGAATATCAAGGGAGAGCACAGCTGCTGTGCAAGGTGTGGACCCAGCATGAGTGGCCCCACAGCGGGTGCCAGCCCTCCTCTGCCACCGGTGCATCCCCACGGGGAGGGGACAAACAGCTCTGGGGAGGGGGTGGCGACTCCTCCTGCGTGTCCGTCACTCGCAGCCCGGGGGCTGTGCTGGACGGAAGGAAAGCCCAGGTGTCGGCGGCTGTGGCAGGTGCTCCCGCGGCTCGGTGCGACCTCTGCCAGTGGGCTGTGGCCCAGGGATTCAGCCACTCCATAAATCTCCTCCTGTGCCGCGCACAGCACGGCGGGGCAGCCCTGACTCCGGGCTGGGAGTGTCCCGCTGCCGCCGCTATCTCGGCAGAGGAGCCGCGCCTGGGGGTGCCAGCGTTTCCAGGCGAGAGACAATCAGCCTTTATTTCCCTGCCACATCGGAAAAAGAATAAACATTCCTCGGGTTTGTTTTCAGACTGCTTTGTGGAATAAATCGCAGACTGTTGTTGTCTCCCCGAGCTGCCCGGTCCCGCGGAACTGCCTGTTCTCATTCCATGAGTCACCGGCGCCTGGCGGCACCTCCGAAGTCCCGTGCGGTGCCCGGGGGCTGCTCCGTGCCGGATGTATCGTGGACACCTGGAGCAGAGCTGCTCCACATCCATGGGGAGCTCAGCTTGGCACCAGCGCCTGTCGGGATCCACGAACCCCCCAGACACCTCTGCAGCCTGGACAGCCCTGGTCACCCTGTCCTGGGTCTTCCTCCAAGGGCCTGAGTCCGACAGCATCTTCAAGGGACAGGGGCTGTCCCATGGGACAAGAGACCAGCTGGAGGCAGTGGCCATCCCCATCCCCTCTGCCTCGGGGGGAAGGAGATCAAGGGATGCTACGGCCACTGTCCTTCCACTGTGGGAACATCTATCAGCAACACCCATTTGGAGTGGTGGGATCTGGCCCCCTTCCACACAGTGCAGGAAGCTTGGCCTGATGTTGACCCTTATTTTGGAGATGTGGCTCCATGGGGAGGAAGTGTCCACACCCCTGCCCTGGCTGATCCCCATGGAAGCATCCCATTGCTGTGGGAGGTGTGTTGGGAAGGAATGGCCAGTGGAACGTGCTTGGAGCCAGGCTCACACCACTGCTGATGCACCAGGGGGGTCACCTGGGGGTGGGCACAGCCAATGCTGGACTGGCACCTCCTGGAGCAGCAGATCTCAGTGTGACCAACAAGCAGGGACGACGCACAGGACCCCCAAAGTGTGCCCAGTGCCATTGTGGCACCCACATCTTGTCAGTGGTCCTCCCACAAATGGCCCACCGTGGAAGACCACGGAGGCCCCAGAGCATGGTGTGGGCAGAGGGCTGACCCCCCTGGGTGGTGCCTGCTGTGAGTGACCTGTGCTGGTGAGCTGAGCCCCTTGGCACCTGATGGGGAGGAGCAGGGCTGTGTCCAGTGTGTGCACAAGGTGGGATGGTGACCTCAGCCACAGCAGTGCCATGCATGAGTCCCAAAAATAGCTGGGTTTAGAAACACAAAGTCTGCTTGTGCTGTTGCCCAACACTTGTTGCAAATGTAGTGGCAGCTGAGTCCAGTGAAACTATGGCCAGAAACAGTGTGAGTTTCGGCAAACAAATCAGCTCCAGGAATGAAGGTGGCTGGGAGGGACTGGGGGCCCAAGGCTGCCAAAAATGTGGTGAAGGATTCTGAGGTGAATAATGAATAGAAAAGCCCAGCCTCAAAGGTAAAGTTTTTAAGTGCCTCACAAGGAGGGAAAATGGGATGAAGAATGAATGAAATGCTGTTGCCAGGAGGGGCTGTTCAAGCCCTGGAACAGCTGAAAGAGAGGCTGGATGAGCACTGTGACCCCAGCAGCAGCGGCTCAGGGAGATGCACTGGCTCAGCCCAGGGGCAGGACAGGAGCTGACACATCGCTGATGGTCCTGGATTCCAAAGACAGCCCTGCAGGCAGCCCTTCTCTCATTAGACAGGGTCCTTTAGGTGAAACATGATTGCAGCTTGCAGGAAAGGCTCTAGGAGGGAAAGTCATTCCCTGGAGATTCCGGGTAGAGGCTTTAGGGCTGTATTGTGCAGTCAGCAGCACAACTTCTCCTGAGTTTCTACAAATCAGACAAGAGCTGGTTTGTGCACAGAGCTCTGGGCACTGTCGGGGTAAGGAGTGAGGGGGCTCTGCAGGTGACAGGTGAATTCCTGGGCTCAGGATGGGGAATCTGTAGGCACCAGAGAGCACCAAGGCTGTGCCCGCCTTGGGCATCAATGAACAGAGTGTTTATTTGGACATCTGAAAGGTCAGTTTGCTAAAATTCGAAACAATTGCTGGCATGACTGACTGGGACTGTAAATTTAAAGTGGGAGGTGTTAGCAAAAACTGGGACTCGTTCAAGGACATCTCAACAGTGCCCCAAAAGCCATGATTTCATAGCCCAAAATAATTCTCCCAGGGAAGAAGCTGTCAGAGGCGGTTTGGACGTGTAAGTGTGGTGGCCTGCAGCTGCAGGGGGAAGGCCACGCTGCCCCAGTGCTGCAGCAGGTGGGAACCAGGCGGGGGCCTGGCCGGCATCTGGGGAAGAGGCGAGGAACTGAACGAAGGCCAAAGTGTTGGCTTTGTTTTGCTGCCTTGGAGAGGGCAGCGTGCATTCCCCTCTTCCTCATCCTTCTGCCTCTGCCATGATTTCTGGAGGGGTAACTCATGCTGACAGGCAGTGTCACGTGGTGGGGAGGATGGTGGTGTGGAGCTGAGTGGCCATCGGATGGGAAAAGAGTCGTTGGTGGCATATCTGGGACAGCAGGATGATGGCAGCTGGTGAAGGCCTCAGGAGGGATCTGCCTTGGACCCAGCAGAGCACCCAGTGTCCTGGCTGGGCTGCTCTGTCCCCCTGGGAGAGGCTGCAGCAGATTGACTGTGGACAGAGGCAGGAAAAGGCTGCAGGAGTGGTGATGGAAAACCCAGGGCTGGCAATCAAGCAGAGTCCATCTGGCCCATGGGACACTTCCATCTGTCCTGGAGGAGACAACTCCGACAGAGAGAAGGTTTCTGCTAAGAGCCTGCTATGTGTCAAAACCCAAGGGTCCCATGCATGGGCTGGAGAAGGAGGAGCACCCCAGGGAGATGAGGAACAGGGAGGCCTCCAGCAATGTACAGAACTGCTGGTGGTAGGAGGGGAAGACAAAGAAATCAATGAGCTGTCACTGGCTGATGGCAGCGAGAAGCCTTTGAGAACATACATTTAGGACACCCAAGTGAAGCCAACCCCAAATCCCAGCCCTACGTAAAACAAATGGGGCCTAATCCTAACAAGCAAACCCGTCAGTGTTCAACTGACTACTCCACCCTGTGCTGGGTCAAAGCAGACACGTTGGATCCTGGCAGGGTAAAGTAATTAAATCTGTAATGAGAGAGACCGGGGTAAAGCAATTACATCTGTAACAAGGGAGGCTGTGCAACCACAGACCAACAGGCCCGGTTCACTGATACCCTGGAGCTGGGAATGAGCTGCTGGAAGAGTCCCTGAAATGCTGACACTGACACTGAACAAGTCTTGGAAAGACCGGACAATGCCGAGGGCTTGGATACCTGCCAGGAGCCAGGACTGGATGGCCCAGGGAGGGGGCTGTGCAGCCAGACATGGCTGTCCACTCATCACGGACTTTGGTCCCAGGGGCTGGGAATGAGCTGCAGGATGCAGGGCGTGGTTTGTCCCACTTGCTCGGAGGAGCCTGGGCGGTGATGTCACCATTTTTATAGGTACTTGCACATAAAGATATTTCCTGGTGGGGGACGCTTTGGGGAGTGTTGACAAATGCACACCACGGCCCACTGGCTGCAAATCTAATTTAGACACACTCAGCCTTGAAACAAGCTGCAGTTTCCCACTCTTCGAGGGTCACCAGGCACTGGAGGAGATTCTGGATCCTCGGAGGATTCACCATTGCCTGGAGCTCTGCTGCACAAGGTTTTTCTGTGAGTCAGGCTCTGGGCCAGGTTGTAGGAGAAATTCTCCATGTAAGCTTTGCTGGCAAGGACCAGATCAAGGTGTTCATCCCATTCCTTTGTGGCCCTTGTGGAGAACCAGCAGGAGTGTGTACGGCTGCTTAAAATCTCAGAATCACCGAGTCACTGAGGGTGGAAAAGCACTCTGAGATCATCGAGTCCAACCATTCCCCAAGCACTGCCAAGGCCACCGTAACCCATGTCCCCAAGTGTCACATCAACATGTCTGTTAAACCCCTGCAGGGGTGGTGACTCCCCCACCGCCCTGGGCAGTTCCAGTGTCTGATCACCGTTTCTGTGAAGAAGTTTTCCCCAGAATCCAGCCTGACCCTCCCCTGGCACAGCCTGAGGCCATTTCCTCTTGTCCTGTCCGTGTTTCCTGGGAGCAGAACCCGACCCTCACCCCCCAGCTGCCCCCTTCTGCCAGGGCTTTACCCTTTGGTAGGGGGCACCAAGCTAAGAAAGGAGCAGAGTGCTCACAGGAAAGTGGGTCCAGCTCCACATCAAGCAGCCAAGAGCTGGTCAGACCACAGGCCACCCACAGAGGACCATTAAACTAGCATGGGGTGGACATTGGATATGGTACAGGAGATGGACAAGGCAGTGCAGAGGAATGGAGGTTGGGATAGAAATCTCAGCCACCAAGGGTGACCATACAGACAGGTGGCAGACAGTGCTGGGGACAAGGGTACAGCTGATGGCACTGACCCCAACTGTGTGTCTGCAGAAGGAGCTCACTTTGTGTGTGAGAAATGTTCTCCCACCTGCCTGGAATCACCCAGAGGATGGCACAGGCAGGATCAGGATCTTTTCCCAGGACACGCAGGATAAAGCTGGATGCTTGCTGCCCTTCTGCCTGGGGACGCCCTTGCAGTCCCACCACTGTCCCCTCCCTCCTCCTCTGCTCCATCCTCCCCAAACCCAAGGGAAAATGTGCTGATTCTGTACACCCCTGTGGCTGGGGCATGTCCACATCCACCTTCTGGGTGCCTCTTCCTGAAGGAGCTCTGGGGAAGAGGGTGGGCTCTGAAGAGGCCATTTCCATGCTGGAATAATGTCGGGCATTTTGCCTGGTGCCATTTGCACAGCTCATGCTTTGGCCGGCCCCCAGAGCTCTCCAGAGCTTTGTTTCCGTGGCACTTGTTCAATGGGCAGGATGAAAATAGACCCTGAGAGGAGACCAGATGAGAAACCACATCCTGGAGGGGAGGGGATGTATCAGAACAGTGCACCTGAGCCCCAGGGCACCCTTTATGGGAAGCATTGGATCACGGGCATTGGATCTACAGCACTGGATCTCAGGCTGGCACTGAATCACCCCAGCAGTGGGGTCATGGACCTATTCCCCATTCCCTATTCCCTATTGCCTATTCCCTATATCCCTTGGGGATGGGACCAGACGAGCCTCAACTGCCAGGAGATGGTACCAGCTGCTCTGAAGCTCTGCCCAGCTCGTGGGAAGATGTCCTGGCAGCATGGGAAGGGGCTGTGTCTCTGAAGAGTTCCAAACTGGGGGCACCCCAGGGGACAAGTGTTGGGGAAGATTCCTTTCCTCCCAGCACTTCCCAGGTTTGTGAAGAGTTCTTGGGGTGCTGGGCTGGTGGTGGCACCCATGCTGGCTCACCCATGGGGAGGCAGCTTCCCACCTGCCCTTGTCCCTGGGTGAGGGAGCTGTGCTTTGGGTGGGCCCCCGGGTGGTCTTGGTGACATTCACTGAGGCTGAGATCCCTTCAGGCTGCAGCACTGGGCCCCTGCCAAGCTGGGGCTCTCAGCTCCATCCCCTGCACCTCCCCAGGGAGCTGCTCCACAGCTCCCATCCATCCCCTTCTAGCCTCAGGAGAGGTGTCCACTGCCCACTCTATCTCACTGTCTGGGAATTTCTCCTGAGATTTTGTTTGCATTTTGCTGTCCTTATTTGCACCTCTTTGGGCTCATTTATACCCTTACATCTTCTCCTCTTTCCCTTGGTGCATCCCCTTCCCTCTGCCAGCTGTGCTCAAGGCCCCTCCTGGAGCTCTCTTGGTGGCCCTGGGGCCATTGTCCTGCACAGGTGAGAAGGGCCATCCTCTCTGTGACCTGCTGACCCCCATCCCCAGAGCTGATCTCTGGCCCACCTCCACCTCCAGCCAGCTCCAGCCTGCCCTGCTCCATGCTGGCCACCAGGTCCCCCACCCTGTGGGCTTGTCCCTGCCCTGTCCCCAACTACAGCCCTTGGTTTTGAGCCTGCTTTTGGCTTTTCATCTGTTCCTGAGCTAGGGCCAGGGCCCGCTGGGTACCTGCACTCCCAGAGTAGGTGCAGCCTCTATGTGTTTGCCTGTTTCTCACCCCTCCCTGCTGCTCTGGGATAACACAGCACATCTGGATTCCTTGCATCCAGCCCCCATCTGATGTGCCACATCTGGATTCCTTGCATACAATCACTGTCTAACAGGCTGTGTCTGGCTTCTCAGCATGTGATTCCTAGATAACAAGTCACTCCTGGATTTCCTACATGTGATTCTTGGATAACATGGCATATCTGGATTCCTTACATTCAATTCCTGGACAATATGGCACATACACTCTCTGGCCAAGGCTGGGGCTGGAACAAGACTTTGTCCTTACAGTTTAAAGGAATTTTTTTTTTTTTTTTCTGGAGAAAATGAAGCTTTGACCTGAATTCCTGGCTGCCTCACAACATCTCTCTTCTACCTCGGCTTTGGCTGCTCTTGGCTGGGAGCCTGGCTGGAAAACAAAGATCCTATCTCCCCCCACCCCCTGGGCTTTGGGACTGCTGGCGGTGGACATGCCGCCCCTCGCCAATCAGTGCTTACAATAATATTTTTCTCTAGGATTGAGCTTGGAATAACTTTGTTTTGACATAATCTGAACTAATGTCTCCCCGGCAATGACAGTAAACACTCGACAATAAGTGTCAGTGCAGCCCTGGAGCTCTGCACAAGGGGCTCCAGCAGCTGGACATGAGGGAGAGGGGACAGGGCACAGCCTCAGGGAAGGACCTGGTGATGGCAGGGTGGACCAAAGTCCCAGAGGTCCACTTCTCACCCTTCTCCCCCCAGCTCTGCAGAGGGTGATGGAAAATGCAGCCCCAGGGCCGTTGCTAATCAGTTCCTCGGGCACCAGGAGTTATTGTGTCTGCACTGGTGGCAGCTCCAATTTAAACACTGTCACTGCACTATTAATGGTCCTGGCACTCGCTGACCCTAGAGCTCAGCCTGGGACTCAGTAGCAAGAATGTTTGTGGAGCCCAGCAAGAGCCACTGAGCTTCAGTCCCTGTCCTGTGCCAGCTGTGCCCTGATTCCAGCCAGGGCTGGTGTGCTCAGGGTGCCCTGTGCTGGCACATCAAGGCAGGATTCCTCCCCATGCCCCCCTCCCAGGAGAGGGCCCTGGGTGGTTTCGCCTTCATGAGGTTGAAGTAGCTGGACATGGGCATGGACCTGGACATGGGGAACTGAGCATGGACCTGGGCATAGGTCTGGACCTGGGCATGGATCTGGACCTGGGCAGAGACCTGGACACAGGGAACTGGGTGGGGAACTTTGCATGGACATGAGCCTGGATCTGGATCAGGACATTAGCCTGGGGTGGTACATGGGCACCTGAGCTCTCCACATGTCCCAGAGCCTCTGGTGCTGCTCCCTTCCTGTTTTAATTCCTGCACTGTGCTGGTCCTGTAATCCCATCTGGGATCCCAAACAGACACTTCTCAGGCCTGTTGTGATTTGTCCAAAGGCTGAAGCCAAGGAAAGGTCTGTCTCTCTCCCTTCCCTGGAGACCTCCATTTCCCTGCTGGTTCCCATCCATTCCAGCTGCACCTCCTTGTCTCATCACACCCAGAGTGAAAACCAGTCCTGAGAGCTTCCTGCTGGTTCAGTCTTGGGGACTAAGGAGATCATCCTCCCTCATCCCTCTCCCCTGTGAGCCAAACATCCCACTCTGCTGGCCTGATCATCACAGCAGCAAACAGCAGTGACTTCAGGCCCCAGGGATAAGGACACCTGAGGGCAGGTGACACCACTCAACCCATCCCTCCCTCAGCAGGGTTTGTGCTCCCTGGAAAGACAGAGCTGCAGCAGGAGATCCACCAGGGCAAGCAGGACTTCAGGCTGCCAAACATGGCTTTCCTGGAGACCAGCAGGCCCATCCCTGCTTCTTCTTGGGGACCACAGCTCAGGAACTGGGTGTCATCCCTAGCTGGCCACTCAGCATTACAGCATGGAGTGTGTACACCAGTTCTGAACATCTCCTGAGAGATCTGAGCTGGTCTCAGCAGGCCAGCCTAGGGCAGAGTGAAAGCTGCAGCTCCTCTGGTTATTCTGGAAGATCACAGGTTCCCCACATTGCTTTTTTGATGGATGTGCTTGATATTGGGGCAGGGAAAAGGAGCTGACGAACAATATGTAGAAGACTTCTGAATGTCTGAATTCTGGAGTGAGCCCTGGAGGACTGATGTGATTGGTGCCAAGGACAGCAGGAAAAGCCTGCCCTGGGTTGTGTTTCATGCAAAGAAAGCAAAGGGGAATTGCTCAGGGTGGAGGCAAAAGGGGCACATTTTAGAACTGCAGATCCATCAGCTGCTCCAAGCCAACTCTCAGGGCAGAGTCGGGGGTTAAGGAGCCATGTCCATGCTTTGCAGAAAAGAGCTCTTCACTGGTGATGCCCCATCCTTGGCAGTGTCTAAGGCCAGGTTGAACAGGGCTTGGAGCAACCTGAAGCAGTGGAAGGTGTCCATGCCCATGGCGGGGGTTAAAATGGGTTGACCTTTGTGGTTCTTCCGACCAAAACCATTCCATGTTTCTGTGAAGTTGCACCATGTGTCCCGTCTGACTGCACGTTCCCAGAAGGAGGAACAAGGGGGACAGGCAGGCAGGGACAGTTTGAGCTGAGGTCCCTCTCATCAAGGAAATGGTGGGCTCCCAGAAAAGCCTGGGACCTGTCTGGGTGGCCTTATTCATCCCTGTCTCCTTTTCTTTCCTCTTTGTCATGTGCTTGGAATCCTTTTATCCGTGTGTTTGTTTTTCTTTCCCTCTTCTTGCAGATGCTCAGTAATTCTTTGAACATATCAGATGGGTTTGTGTATCCCTGGTCTGTGGATTCCCCACAGAGGAAAACAGGCACCTCTGGAGCAAGTTGCACATTGGCCTGAGGTCATGTCTATGGCAGCCTGGCAAAGTCCCTCTGGAATTCTTGCTCTGAGCGTGGGGCAGGCAAGGGAGGGTGATGCTGCACATGGGAGCAGTTTCCAAAGCCAGGAGGGAAGGTGGGTGCTGACAGGAATAAACACTGTGGCACAGAAAGGATAAGGCGGCGGTGGCTTGGGAGTGCAGCAGCCTGGGGCCATGGTGGAGCCATGGACAAGTCTGGCAGCTCTTTTGGAAAAGTGTATTTGGAGACCTTCCTCCCCTGGATGCCTCGTGGTGCATCAGATGGTGACTGTGGGGTGGGGATTTTCCTGCAGGCCCATCTCCCCTCTGAGGCCAGCCTGGCCCAGGAGTGTCTGAGCATTCTCTGCCCAGGGTGAATGTCAGACACCAAGTCCTGAGGGTGCCTCTCATTTGGTGTCTTGCTCACCCAATGTTCCCCTTAAATGTCTGAATGGAGATGTGCTCCAAAGACTGATCCCTCAGAAAGCCACACAGCCTCTCCAAACATTGTCCTTCCATGCCCAAAACCAGCCAGTCCACACTTTGTGGGCGCTGTGTCATGTCCCAAGCCTGAGGGACAAGTTTGTGATGGATCAGAAAAGGATTCTTTCCAAGTGCCCAATTCTGGCCTGCTGGGGCAAAGGAAACCTTTGGGATGTGGGCAGCCTTGCTATACTGCTCTGCAACCCAGTCCATCTCTCACACCCTGACCCTTCCTCCCTCCTTCCCAGCACCCCATTTATCTCCTGGGCGGGAAATAATTTATCTTCTTCCAGGGACTTCCCTTCCAGGCTGGTCCTGCATTGCCCATCACCTGCTCAGGACAGGGACCCCCTGCCCTCTGTGGATGGGGGATGTGGTGGTCACTGTTACATGGGAGAGTAACTCTGAGGTCCCTTCCAGGAACTTTTGGTGAAGCAGGGAGGACTCAGGGCTGTACTGGGGCTGGGGAGGATGTCAGGGCAGTGGGAGCATGACTGTGTGTGGAGGGCCAGGAAGATGAGTGTGGTCCCAGAGGACAACAGCAGCTGTGGTCACAGGGTTCCTGAGGTGACTTCAGGAGGGACCCATGGATGGACCTGGAGAGACAAGTCTAGAGCTACAGTGGGGAAGCAAAGGCAACCTCATTGCAGTCCTGGCAAAAGCCAGTGCAAGAGATGTTTTTGGATAAATACTTTGAAGACTTCCATCTTCAAGGACTTTCATATTTTTGGTGGCAAAATATAGAGGTTCTCCTGCCTGCCATGCTGAGCAGACTTCACTGTCTCAAACAGGTGACCAAGAGGAGGAAAATGACAGAGCTGCCATCCCCACCACCCCACCATCAGTCCCAAGGGTGGGACAGGCTTGGGGTTGGCCAGAGGCTTCCAAGAGCAGCTCTGTGGCCCCCTCCTTCCCACAGCCACACGCCAGCAAAGGCACAGCAGAAGCCACTGCAGCAGCCAGGGTCCCCCAGCACCCTGGTGGCCCTTCTTCAGGGCCCTTCCTCTCCTGCCCCCCCGGGGGAACAGCGTGGGCAGCATCCAGCAGCTGCCTCTGCCCGAGTGCAAAGGAGGCCTGAGGACATGGATGGAGAGGGGGGAGCAGAGCGAGGCAGCACAGAGGAACAATTGAAAAGAGGAAAAAGGAAATCCTCCTGGAGCTGTGAAAGTGTTTTCCCAGACTGTCTGGCCGCTCCAATGACCTCATTCTCTGAGGTGCTGTTAATTGGGCTGGAGAACAGAACGTCCAGCCCTGCCAGCCCCTCTGCCCGGTCACCTGTGCAGCCCCTGTGCCCAGCAGCCCTCCCCAACCCCACCCTGTCCCTGAGGGGGTTCCTAGTGCCAGGCTCGTGCCAGGGGTCGCTAACCAGGGTTAACAAGCCCCAGATTTCCATGAGTTCATCTCAGCTGTTTATCCTGGAAACCCCCTCTGCAAAAGCAGTGATGTATGCACAGATCTGGAGTGGAGACTGGCACCAGAGTCCTGGGAAGAGAGAGAGCCTGACCCTGAGTTCTGTGACCATCCCTGGGGTACAAGTGGCTCCTGTGATGGAAAAAGGCACGAGGGACCACGCACAGAGGAGCAGGAGGCAGCAGCTGGATCTCAAGTGGCTGGGCTGGGTGGGAGAAGCAGGATGGTGCATCAGAGGTGATAGGGAACTCACAGGGCTGTCCTGTTCCATGCACAAAGGTCCAAGGGGATGTCTCCTGCTGGGTCAATATTTTAACTGAGATAATGGAGGTCTGAGTAATGGATCCCCCCCAGGATCATCTCTTCTATAAAGTCGTGGGCACCAATGAAAGCTTTTTCACATCCTTCCCTGGAGAAATTTTATGGCTAGGAAGAGAAACAAGTAGAACTTCTTTCCTGACATGTATTTGCCCAATTAAAAAAAAAAAAAAAAAATTACANGCCTAGTAAAATCTGACCCAGGCTTGTTACTTCAGCTAAGTAGAAAAGGACTACGGGAAAGAAACAGTTGAATTAGGGGTAGAAAAACAAGTTGTATAACCATTACGTGTTCACATTGTGGTGTAGGGTGGTTGGTTGAATTACATTTGTTATGATTTAAAGCTATGTAACTGATAACCAGCTAACTGATTAAAAGGACCTGGTTTTTGCAACGAAGCCACTCTCCTTTGCACCTGCCTGGGGACCCCGTGTGTCACTATGGACCCTCACTCACAGCTGGTGCCCCAACAAAAATGAACTTGTTACAACCCCCTGCCATGGGCAGGGACACCTTCCACTAGCCCAGGTTGCTCCAAGCCCTTTCTGACCTGGCCCAAATCCTTAAAAGCTCCTCATACTAGCTGTCATTCAAATTTCCCTGCTTCACACATCAGGAAGGGATGAGGGACAGACACGAGATTGCATCAGCCTCGCAAAATCCAAACACCAAGTAAGTACTTGGGAGCTCTTTTATTTAGCAGAGGAATTAAAATAACAAGACCCAAAGGCTGGGAGTTAGAGCAAGGCCTGCTCAAGTGTGGATTAGCACATATTTCAACACTGACCATGACTGGAACTAATTGCAGAGAGCAGAGGTTGGATTCTGCTCCGTAGGAAGCCTGGCTGCCTTTCCAGCAGAGGGGCTTATGCCAAGAGATCATTCCTGGCTTGATGGTCACAGGACAACACTCTCAGGCCCCTGATGTCCAAGTCATGTTCAGGTTTCATGGCCCTGGATTTGGTGCATCTGAAAGATGCCAAGCACACATCAGTGCCCTGCAGCTGCCTGGTGCCTCCAGAACAGGGGTCACCTCCCATCTTCTGGGCTCTCCTTCCCTCCCCAGGCAAAGTGGGGGTATTTTTAAGGTGGGAAAAGGTTTCTGTGGGTTCTGTGTTCCGATTAGAGAGGGCATTATCAGATCCAGGCCCCTCGGACAGGGGTTGGAGTGGGAGAGCTGAGCATGTAAAACATGACTGGAAGTACAAAGTGTCCAAATCAGGGTTTCTTTTACTTTTGTCTTTCAATAGTTAAAAGAGCTTCTATCTGCCATCAGCATTGCTGATAAACACTCTCCAAAATGCCAAATGCCATGTACTTGTAGCTTTCTTTAACGATAAGAGAGGGTTTCCCATGGCATTGGATACTCTGTTCCCACTCCCTCTGGGAGCCTTTATCATGGTTTTAGTGCCATATTTGTCTGTTCCAAACTCCAAAAGATCTTGGTATCTTGGTATGTGGCGTGTTGCTCTGGGATCTCGAATGCCAGGAACTGATAAATGGCATTTTTTTTGTGGTGGAATCTCATCAACTTTTCCTCCAGGACAGACAACAGCACACAAAGCCAAGGAGTCCTCCTGGGAGATGTTCTGTCAGCCGTGAGCTGTGTCCTGACTACAGTTTTGGGTTGGAATTGCTGTTTTGGGTTGAAGCAAGCTGCAGCACTGCTGACAGCGCTCGCAGGCTGCTTGCACCCATCAGGACAATCACAGAGTTGTCCAAGGCACATCAGTGCAGAGCCACTGGTCTCCACAGACACAGAGTCTCATTTCTCTGTCCCCATTTTTATTCCTGGGTGTCACTTTACAACCCCCTTGTACGACTTCCTGGAATGTTTTGCAATTAAATGCAAAACACTTGGGGTTTGCACACAAATGAGGGCAATGAAGACAAGATTTTCAGACAAATAACAGATACCAGCTGGTCCCAGTGTCCCCATACTTGGGTTTTTTTTGCAGGATTTCTTAACCTTTTCTGTGACAGTCTTTGTGCTTTATTTTTTGAGTATCTTCTTTTAATCATAAAATCATGGAATTGTTAAGGTTGGAAAAGCCCTCTGAGATCACTGAGTCCAACCTTTCCCCCAACACTGCCAAGGCCACCACTAACCACATCCCCAGTGCCACAGCCACACGTTTTTTGGAACAATTCCAGGGGTGGTAACTCCACCACTTCCCCGGAGTTTTGTCAGTTGCTGTCGTCATGTTGTCATGTCCACGTTATTCTGTGGAGCTAGGTAATCCCTTCCAGACCTGGAAAGTTGAGCTCTGCTCCTGCTGACCTTCAGGATATCTTTTCCTTGGTGGGTAGTGAGGGTGTTTTCTCCACAGGACTTGGTTTTGCTGCAAGAGTTTTATTTTTTTGACATTTGTCTTATCTCTACCTGTTTTATTTCCTACTAGTTTTGCTATTATTCCCCTTGGAAATGGCCTAAGGTTGAGACTTCAAGCCCCCTTTTTTCAGAATACTGCTGGTTTTCCTTACAGGATGGTTTTAGCTGATGAGTTATGACTTCATCTCCGTTTTTCAAACTACTTGGGAAGCAGCTGATGTTAATTGTTGAGTCTTCGTGATGTCATGGGATTGAATTTGGAACAGAGCTTCCATTATGCTCTGTCTCAACTTGAACTGCAGATTTTAAGAGTGAAATCTTGTTGTTTTGCTCTCCAAATTTGTTTTAAAAGTCTCTTACAATGCTGATGAGTCCATCTCTTCCTCAAGGATGTCACTGAAAGCATTGTTATTAGGCGGGAGAGTACTGACCTCTGCATCTGGTTTTGTGTTGTTTTGAGACATAACTTGAGTTCCAGATTCCTTGCTAATAAAATCATCATCTCAGGCAGAATTTAGAGCTGGCGTATTTTGTCCTAGTACTTATGTTTTAATTTTCTCTATTTCTGAATAAACAAACCAGGCCTGAATATGGTATTTCTTCTCTTTCATTTTTTTTTTCCTTTTTCCAGTTTATTTTTTAGTTTAGTTGAGCCAACAACTTTACATGAGTCCAGCCCATGCTGTTACTCACCTCTCTTGCCTAATCTAGATCTGAGCTAATTGGGAACAGCCTCGCTTTCCCCTGATGAGCTACTGATGCTTCATTAGTGATGTTTTTGACTCCAGTCCTAGGACACCACTCCCTCTCTCCCCTTCCCTCACCAGAGTGTTGGTGGGCAGTGGTGGTCGCCCCTGGCTGGGGAGGGGCTGGTGCTCAGCAGATGCTCTGGAGATGCTCCAGCTGTGAACAGCACAAACTCCAACATGTGCACAGGCAGGAGCCTCCCTGGAGCAGGGTGGAAACTGCCCAAATGGGCTTGGGGAAAGCACCTGGATGGAGAACCTTTGCTTTAAAGCAGACAGACATTCCTTGGAGAGAAAAATGCAGAGGCAGGGAAGGGGCTGGTTTCACCTTGAGGTCTGTGCCTGTTCCAGTGTAACTGGTGCCTTTGCCTGTCTAACACAGAAGTGCTGCGTGTGGCACTGACAACCGCTGCTGATGGAAGCCCCTCCACCTCCAGGAGAGCATCCAGGTGCCACCTGCTCCATCTCCTGGTGGAGACTGGCGTGGGAAGACCCTGCCTGGTCAGGGGTCTTGGCAAGGGGAAAGGGCAGGGTGCCTAAAGAGGGGTGGTGGAGACATGGACTGTGCTGGGACTCTCTACTGGGCTGCTGGTGGATTTGTTGGTCAGGAGTGTGGCTGGGGCACGTCTTCCTTCTGCTGGTGGCCCCACTCACCCACGTGACCCTCATCCTGTGGTCACCATCTCCAGGAGATGCTCCAAAGACTGCCTGGGATCTTCCTGGCTTCTTACTTTGGACTACACAGGAATCTCATGAAAAGTGCACTGGCTGCAGGAGAGGAGGATCCTGAGGTCCAGAGGGATGGCTGAAACAAACATCGAGGTCCAGCAAGAGCTGGGCTGCTTAGGCTGACCCTTCCCAGCCAGCTGTGCCCCTATTTGCTTCCTCCCTACTCAATCTGCTTGTGTCCCTTGTTCCTGCCCACCCTTCCCATCTGCCCCTTTAGGAGACACCTGTGGGCACTGAGGGGGTGCTGGCAGCCTGTTCCTCCTGTCCTGGGTGGCTGCCATGGCATCCCTGTGGCACCCTGCCCTGCTCTGCTGCTCAGCCAGGCCCTGCAGCCCTGGGAAAAAGGGATGAGATCCTGTGGGTCTGGAGCAAGAGTCACAGAACCAAAGATTCAGAGAATCACAGAATATCCCGAGTGGGAAGGGACCATCCAGCCCAGGGATCATCCAGCCCAACTCCTGGCCCTGCACAGACACCCCAAGAATCCCACCCTGGGTATCCCTGGGAGTGGTGTCCAAACACTCCTGGAGCTCTGGCAGCCTCGGGGCAGTGCCTGTTCCCTGGGGAGCCTGGGCAGTGCCAGCACCCTCTGGGGGAAGAACCCTTACCTGATACCCAGCCCTGACACAGCTCCAGCCATTCCCTGGTTCCTGTCCCTGCTCACAGGGAGCAGAGGTTGGAGCTGCACCCTGGGAGGAAGCTGCAGCACCCGGTGAGGTCTGACCTCAATCTCCTCTCCTCCAGCTGAACATTCCAAGTGACCTCAGCCACTCCTCGTGTGCCTTCTCGCTGAGAGAGTGGGTGGGCACAGCAGCGCGTCCTGGGGTGGCTCTAGTGGGATGCAGTGACACCCCCACCGCCCCCAGCCTGCCCTGCCCTGGCAGAGTGACAGCCCTGCCTCTGCTGCCCCGCGTTCCGGGGGCAGCTGCCGAACCTGCTGAGTGGCTCCAGATGTGCCGCTGGCCGGTGAGCAGCTGTGCGCTGCTGCCGGCAGTCCTTGGAGCGGCTGTGTCCGAGGGACGCTGCCAGCACGGCCCCGGGCCGGCTCTGCGGGGGGGCACAGCCCTGGCACCCCTGACCCCCAAGCGCTGCCTGTCCGTGGGAGCCCCTCGGGTGTGGAATGGGCTGCGCCTCCCTCCAGATGTCCCCGTGGCCCCTGACCCCCCGTTCCCTCGCAGCAGGGCCTGTCTGGGTCACAAGAAGGAGCCGAGTAGGCTCTGAAGCTGCGGCTGCCGCGGCTGCCGGGGCGGGTAAGAGGCGGTGCCGTGCACGGACACTGCCCGGCGGGCGGCGGGGCCCAGGTGGCACCACGGACAGGGCATCCTTCCGGGATGTGCTGGGGAGATGCGGCAGTGGGAACACACCGGCCATGGTCAGAGCAGGGATGGAGCACGGAGAGCACGACAGAGGGAGAGGGACTTTGACATAGGTAGAGAGAAACAGGACAAGGGGGAAGAGGAGAGGTTGGGATTGGATGCCAAGAAGAAAACCTTCCCTGTGAGGGTGCTGAGGCCCTGGCACAGGGTGCCCAGAGCAGCTGTGACTGCCCCTGCATCCCTGGAAGTGTCCGAGGCCAGGCTGGATGGGGGTTGGAGCAGCCTGGAATAGTGGAAGGTGTCCCTGCCCCTGGCATAGAACTCAATGAGTTCTGTTCTCACACAAACCATACCATGATTCCATGATCCTCTGGTGTCAGTCCATCCCCTTGCCCATGAAGGGCTAAGCACTCCCAGCTGCTGCTGGGCTGCTTGGCCAACTATTGCCCATGAGCAGTGTGGCACCAGGGTGGGTGGTGCCAATCTTGGGGGCACATTCTGAGGGGCTCAGGTGTCTGAGACAGCTCAGGAACTATCAGGCTCCAGTGAAAGTCCCCTGTAGCTTCAAACCATGGGGTCCTGTGAGCAGGACACAGAAACCTGCAGGTGGTGCCTGGGCAGAACACAACCCCTCTGCTCTGGCTCTTCCACATCTCTTGAGCACAGGCTGCTGGCTGGGCACTGGTGCAGGTGCACCTGAGCCAACCCAGGCTCCAGGGATCCTTTCTCTGCTTGGTGAGGACACTGCGGTCCCTCCCTGCAGAGCCAGGCTTGTGCCTATTCCCAGCCCAGCACCCCTCAGCTGCTGCAGCCCTGGGACCCCGATGTGACCAGGGCTGTCCTCAGGCTGCCCGGGGCCAGCCCCGTGTCCCCACCCACCACACCCTTATCAAGTTCCTGCAGCCTTCCCCCCCTGCCTGCCTGGGCCCTCTGCCAGCTGGGGCCAGGATGGAGGCACTGGCAGGTTCCCGGGGGCTGATCCCACCCTGGGGACACCATTGCACCAGGACTGCTCCTGCAGACCTCTGACAAGCAGGATCAGCACCTCAACCCTCCCAACAAGTTTCTGGTGCTTTTGGGGCAGCAGGGTTGGGACACAGGATGAGGAGGCCACTACCTGCATGAGGGGACCTTCAGGCTCAGCAACCTTGGAAACACAACTGCCTGGAAGAGGACAGATATTTTCAGAGTTTTCACCTTCCTGTGGCCCATGGCTGGTTCTGCAGGAAGCTCTCCCTGCCCAGGAGTCACCCCAACCATCAGGAGTTGTTTGTGGATGAGAAGCTGTCCAGCAGTGGATGGGGCAGGATGGGCAGTGTTCAGAGGAAGTGAAGGTGGATGGGATGGGATGGGATGGGATGGGATGGGATGGGATGGGATGGGATGGGATGGGATGGGATGGGATGGGATGTTCAAATTGTGCCAGAAGGACCAAGCACTGCTGGGCCATCTCCACCCCCTAAGAACCTTCTGGCAGCATGGAGAGGTTGGGCTGAGACAAGAGCAGGTGCTAAAGGACACATTCCTGATGCTGAACAGGAATGTGGGGAAGGAGTAGATGGGAATGCCAGAAAATACTCGGGGAAGGCACTGTGGGATGTGTCTGGTCCCAGCTCTCTGGGGATGGGGCAGCACAGGGTTTGGATCTCAGGATTTGGATTCCAGAATTTGGATCACAGGACTTGGATCCCAGAGTCTGGATCCCTGGCCACTGCCAAATTTGTTTTGTGGGGCAGCAGATTCACCAAATCATTTAGTTTGGAAAAGCCCTCTAAGATCATTGAGCCCAACCGTCCCTAGCACTGCCAAGGCCATCACTGACCCATGTCCCCAAGGGCCACATCCACAGGGCTGTTAATCCCCTCCAGGGGTGGTGACTCCATCACCACCCTGGGAAGCTGTGCCAGGGCTGGAGAGCCCTTTAGGAAGCTGGAGAGATGCTGCTGCTGCCCTTGGGCTTCTGCTCAAGGTCACAGAAAATCCCAGTGGGAGACCCAGAGGGATTTCTACCTATATCTTGTCACATGAAGCGAGTCACACATGGGCTGAGGACCCAGCTGCTCAGTTATGACAAGTCATGCAAAATAAACAGTTTTCAATTTGTAACTTTTTTCCCCAACTGCTGATCAAAATCCAAAGTAACCTCAGAAAATGCACAAGATGCAATGAGAAAGCAAACCTGGAGCCCACAGGTTACTTTTCCAATGAGTTGTGCCACGGGGGATGTGGTCTCTGCTGGCTGGACTCCCTGCACCTGGGTTGTGCCTATGGCTCCTGTCCTCCCATGGCTGGAGGGGCTCAGCCCATCTGGTGCTTTCTCCCCCCTCCAAACCCCCATGGTGCTGGGGGCTGCCCTACAGTCTTGCACCCGGTGTCCTCGCTCCCCCTGGGATGGGGTGGTGACTCCTGCCAGGGTCTGAGGCCCAGGCAGCCTCATGGCACAGGATCCTTCCATCCAGCTGCTCAAATGTTAGACTACTCCAGGTCATTTCTAAAAGGAGCCAGGAGAGGTGGCCAAGCCGTGGGATCTGTGCCACAAGCAGGGAACCAGAGACAAGCAGGACCAGGGCAGCGACTGTCCCTCTGTGCTGGCACTGCTGAGGCACCTCCAGTCCTGGGGACAGTTTTGGGCCCCCCATTATATCCAGAAAGGATATTGAGGGGCTGGAGCAAAGGGAATGAAGCTGAGCAATGGTCTGGAGTCCCAGGAGAAGTTGAGGGAGCTGGAAAGGGGCTCAGCCTTTAGAAAAGGAGGCTCAGGGGAGACCTTGTGGCTCTGCACAACTCCTGACAGGAGGGGACAGCCAGGGGGTGCTGGGGGAGGGTTAGGCTCTGCTCCCAGGGAATAAGAAGTAAGAGGAAAAAACCTCAAGTTGTGCCAGGGGAGGTTTAGGTTGGGTATTAGAGAAAATTTCTTCATGAAAGGGTGGTCAGGCCCTGGGCAGCTGTGCCAGGGCCTATTTAACAGGGCAGCTGCCCCAGGGCAGCTGTGCCAGCTGGAGTAATTTAACAGCCTTGTATATGTGGCACTTGGGGACTTGGCATAGTGGTGACCTTGGCAGTGCTGGGGAATAGATGGAACTTTTAATGATCCTAAGGGCATTTCCAACCTCAGTGATTCTGTGATTCCACGAATGTCTTCTCCCTGCTTCTCAGCTCCACCATCTTGTGTCACCCTAACCTGGCAGCCCTACAACACCAGCAGGACTCGGGGCCGCTGTCCCTTTGTCTTCAACAGCTCCAGGGCATAGGGAGGATCTTCTCTGGCCCTGACCTCCCTGTCAGGACAAGGTGTTCCTTTGGAAGGTGCATGTCTTGAATGCTCCCGTGTGCCTTGGCAGCCTTGGCTTTGCTGGTTTTTGTGTCTGGGCCCCTTATCTCTCTGCCCCACCTCGCTCGGTGCTGGCTCTGGTGTCCCCGGTGCCAAGGCTGCCCCATGCCCAGCCCTGTGGCTCGGGAACAATTGGAGGAAGCCGTGTCCCACAGCAAACCCTGAGATTTCTGCTGGAAGTGACAACTGCTGGGAGGGCTGGCAGGGGATGAGGCCACACATGGGGACTGGCAGGGTCTCAGGCAGCAGAGCAGGTCTGTGCCCTCTCTGCCCAAACCCAGCCGCTGCTGGGGGGTTCAGGGGTGGTGGGGAGCTGGCTGGGCACACTGCAGGGTGCAGGTGACCCTGGACAGCATCCCACAGGAGCGTGACCAGCTTCCTGTGGCCATGGCAGAGCCCCACGAGGGAGGGGAGCAGCATGTCCCTGCTCACACACACCTGCCCAGCATCGGCAGCCACGCAGCACACACAGCCACAGAGGCACAAGGTTAGTGGAAGTACGAGGGCTGCCCTGCTTCAGGACACAGACACACCCCAGGGCTGGGTGTAGCAGCACCCAGACACGCACCAGAGGGACCATGTCCACTCACATGTGCAGTGGAGAAGGTGGTCACACACATCCACAGGTGCCCTCCTGCTCTGAGCCCCAACCCAGCAGTCCTGAGGCTCCACAGTGCTCTGAGTGTCACCTTGCTGCACCCCAACTCCTCCTCCACGTGCTCAGGACTGGAAGCCTGGAAAGCAGGAAATCCCTGACAAAACTCTTCCCCTCTGCTCCCTCTGATGCTCAGGTGCTGAAGGCTCACCCTGCCTGTGCTAGCAGTGCCAGCAGTGCCAGCAGTGCCAGCAGTGCCAGCAGAGCAGGCAGCCTGTGCCCGAGCTGTGCTGGAGCACTGCTGGCTGTGCCCACGCCATCCAGGGTGCTTGAGGAGGGCAGAGGGAGTTCAGCTGGGGAGGACAAACTCCTTAAAAGGTTGGACATGAAGGCAGCCAGGAGTTCCTGGAAGTTGGCTCCTGGTGCCAGAGAACAAGTCTTGGAGAGCTGCACGGGTGAACCTTCCTGAAAGGAGCCTCCCCGTGCCAGCTCTTGCCCTGCCATGGGCTGTCCTGGGGTGGCTGCTGTCCCTGCACGTCCCCCCTGCTCCCACGATCCCTGCCACAAGCTCAGCTCCCAAAGGAGACCCAGCTCTCGTCCAGGCTTTGCTGTTGCAGATGTGTGGCCCAGAACCTCTGTTATCACTGTCCCAGTGCCTCTCTGGCCCCGTTCCCTGCCTGGGAGCCCATCCCAGGCGCAGGCTCGGGTACCTGCCAGCCAGGACATCCTGTGGCTGATAATGTCACGTGGCTTGGAGCCCTGTAGCTCCTTCTCGTGCCCTATGCCCTCCTGGCCTTGCAGCAGCCTTCTCACACCCTTCCTTCCCAGTGGGATAAAAGTAGGTGTCTCCTGTTTCAGCCTCCCCATGACCTGGGAGCAGTCAAGGTTGTCCCATCCCTGCCACATGCTTAGGATGCCCAGTGTGAATCCTCCAGGAACCCATCCCATGGGCCAGAGACATCCCCAGTTCCACAGGGGCAATTAAAAGGCACCTACTCCCCACCTGAGACCTCCCATGGCAGTGGCCAAAGTCTTGTTCCTTTGGAAACTGTGATGAATCCCCAACCATCGAGTCCCTCCGGTGACCTGAGGCCATGTAGAACTTCTGTCTCCTCCTCTGAGTGCTCCAGATCCTCCCACCCAACATCAGCAGCCACTCCAGCACATAGCTGGACAGAAGATGAGACAATGGGCAGCCTCCAGGACCTCAAGGGATTTCATGGGGGCCTGTGGACAGCTCCACCCTTTGCTTCCCAGGAGAGGGAGAGGACAAAGGCACATGGCCATGGCAGACAAGCAGCAGCACAGAGGTGGCAAATCCCATCCCCCAGTATCCAGGAGCCCAGCCTTGGTCACCCCAGCATCCTCTTGACCCCTTGACACAGCCACATCTCATTGCTGGTTTCAGGGTGACACCTGCAGCCTGTCTTTTCCTCAAAGGCTTTGACCAGACAAAGTCCCCTCTTCCTGCACTGCCCCATGCTGTCAAGCACTCTTTAAGTGCAAAACCTTCTTGCAGCATCACACTGGGCCTGTTTCCTGACTCCAGCTCTCTGTGTTACCCATGCCTGACTCTCTTGAAGCCTCTTGACCCACCGTATTCCTTGTTGTGCCTCTCATTCTTCAGGGATGCCAATGACCTCCCTCCGTGTTGCAGGGAGCTCTGCTGGCTGCTATGCTGGCCCTCCAGCCCCCCTGTCCTGTTCCTTACAGCCCAAATGGTCCCGTGTCACCTCCTTCTCCTTCAGCCTTCCTCGCAGTTGCCTTGTCCAAAAAACCCCCACCTACCCCCAGAATGAGCTTTGGGTTTTTTTAGAGATGCCAAGCCCATCTGGTACAGTCTATCCCTGATAAACAGCCCTCCCTCGGGGCCTCTTGGGACCAGAAATAGCGCCGGGGCTGGACCTGCCCGAGCAAACATTCCTCCCCGCACACGCACGTCTGCTTCCCGCTGGCAGCCCGGCCACGCCAGGAGCCGGGGCCGCGGGGACAGTGCCACGATGGCTCCTGCACATCCCGGAGGGAGCTTTCCCCGCCCAGGTAGCTGCACATCCCTCCGGACACTGCCCCGACCGGCGCTCCCGGGGCACGGCTCGGCCCGGCTCGCTGCTCCTGCCGGGGGGAATCCTGATTTCTGACAGCGTGTCCCTGAGTCCCGATAATCCCCGAGGGGCAGCCGGCAAAGCCTCCCGATCCACGCCGGGCTGACCCGGCCGTCGCTTCGGGCTGGAATGTTCTGTAATCCCCAGGGCCACCTCCCGGGAGCGGTCACCGCTGTCCTGGGGGGACCCGACTGGGTCCCGGCCGCTCTCCGGGGAGGCGACGCTGGCACTCGGGTGTCGCCCTGCCCCGCGGTTCGGGGAGGTGGGTGGCCGCTGCTCTGCAGGGGTCTGTGCCCCAAGGACAGGGGCCGTCCTGGGGCTCAGTGCCAGCCCAGCTGCCCTGGCACTGGGACCTCTGGGGATCTGCCCGGGCTCCAAGGAGGAGCTGTTTATTTCCAGCCCTTGCACCACTGCTGGGAGAAAAGCAGTTGCATTTCACACGACAGATGTTGCTCTCTGAATCCTTGTCCTGCTGGTCGTCCAAAGGATTTTCCATGACCTCTTAACCCCTTTGTCTCATGGGGGGTTCCAGCACTGACATCTGACCACAGTGGGCTGTCTCTTCCTATATTCCTGCTGGGGCACAGGTTCCTGCCTACCCTGCTGTACCTGTGATCTTCCCTCCCTGTCACTTCCCAGGGACCAAGCTTTTCCTCTGCTTCAGGAGGGGCTGTCCAGTGCAGTCAGTCCCTTAAAGGATTGCAAACACCCCTCTGCAAACAAAGGCACGGGACCCTCATGTACTGCCCATCAAAACGCATTTGTGGACATCACAAAGTGACCCCCGCAGCTCTGTGGCTCCTGATTCTCTCTGCTTCCCTCTATGATCAGTTCTGTGGCTCTTCCCAGACCTTCCATCCAGCCCTTCACTGTGATGGGTGGGAGATGAGCCCAGCTCCCTCTGGGGGCACACCAGGACACTCACAGCCTTCTGGCTCCTGCCCCAGCTCCTCTGTGTGGCTGTTTTGGGGGCTCTGATCACCTACCAGACCCTCGAGCTGCCTCCTGGCATGGAAGCCCAGCCTGTGGAAAGGGGAATCTTGACCCTCAGTCTGTAAATATGGGGCCAGAGCCCCCGGTCCATACCCTTCTCCTGCCAAAACGGCTTCACACGTGGCTAGGAAAATGATGCTGCTCCCAGGGCACAGTGGCTGCTCTCTCCCACTGCAGCCTGTGCCATCTGCAGCCAATATTAATCATGTTTTTCAGCCATTAATAATTTCTAACATTAATCATGTTGTCTTCATGTTGAGCAGCGAAGGACTGGGACTGCAGGAACTCTCTCACAAGTGATGGGCCTCAGCTCAGCTGCTTCTGAGAGCTGTCAGCCAGCCAGAGCTCCATTCCTCTCCACGTGTGCCATGTGGCTTTTGTATTGTTTAGTCTCTGATCGAAATCTGGGGCCGGCTTGAATTACCTGTCCCACAACAGCCCAGTGCATTGACACAACCACTGCCTCTCCAATGACATCACGGAGCCCTCGTGTTCACTGGACACCGTCCCGCGCCGTCACTGCGCTTGGCTCTCAGACATCCACCCCTGTCCCATGGAACACCATCCCTCTGGAAGGGAACACTGTCCCTTTTCCTGATCTGGGTCTGCCTGTGAGTGAAATCAAGCTGGCAGCCTGTGCCTGTGGAGAAGCAGATGGCTGAGACATGATCGGCATCCTGCGTGCAGAGCACCTGAACCTCCTGGCAGGAAAGGTCCAGCTTTGAAGGCATCCCTTGGGGTACTTCTCCAGAACTCCCCAAGATTTGGTGGGAGGGGACCCCTGGAGAGCTCCAGACCAGTCTGAGTCACAGCAGGGCTGTTGCCAGCACTCAGTCATGGTCTACCTGAGGTTTGAAAGCCTCCAGAACCAGAGCTCCCCCACCTCTTGTGCTTGTCCCCATGCTGGGGCCCTTCCAGAGTCAACACTTCATCTTGGAACAAACACCCCAAACCTTGGCCACAAACTGCAGTCTCTGTTTTCCTACCAAGGGCAGGGAAAGCTTTCTCCTGTGCTGACAAGCACTTTCAAGGGGGGATCCAGCCCCTGTTGTACTGCCACAGCCACATATGGACCTCTCCTTTCATGTCAAAAGGAAGGATTTCTGCACATAGTGATGCTTAGCACAGCTTTTCCACATCTTTTACCCAAAGCTTGTCAGGGGAAGACTGTCATTCCGTCAGCAGAGGGACAGGGGCACAGCTTTCTCCTGTCAGTTCCTTCCAGTTCTTCAGGGGATGGAGCTCCTGGAGCTGCTGGAGTTGCTGGAGCATGGTACCAACAGAGCGAGAGGGTCAAGGGAGACCCTCTTGGGGTCTGGTCCACAAACCAAGTCTCTTTTCCCCTAAAAATCTGACATTTGGAGCCTTGGTTTTGTTGGGACACAGAATGAACCCAACACACAGTTTGTCCTGTCCACAGATTTTTTTGGGAGGGTGGGGGCGCCTGGATCCAAAGCTGGCTGCCCTGACACCCAGATCCAGGGAATTCCTGGGAACGCTGACTTCACGCTACTTCTCTTGCTGCTCTGTCCTCCAGCCAAAACCCAGGCCAGGCATGGGAGCTGAGCTTCTCCTGGAGCGGTGAGCGAAGACCTGGGGCTTGCAGACTCCACAGGCTCTTGGGTGGCTGCCCGTGCCCCAGGCAGCTGCTCCAGAGGCGGAGCATTGCCAGGCAGCAGGTCTGGCAGTTTCTTGGCAGTGTTCAACTGCAATCAAACCGTCTCCACAAAACATCTCCATGAGCCAGCACATTCCAAAGGAGAAATGTCTTGTCTAAATGTTTCTGACCAACTCTCGTGCGGCGGCTTTCTCACTTTTCCTCCTGGCTGTGTTTCTGAAGGAAAAAACACTTCAAAGGCACGGCCCTGGCTTGGGATGCTGTAGGTGTGACTGTGCTGTCTCAGCCCAGATCCAGACTCTTCCCCTGGGGTCTGATGAGACAGAAGAACCCTTACCAGTGCTGGATGGCCTGAGGAGCCCTAGCTGGACATGAGAGGAAGATGGCGTGGGTGTCTCAGGAGTCAAACAGCCCCACAGACCTTCCTGCAGTGGGGTGAAGCCTGAGGAGTCCTGAAGTTGAGCTCAGTGTATGCACAGGGCCCAAGAGCTGAGGTAATGCTCGGCTGCAGGTGAGAACCAGCCTTGAGATGTGCTGGACGTGTGGAGGACAAGATGCCCTGTCCACAGCAAGACAAGTCCCAGCTCTTGGTGCCAGGGTCTTCTCTGGTGGGGGGTGTTTGTTCCCAGCCTCCCACTGCAGTGACAGTCCTCTGCATCCACATCAGAGGGACTTGGGGTTTCTTCCTTTGCTGAGAGCTCCTAATGGTCTTCAAACTCCTGCTGCTTCTTCAGAGATGTCCCTCAGCCCTGTTGTCACTCCTGTCATGGTCAGCAAAGCAGGACAGGCTGTCTGGGTGCCTGGAGACTGTTGGAACAGGTGTCCCTCACCTCAGGGAGGGGTGATCCTGCCCACACCAACCACACCAGGGAGCAGGAGACAGCCAGGACCCTCCAAGGGCATGTCCCAGACCTTTGGCATTGCCAGCATGGGGTGCCTAGACAGAAGGGGAGATATCCCCACATGGACTGCAGTTCCACCATCATCATGGGGCTGATTAGAGAGGCACGTGGTCCTGTGTGGTGGTGAGGTTCACTGGGAACGCGAGGCTCATTGGGAACACGAGGCTCACGGGGGATGTGAAGCTCACTGGGAACATGGCAAGGTTCACCAGGAGCACTGGGAGCACAGGGCTCCCCAGGAGCACAGCGAGGCTCCCCGGGAACACGGTGCAGGCTCTCACGGCGTGTGGGCCGCACGTGGCCGGCAGGGCGCAGGCGCGGGGTGCGGCCTGCAAGGAGCCGAGCAGATGTGCGCCGGCCAACATGTGCTTTGTGTTTAGAGTGTGTCTGCTGGTGCTTTGTAAATGAGGTGCACTCGGTGCTTTGTGTGTTCACTCTGGCACACCAAGGCCTCTGCTGCCGCGTTCCTTGGCCGGCCGCAGTTTTGTGTGACGGGGCCTGTGTGTGGCGCCTCAGGAGGCTCTTGCTCGTGTGCTCACCTTCGTGTGCGCTCTGTCACACAGCCAGCCTGGAGCCCTGCTCCTTCTGGAGACTCAGTTGAGGCTGAAAGCCACCTTCCCCATGTGACTGCCACTCCTAGGACAGTGGTCTGTGCTCCTTCGCTCCATGAGCTGACCCTGACTGGGGTTTGTGAGGGGGGAGGCACTCCCGCGGTGCTCTCCACCATGCCGCACTCCCCAAGGAGCTGATGAAGTGTGAGGGTTTGGGTGCTGGTGAGCAGCTGAGCCCAGCAGATAGATATAGCAGATAGAAGTGTGAGGGTTTGGGAGCTGGTGAGCAGCCCTCCCCAGCACCCTTCTGTGTGAGAACAGAGCAAAAAACACCTGGAGCCAATTCTCAGCCCAGCAGAGCCATGGAAAAACAAGGCATCCAAGGCCTTGCATGGTGGCTGAGATGGTCACTTTCCCCAGGAAGGAAGGGTAGTCCCGTGGGAGGGCTGTCTGGTTCAGGGATTCTTGGAGCTGGATGAAGTGCAAGGAGGCTGCACGGGGGCATCTTGGCACCACACCTGGGTCTCGGACAGAAAGGGCCAGGCTGGAATTGAGCATCCAGCTTGTGGCTTTACAGTGCTCTGGAGAGGCACAAACGCCATGCCCGTGGTGGTGAAGCTGCTTTCCAGCACTGGCAAAAGTTCAGCCATCCTGAGCCCAGGCTGAGGGAAGGCGAGGGGAGACAGCGGGAGAGGAGGCGGAGATGCACCGGAGTAACCCTGGAAAAAAGCCCCAGCTCTCCTGCAGCTGCACAGAGAGGGCAGATGGGCCAAACCCTCCCAGCTCCCTGGCCTTGGGGCATGGTAAGGCAGCCCCAAGGTATCAGCCAGTGTTGGGGCACAGGGACCACCTGCTTCTCCAGGGCCAGAACGGGGACAGTGTGAGGACACAGCAGGTGTTGGCTCCTGGTGTACATAAGCAGGGGTGACCTGTCAGTAGGAGCAAACCCTGCTCTGACACGAGCAATCAGGGCACCCTTGTGCCTGGCTCAGGAGGGGAAATAGGGCTTTTGCACAGTGTGACATTTTCTAGGCTTCCCAGCTGGGTGCAGTTGGCATGGAGGTGTTCTCCCCCTGACTCAGACAGCAGGCAGGCTGCCAGGGAGCAAGCCTGGAACAGCATGGACAAACCATCCCCACACAGCTCAGTGAGACCAGG
The DNA here is from genome assembly GCA_013397555.1 of Urocynchramus pylzowi. NCBI lineage: Eukaryota > Metazoa > Chordata > Aves > Passeriformes > Fringillidae > Urocynchramus > Urocynchramus pylzowi. The sequence goes on from VZRH01002956.1 coordinate 54,668, forward strand.
GACAGGCTTTGGAGGAGCACAGAGTGCCTGAGGAGCCAACTGCTGCACTTGTAGAAAAACATGAGCAATGGTGAAAGCAGCAGGACGTGGGAGGGATGATGGTGCAGAGCACTTCAGAAAGAGAAGGATGGAGAGAGTCTGGCAGTCAACATCCGACTTTTATTCCTAGTTAAATAACAGAGCACGTCGGATGAGAGAAAGTCATTAAGTGTCAAGAGTCAGATTTCGAGGAGCTCAGTGCCAGGTTTCCCAGCACTCAGCACCACAGCCGGGGCCAGGCTTTGTAAAAAGCCAGATCCCATTCGGAGCTTGCAGCAGGGCTGACTGAGGCTCCCCAGGGATGTGTCTGGATGGATTTGTGAAGGATATGAGTGCCCGACCTTCGTGGCTCTTCTCTGAAGTGCCTGAAGGTGCCGGTCACGGCGGGGGTGCTCCCTGGCACTGACCCTGCAAGGTGCATCCTGTGGTCCTGCTGGGTGACAGCAGTCCTGTCACCTGGAGGGCTGCAGTGGTTTCTGAAAGGCTTTTCAAGCAGGAGACTGACAGATTGTGGGTTTTCAGCTTCCTGTGGGAATTTCTTAGTGCATAATCATTGTGAACATAATGAAAAGCATTTTAATAGTCAGAGAATACCATCTGGATGTTCACAAACAAAGGCAATATAAATCCACGACTGACAGCACTGAACTCAGTGCTTTTATAAGTATTTCCAAATTGTTTCCCAAATTATTTAAGCAAGTCTTTCCTCTAATGAAATTCAGAAAAGATCCTAACATAGGCAAACAGTACAGACTGAGCACAACAGAGACTTTATACAGAGGGATTAGAGCTTGGGTCAGATGTAATCAAATTACATCTCCTGCATACGAATGCAGTCTGTGTTCGGAGATAGGAAGAATCCCAAACACTTCTGTAATGGGAGGAATAAATCTGGAAGTGCCAAAAAGGAACTGGGGGAGAGGAGGGGAGTAACTCAAACCAGTTTTTGTGGGTGTGAAGGCCTTTCATGATGGCGCTGAGCGTGGTGGGGATTATTTGAGAGTTTACAGGAGCAATGTGCTGCGTCTGGTGGCAGCTGTCTCTGATGTCCTTGCAGTGAGTGACACTGGGAGGGGCATGGGAGGGATGCTGGAAGGGAAGATAGGAAGAACAGAAGCCAGCCAGGCACAGGGCTGCTTTGCAGGGAGGAGAGAGGTGCTAACAGCCTGGCTGAATGCTGGCTCTGAGGTGATGTGCCAGGAGAAGCTGGCAAGGCTGGGCATGGGGTTCTCTCCAAAAGCAGAGCTGAGTCTCCCTTTCCACAGACTTTGGGTCAGAGGGGCATAGATCAGCATGAATTGGGTTGAATGGTAAGTCCCAGGCTTTCCTGATGGTGACATTCACAGGGCTGCTGCTTTCCTGGACAAATCAGGCAGCAGTACAGATCCTGACCTCAGAGGCCTGACGTCCTGGAGTGCACCTCTTGACAGCCCAAGGCAGTCACAGAGCCAAGGGCTTTGTTCAGCACAGGCCTCTGTGGAGAGGAACTGGAAGCAGTGATCCAGAGCCAGTGGAGGCCACACTGACAGCAGAGCAACCCCAGACGCGTTGGGGACAGTCCAAAGCAGATTGTGAGGTGGCCTCCAGTGGGCAAGAATGGCCACCATAGAGGAGATTTCACCAGCAGCACCTGGACAGCTGCAGCTGGCACATGTCTGTACCCTAAGGACAACAGTGCCTCAGTCACTCTCAGGCCTCTGGCCAGACTTTGGGTCCTGGCAGATGATCTAGAAACATCTGCTTTTGCTGGCTTTTCTTGATCCAGCTCTTGCAGCAATGGTTGAGGGCCCACCAGCCAACAGAAATCTCTGGGCTGCGGAGGAAGGGTCTGAAAACAGACCATGGCATGTGCCTGGAGATGTGCTTTTGCAAACATGGCAAAAATTTGTCTTTCTCTCCATGCAGGAAGATCACCTCTCTGCTTGCTGGAGAAGCCTTGGCTGGAAAGTGGGCAGACCCCAACTCCTCCTCCTCCACACAACCTCAGAGCAGAGGACACCCTGCTGTCCAAGTTCCTGGATTTCATCTGACTTCACCTTGCCCTGTGGTGCTGGGCAGTGTTCTGAGTGAAAAAATGTCATGTTTATCTGTCACTCTGTCAGGCCAAGTTCTCAATGGAAATGGGTTTGGAAGCAAAGGAGTTGCTCTCAGAAGGATACAGGAAACAAAATCTGATCTCTCCTCTGTGACGGGATGCCTGATTGTGACAGGACACCTGCTGACAGCTGGATGCCTCTTCCACCAGGCCTCTCTGCTCCCGCTGCTCTGCCAGGAGAGCAGGGCTCAGGACAGGAGCACAGGAACAGGACACGGCATGGGGTCACTTGGTTGTGCTGCCTCTTGGCTCCTGCTCCTCTCCACTTCCCCACCTTGTACCCCCTCCATGGGGCTTGGAGGCAGCTCCAAGAGATTTGCAGTTTTCCTGTGCTGTGCCTCAAGTTTCTCCTTGGAATCATGAATAGGACGTGCCTTGTGCTCAGCCTGTGGCTCCAGCACCATCTCAGCATTGGACTGAGACCACATTTGGTCTCCTTGGATGTATCAGAGAGATCCCAGACATGGAATAAAGTGTTTGCCCAGACGTGCTGCTGAGGGCAGGCTGCCCCACATGGAACAGGCTACCAGCTTGGGGGGTGCCATGTCCTTGTGTGGCCTCTAAAGCATCATTTCTGTGGGTCCCAGCAATGAGCCTGACAACCGGAGCTCTCCTGCCTGGATAAATGGGACAAGTGGTGGTGCTGCCAGCAATGGGGTATGGGAGAAGCTGCCTGTTTCCTTTCAGTCACTTTGTTAACATGCCCCTAAACCCTCTCGCAGCCAGAAAAAGCATTAGTCACCCTTACAAAGTCAGGATGAGCCGACAGGAATAACAAGCACCTTCGTCTAGAGCACATCCATGCCAGGCAAAATATTGTGGCCGGGACTGCTCTGTGCTTGTTCTGGGGAAGAGACAGAGGAACCTGCTCAGCCTGTGCAGAGGGCAGTGGTTGTGTATAACACCCCAATACCTGGCCAGCTGTGGGAGGTGCTGGTGGTCACTGGAGCTGGCCCTGTCCAGGGCCTTCATGGGGCTGTAGACAGGGACTGACCTGGCAGAGGGGCTGGTCAAGGGATGCAGTCACATGAAGAAGGACTTGGGGAGGCAATGGTGTGACCTCCCTGCTCGTCGGGGGCTGTCTGGGCTAGCTTATGGCCAGCCATAAGCTGGTGGACATTTCAGAGGGGACCACAGCTTGGGACCTCCTTCATCCCATCTCAATCCCGTCCATGATGCCAACAGCCTCTCCCAGGAGACAGAAGAGGCACCAGGCTGCAAGGAACCAGGCAGCCCATCCCTTGGAGACTCCTGCCCATAACACAGCCTGTCCGCCTGCTTCAGCATCACCTCCAAGAACCAGAGAAGCAGGGCAAGCCAGGACCTGGACCCTGGCCGACGAGGGGAGAGATGAAGGGAGATGTGAAGCCGCTGAGTGGAAAAGGAGAGCTGCGAGGATGTGGCCGGGCGCGGCTGACGGGGGTGGCTGCAGACGGTATCGCAGCAACGTGCTGGCACGGAGCGGGGGCCAGGCCGGAGTCAAACATTGGGAACATTTCTACCAGACGGGACAATTACACACTGGAGCTGCTTGCCAGTGAGGCCCCATCACGAGTGGAACAGATCCCATAAGATACTTCTAAGTTTAGAGTAAAGGAGCCCTCTCCAACAGGGGAGGATGTGAGACTGCCGAGTTCAGTCCCGCCCGTCGCCGCCAAACCGCACTCCCCGGAGGAGCACTCACGAACTGCTCTTGCAACACTTGAGCTACGGCTGAGACACACATTCCAGCCGAAACCCCTGTTTGCAGTTGTTTATACATCGCTCAAAAAATATCCTTTTGGATTGGATTTGTTCATGCTTGATCTCAGCCCAAAAAACGAAGAATTATTTGGGGATGGTTTGAGCAAAATCTGTTCGACTGTTTCTGTGTTATGTAAGCATCAGAATAAATATGTTTTCCTATTTTCAAACATTTTCCTCATCTTTCCTAGCTGTCAGATAGCTCAAAGTCAGCTTCATGATTTGGAGGAGTTGCACTTAGCCCATGCCTGGCTCTCAGTGAGGGACCGGCCTGTTCCTCAGCCAGACAAGCTCTCCTCAGGAGTGAGAAAACCAGGAGGGACTACAGCTCTTACATGTGGTGCTTGACATCCTTAAAGGTGATCTCCAGGGGCATTGGATCACAGCTGGGCATTTTCCAAGAGTGTTTGACAAGAAGGGATTGGCCAGTGCCAAATGAGAGTTAAATAAACAGGTATTGAACAAGGCTGTAGAAAAGAGCCATTAAGTTTTTGTGAGAAGGGGAGGTGAGTGCTCTTCACAGACCACGCAGCAAGAGGAGGGCTCAGCTCTTCCACCACCCATCTCCCAGCTCCAGGGGAGCTCACACTCCGCAGGTTGTGCTGGAGCTGCTCCCTGTGTGTTTTTGTGCTGTGCCCATGCTCGTTGGTTTTGGTGGATCGTGGTTTTGGGAGAGGAGAAGTGAAGGAAAAGGGCTCGCAGCCTTGGAGACACTCTTTGACTCCAAGATTGTGGCCAGATGCAGAGAGGTGATGGGTGATGGGCACTGGAGGAGGAGGGCCAGGCCTTGGTGAGGTGGATGAGTCAGATGTTGGGAAGACTTTGTGCCAGCATCATTGGGGTGGGGCAGAGCTGTTGGAGGTGAATACAGAAATATCCTTGAAATCCAGCTCCAAGGCTGAAGAGCATCATCCAAGTTTCAGGAGTTCACACTAAGCCAGTGGAGAGGTGACCTCGGCCCAGGCTCTGGAGGAGGAAAGGATGAAGAGGCAACTTTCACCCCATGATGTGCCCCAAGGAATGAGGGTCTCCAAGATGTTTGGGTCTCGCTGCTTCCCAGTGCAAAGAGGAGTTAAATACCTGAATGCCTGGCAGAGGCTGGGATGTCATTCCTCACCCAGCACCTACAGAAACCCAGGGAAGTCTGTCCAAGTGCTGATTCTTAACTCAGGGCAGTTGTTCAAGGAATGACATTCAGGCAACTACAGACAAAGTGCTATAGCAACTTTGAGCCCTGAGTGCCAGGAACAGGCACTCCAGTGTCTTGTCAGTGTTCTGTGGAAAAACCATGGGAAAAATAAGAGGGATGGTTGTGAGCTGGGAAATTTTCAAGAGGATCAGGAAGCTGATAAAAATGCCTGAAGCACAAAAGGAATTAAATTAAAGTCCTCCAGCTGAATGTAGAGGCTGCTTCAACATCTGTACAAGTCACAAAGGGCTCACAAAATTTAAGCGAAGAAAGACGGCAGGAACAGGAATCACTTTAGGCCTGTCAGCAGGGAAAAGTTTTGAAACCATGAGCAGGGAAAAAATTATATCAGGGGAATTCCAGAAACATCTTGATTTTGACTGAAGTCCCCAACCTGGGTTCTGGAGAAGCAGGGAAAGGCATCCATAGGCAAGGGTAGATCTCAGGGCCTCCAAGGGAAGACCATGAGCATCCTGGAGCTATTGTGAGCCAGAGCCGGCTCCTTGGAGCAGTGGCATCACTTGGATCCACAAGATCCCCTGACACCTTCCAGCACCTCTAGTTTGGCTACCCTGGTGAGAAATCAGGATCTCCAGGACTCTGGGGCAGAAGGAATGTTTTAACTGGAGAGGGAGTGTTGAACACTGGCCTGGACTGAAATGGAATCATAACCTCTGCCTCCTTCCTCATTCCATTGGAAGATCCTGCCAACAGCTTTAGGGATAGAAAAGGATGTGTAAGCACCCCCAGATTTGCTTTAGGGCAGCACCTGGAAACCCAACTGTGTCCTTTTGACAGTTCAGCTTAACCGGGGTGACTTTGGGCTGAAGCAGAGAAGCAGTGCCTTCATGATCCATCCCACAAGCAGGGAGAAATCCGTCCTTAAGCCATCCCAGATGTTTGCAAAGCAGATGTGGGTCTCAGTCCTGAGGTAGCAGAAGGAAAAGCACTGGAACAAAATGAGACATTAAAAAAGAAACTGCCAGATCCACGTGGTGGAGCTGAGACAGCTTGGGGAGACCAGGAATGCAGCAGCTGCTCTGTCTGCTGGAGCAGACAATTTAACATGGAAGCTACTGCTTTCCAGAAGTCTGGACTGAAGCAAATGTTGTACTGGTCTGCAAAAACAGCAGCAGCAATGATCCTGGGAATAGTCCGGCAGCTTTTGGGCAGGAAAAGGCCCTGGAAGGAGCAATCGTCCAGGTTCAGATCGAGCCACTCAAAGGGACCTTGTGGCCCCACTGTCTTTGACAAGCTTGATGGGTGGGATAGTAGAAAAGTCATGAGGGTCAACAGAGAGAGAAAAACAGCAAGTCCTGAGTCTGGGACGGAGCAATCCATGTGCCAGGGGAGCCTGGAGAACAACCAGCACGTGCATGAGCTCTGCAGCACAGAATATGGAGACAGGGAAGGGAAGCTGACCGTGAATCAGCAGTGAGCTTTTCCAGAGAGAAAAGCCAACTGGTGTGCTGTGGTAGCCAATTGGTGGGCTGTGATAGCCAGCTGGTGGGCTGTGGTAGCCAGCTGGTGTGCTGTGGTAGCCAAAGCATGGCCAACATCTGCAGGGAAGATGTGTGAGAAGAGACAGAAAAGTGAGGCTGTTTTGCCTGGAGGAGAGATGTGGAAAGGGGCATCTGATTGTGTTTTCTTCTGGCTAAAGGGAAGCTATAGAGGAGACAGAGACAGACTTTTCTCAGGAGTGAAGAATAAGGGGAAAATGGGCAACAAAAAGGAGTTGCAACTAAGGATGGACACAAAAAGTGTGTGCAACCCTGGCACAGGGCCCGGTTCAGGTTGCTCATGGGCAAGGCCTTAAGCCAATGGATTCAGCTTTAGAATTAGACCTGCTCTGACCACAGCTGACTGGAGACTTTGGATGTTACTCCAAAAATCAGTTATTCCAAGAAAATCAAGGACAATCACTTTTCTCAGCCTGTAACACAGCCTTGAGCAGGTTGGCACAGCCACATATGGGGAAACACTGAAGTGTGTTCCCTCTGCTTTAGGTGGGAATGTGCCACCACTGGAGAGCACCCAAAATTTCTCTCCAGCTCTGGAGAAGTGTGTCTGCATTTGATGAAGGTGGGACAGCAGATGATGTGCTCCCTCTACAGCATGGTGGGCTCCTCATTGTGAGGAACATCAGAGCCCCAGGCTCTTGGATGCCCACAGTGGTGCTGCCATCCCATTGCATCCCATTCCTCAAAGCTTGCGGTCACAGACAGAGTTTCAGGAGATGCTCCATCCCGGGAAGAAGAAGGAAGGATATGGTCCCTAGGCTTGCTCTGCTTGGTGTGTGCTCAGTGTGCAGACAGAGGCTCTGGGAGAGCTCTGGCAGAGCCTGAGGAGGACATGGCACCTCTGGGCAGAACAGAACAATCTCTCCACTGAAGGACACCACCAGGCTTCTTTCCCCATGTTCAAATTTCTCATTTCTTGGACAAGGTTTCCACCCCACCACCTTTCCCTTGCAACCCTGGACAGGAGCTGATGTGTCCCTGGGCATCCAGCACAGCACTCAGCTGACCTGCACAGGTTGTGTTGGGGACATCCTCACTCCCCTTCAGACACCAGGATGGCCCAAATCCTCACAGACATCTCACATGTTAACTGTTGCTGGCCTTATCTCCAGGATCAATACCATATTTTTCTTCTCGTTCCAGGAAGGACAAGTTTTAACAGGCCTGGAACTGGAAACAGCTCCCTTTGCTTTCCCACCCGGTTTTCATGTGGGGAGTTGTTTATCACAGTTATGCAAGCAGAGGCAGACGGCTGGGGGTGACAGTCCTGGCCTGGGGGCACAAAAGAGGAGGGATGGGGTGACAGACCTGGCCTGGGGGCACAGAAGAGGAGGGATGGGGTGACAGTCCTGGCCTGGGGGCACAGAAGAGGAGGGATGGGGTGACAGTCCTCGCCGAGGGATGGGGTGACAGTCCTGGCCTGAGGGCACAGAAGAGGAGGGATGGGGTGACAGACCTGGCCTGGGGGCACAGCAGGGCTTCCGCTGCCCTGCACGTCCACCCTGGCCCTGCACCCATCCCACACATCCTGATGCTGCCAGAGATGCACAAGTGAGCAGAGGGAGAAGGAAATGTTCTGCTTCCCTGGCCAGAGGGGACAGCCCTTGGGACTGGAAAGGACTAAATCTCAAAGAAAAAGTGTGGAACATGTTCTGGTCTCCGTGGAGGGGACACCCAGCGGTGGCTAATCTCCCCAGTTCCTTTCCTTGGATCTGGTTGCAAGCCAGGGACAGTCACCATGACAGGTCAGCACTATGCCCCTGTTGCCTGCCAGAGTCCCACAGGAGCAGTGGTGACAGACCAGGGAATGTGGAGGGGACATGACACATGTCCTGTGTGTGTGACCGGGTGAAGGACTGGCTGTAGGGCTGGGCATGGTCTGGAAATGGGTCAGGGACATGCTGGCAGGAGTGGTGGCATTCTGGGGCTGTCCCCCCTTTTCACAGAGTCCCTTGCCTATGCTGGGGTGATGATGGGGCAGCAAGAGGCACAGGGAGGACCCTCAATTTCCACAGCTGTGGGAACAGCCCAAGGATGCCCAGAGCTGATGGTGTTGGGAGAGGCTGCTGGTGCAAGTCATGAAAAAGAGGCAATGGAGACAAACTGTGACATGCTGTGACAAAACCCAGCTCCTACAGGACTGAAGATGATGGTTTCCACCCTGAGAGTGATGCACAACAGGGACCTTGTGATGTGGCAGCAGCTGGAGGGGACAGTGAAGTTCATGACAACCATGGAAAACTGTACTGGCTTTAGAGGGAGAGAAGTGTCCGTGGGTGAAAGCTGCCTGAGCACACGGCTGGGCTTGGCACAGGAAGAAATGAATGTAAACAGCTCATGGATAATATTATGGAAAAGCAAGTCCATAATTCCTTGGTGTCATAGAGCTTTTCTTTAAGGAAATGTCCAGACAAGAGGAGGTGGCACTTGTGCAAACTACTAAGTGGCAGAGGGGGCTTGGGACCACTCTGGTCTCACATTCCCATGAGCACAGGGCTTAACTGGCTGTGATCAAGGGACACTGACCCCTACCCCTTCCATGGAGTGGGCTCTGAAGCATCCACAGGTGATAGGTCCCACTGGTGACAAGGACAACCTCTGCTGGTGTGCTGGCCAGCCCTGGCTTGTGCAGCCCAGCCTGTGCTGTCTCATCTGCCAGAGGAACCCAGTCCTGACCCCTGTTCATGGCACCAGCCTGGCCTGTCTAGTGACATCTGCTCATGTCATGGATGTCTCTGCCCAGCCCTGCCCAGGGGTGGCACAGTGTTCCAGCTGTGCAGGGACATCATCCTTTCAGACACATTTTCCATCTGTCTCTCACCTTGAGGGGCTCCACTGGCAGAGCTCCCCGGAGTTCTCCTCTAATTGCTTCTCTTCACACCCCCACTCCTGGAGTGCTTTGTGCAGGAGGGTCCAGCTCTCCCACCAGCACCATTCCCTTCCTGCACCCTGCCCACCAGACTTGCTGCTGGGGCTGCAGGCTGCAGCCAGCCCTCTTCTGCAGTGGTGGGTCTTCACTTGTGGATGTGCTCCAAGTCCTGCTCCTGGAGGATCTCTCAGTCCCTCCTGCCTTGGTCTGGGCTTCTCTCAAGCACAGAGGTCCACGTGCTATTCCAGGGAAGGTCTTGTGATGCTATCCCAAGCTCCTGGGCTGGATGCTGCTTGCCTGACATCCACCTGGAACTGGCAGATGAGCTGGGGTGGACAAGGAGGGGCAGGATGAGCCAAGCCCTCCGTGGGCTCTTTGCCTGTGATTTTGGCTTTGTGGGTTGCATCCACAGAGCTCATAGCAGACTGGGCCAGGCTGACCTGGTGCTCTGAGCGTGCTGCTGGTCCTCTGGGTGTGACAGCCAGCCCCTGTGTAACAGTCAGGGGGCTGTGACACGGCTGCTCCCTTGCTCCAGGGCACAGAGAGGGGCTGTGCTTGCAGCAGGAACTGAGCCCAGTGAGCACAGCCTGTGAGATCTGTGAGACTATGTATGGCTGAATCAGGATTTTGGAGCAGCCCCCCCATTTCACACATACACACACACACACCCTCCTTCCACCTGCAGTACACCCAGGGGTGTGTACTCTTATTCCTGAATTTGTCCCAGTGACTCCCTGCCAGCCCCTCTGGTCAGCTCTGCTCTCGTGAGGGCTTCTGCAGAGCCCCTGTGTCTTTGCAGGGGTGGGGAGAGAAGAAAGCAGCCTGTGCCAGGGCAGGACTTTGTGCACAGCCTCGTGGGGACCATCTCAGACCTGCCAAGCTTCCCCCTCACTCCTGCCCTGGGCAATGTTCCCAGCTCGTGCTCAGGGCCACAAGCCCAGGAGGTTTTGGAGGCTCAGGCTGGCTGAGGGTCTGAAGAAGGCTGATGGAGATGGTGCTGGTGAAAAGTTCCTGCCACAGTGGGGTAGTGCTCATGGATCAGGTGAAGGAAAGGGCAGTGGGAGGATGATCCTCGCTGATGCTGGTGCATCCTGGACCTGCTGGGACCAGCAGACAGGGTGACCCCAGCCAAAGGCCTCATGTCCTCAGTCCTGGCCTGGGGAGGTGAGCACAGTTTGGAGGACACTGAGGAACAGCCAGAGCTCTTGGCAGCCCTTGTGCAGCCAGAACAATGGCTGACGTAATTTTTATTTAAGAGGGAGAAGGGAAAAAAATTGTGACCAGAGGACCGTAGCCCTGGGAGAGATGGAGTTTATTTTTCCTGCCTGCTGCTTTCTCTTGTGCTCCCCCAGCCCTGGCCGTGGCACAGCACATTCCTTTGCTGTGATCTCCTCCCTCCCATGCAATAGCACATTCCTCCTGCACTGGCTGCTCCCTTCTGCTCTGGCCACCCTGGCCTGGCCTGGCTGCTGTGGAGGGGACAGTGGCCACCCCTCCCCTGTGCCTGTGCACTGCTGCCCGCTCTGCTCTCTCCCTTGCCAGAGCTCAGGCTCGGGCACTGTGTCTGTGTGCTGCCTGCTCGTGTCCAGCTCCACCCTGGACACAGGTGACTGTCCAGGCACTGGCCTCTCCATCCCACGACAGTGGCCAGGAGGGATGGTGGAGCCTCACCCTCTGCTGCCTCCATGGCAGGTGCACTGAAGCCATGGCATGGAACCTTCCAGGGGGGCTTCCCACACACCCATGGGCTCGGGGAGCACGGGGTGCCAAGTAGGGCTTGTCTTCTCTGACTGGGTGGAGCAAGACCAACCTGGGCTTGGGGTCATCCCTTTGGATCCCAAACAGGCAGGAAGGAAGGTGTCTGCCAAGCCCTGTGAGCAGTGGGAAGATGAGCTAACACCTCGTAGGGCTGAGTTCATGGGGCTGGCACAGGCAGGGCAGGTCACCCCAGAGGGCTGGGCAGACGTGGGTGCTGCAGCTCTTCACCCCGGGGTCATTGTCCCCTCTGGCCAGCACTGGTGTGGGGTAAGAGGGCCAGGCTGTGGGTGCTGGTGGCCAGTGCATCCAGCACATCTGCACACCCGGCCCTTGTGCTCCTGCTGGCCTCACTGGGTTTTGTTGGAGCTGCTGAGAGCCCAGGCATGGGCCTGGCTGCCTGTTTGGTAGCATTTTCCCAGTGCAATCAGACCAAATGAGACGTTACCTTCCCTCAGGACATCCCCCTTTGCTCACCCCAACAGCCCTACCACGACTTTGTCCCATACCCAACCACAGAGTAGACCAGCAGCCCCCCTGTGCCCCCTGCCCCTGCCAGGATGTATGAGAGCTGGGGAAGCTCGTTACTCCTGGTTTTTTGCCCATGCCAGAACTGCCTTGCTTCTTCTCAACCTGGGAGCCACAGAGGAGAGATCTGGGGGCTCTGGTGAGGGCTCTGGGGGGCATTGCAGGGCTCTGGGTCTGGGCAGGGCTCTGGGAGCTGGACTGGACCAAAGGGCTGAATGAGGCCACATGTGCCTCACCTCCTGCCAGACTGGGCTAAACCAGGGTTAACCAGAGGGGCGGCTGGGAGCTGCCACATGCCAAGAATGTTTCCAGACTGGGGAAGGGCTGGACGTGAATCACCCAGTGCCTCTGCCAGACGCTGTGTGCAGGCTGGGCTCTGCACTGTGCTGTCCTGCAAAGAGTGTGAGGACCCTGTGCCGACCAGGGCTCCATCAGCCCCACCAACATCACCTGCTCAGGTGGCTCCAGCCGGATTTTGTGGCTCCTGGGGAGTCCCAGCTGGATGTGGCAGCCCTGTGAGTGCATCAGGCACTGCTTGTTTGGGAAGTTCATGTGCAGATGTTGTTGCAGCCATGGACTCGCTCCTCCCACGCTGTTCCAGCCCTTTGTCTCCGTCACTTGTGTGAGCCTGAATTTTCACAAGTGGTAACTCAGCCTCTGGAGATCTCCAGGTCTGCAGCAAGGGACCATGGCTGGCACCAGGACCCTGCTCAGCCCAATGCTGGCTCTCTCACTGGGCAGCTTGTCTCACTGCCCACCCCAGCACAGTGCCCGTCAGCATGGGGAATGCTCTTCCTCCTCCTCTGATGGACATCAGCCTGGTCCTGCTGTGATCCCAGAGAAATTCAGCAGCCCAGGAGATGGGGACCTGCAGCCTTCCCACAGCCAACAGGAGAGCCAGTGCTGAGGAAAGGTTTGGCAGCCTGGGGAGCTCCTGTCCATTCCCAGCGTTGCTGGGCTCCTGCACTGGCTGCCCTGAAATGTGGGTGGATGGTTTCACATCCAAAGACACCCACACCCCTTAATGCATCCCATATCCAAACCAGGGCTACAGCTTCGGGAAGACAGGCAGTCCATGCTGCTGGAATCCAATGACAGCAGTGGGGCAACCAAAGTCTCCCCACAACTTCTGTCCCTTGCAGATCCTTCAGAGCAACGGCAGGAGGGGATTAGGGCTAAGAATGGGGTAACCTTGGACTTCTCAGCAGCCAGAGGTCCCCCAGCACTGTCCCTGCAGCAGCTCCTGGTACACAGACGTCTCTAATTCACCTGCTCACCATGTGCAGGGAAAGGGTCTGAGCTCCAGACCGGCCACAGGGACATCTGTGAGGCAGTGGCTGAATGGAGAGAACAGGAAAAACACAGGGAAGGAGGGCAGCACCCCAAACTGATTAGGGCTGGAATCCTGGTAACTCGTCTCGTTCAGAACATCTCCATTTCCATCTGGCAATAAAGTGGTTTCCACATTCACTTCCTCCTTGCTGGAGCTGGAAACACTGTCCCCGTGGATGGTGCTGGGGTGGGGGTCAGGGGATGCAGGGATGCAGGGATGCTCCCCCTGGAAGCAGCTCCATTCCGTGGCCGCACCAGGAGCGAGCAGCGCCGTGCTGCTGCACCAGCGCACGTGTTCCAAGCCTTGTGCAAACGCATCAGGCCTGACCTCGCTCCAAGGTTTCTGGTCAAGGATGCAATCTCAAGGGCAGTAATTTTCCCTTGCTTTCCCAACACTTTCCAAACAAGCACATCTGAAAGCCTTGACTCAAGGGTTTCAAGGAGCTGGGCTGAGCACGACACATGGCCAGGGACCGGCTCAGAGGCTCAAGAAATAAACAATAAAAGGAGCAGAACCAGAACATCTGGCGGAAAGTAGGAGCATGTTCTACAGTCTGGGTGTCTGAAGGATAAATGGGGCTGGACCAAGTCACAGCTCCTTTCTTGTCCACGTTGGGAGCAGGGCAAGCGTGATATTTATGGGCTTCGGTGATGCTGTGACTGCAACATCTTGGCACTTCTCCTTCACTGGCTTCGAGGGGAATAGGAACACATATGTGAAAAACATGTGCTGGGACACAACAACCCAGGCCCAAATGGCAGCAGACACAGGGAGGCAGAAGCTCTGGGGACAAGCTCAGCTCTTACCCACAAATGTGATGGGGTAGGGCCCCTTGTGCTGGGGGATAATGAGAAGCTGTGAGTCTTGGAGAGCTGCAGCCACCTGGAGAGTACAGAAACCAGGCAACAAGGAGCCTGGCAAGCAAGGTTTCCCTTCCCTAGAGGTGGGTATGGAATACATGGGCCCGACCAGGGAAGCTGTACTGAGCTTCTCAGTGCTGTGCCGCATGGCTGGGTCCTGCACCTTCCTTGTTTTCATGAGCCTGGATGAAGCAAAAATTAAATGAAACCAAACTGAGTCCTCAAGGATCTGTATCCAAGAAGCAGGACATGGGCTCTGGCATGGATTTCTGTAAGCCAGTGGTTCTGGTGATCCCAGCCTTGGAATTAAACGCCTGAGTGGCCCCACTGGTTTCATTTAGGGAGGAGTGAGCACTTAAGTGCTTTGCTGGATGAAGGCCTAGGAGAGGGGAGGGCTGGACTCCAAGTGGAGCTGGGCAGGAAGGAGCCTACACACTCTGCTGCAATGGTTGGGATTTCCAGCCTGGACACAGGGAAACAGAGCAGGCAGAGTGTGGAAATCCAGCTGGAATTCCAGGCAGGGCAGGGGCTGGAGCAGCATCATGGGTAGCCCAGCTGGTGTTCCCAGGGTGCCTGGGATGGGCTGGGGAGCTCTGGCTCTTCAGAACAATGGTCTTGTCATGGGGCCATAGCAAGGTCCCCACCTCTGTGAGTGCCTGCATTGTGCAGAGGGGAAGCCGTGGGTGCCCTTGGCCTTGGCGGTGGCACTGACCCATGGCCAGCAGTGGCACTGACCCATGGCCAGCAGTGGCACTGACCTGTGCCCAGCAGTGGCACTGACCTGTGCCCAGCAGTGCCCATCTCCTGGTGACCCTGGAGATGAGGTCCAGGGCTAAGAGGAAAGGAGAAGGAGGAGAAGGCAGCACTGCCCTGGGAAAGGGGCAAGGTGATTTGGGTGAGGTTGAAGGAAGATTATCCGGTGTTTGCTGAGGTGGGGCCCGGCCATGATCAGGTGCTTTGGAAGTCACCCTGTCCCTGCACCCAGAGCACTTCCGGGAGCTTCAGGAGGTGCACCTTACAACCCCAGATCTGGGGCAGGGGTCTCACATCTCTCCCACAACCTGAAGGATGCTCTCTGCTGAGCCTGTTCTGGCAGGAGCACCAGCCTCTTCCCAATGCCCCCTACCCTGACCCCAACACACCTCCAGCTGCTCCAAGGCCACGGACACAATGGGCGCCAGGCTGGAGATGCCATGGCTGGCTCAGCCCTGTGCCTGCACTCCCTGGGAGCCTGGCACCATGGAACCCAGCTCCTGAACCACAGCTCTGCTGATGTGGGCCAGGAGAGGCCAAGCCACCGCCACGGCAAGGCTGGGGACAGGCAAGACACTGCTTGGTGCTCACGGTGGATGTCACCAGGATTGTCCCTGTGGAAGTGCAGCAAGTGCACAAAACCATGAGAACTCCTCCACAAGAGGTCCATGAGCTCCTGAGTCCTCTTCAAGAGAGAGATTTTGCCTGTGTCTGGACACTGACCACGGAGAGCTGGACAACAGCTCCACTGACACATCCACCTTGGCAGGCACCAGGATGGCCGTTCCCTGGACATCCACACAGCCAAGGGATGTGCACGGGGAGGAGGGAATGGCTTCCTTGCAGCTGGGACTTGGCAGAGGTGAGGTGTCATGCCTGGTGCTGATGCTCAGATATCATCTCTGGTGATTTACGGCTGGAGCACGCAAGCACCACTTTGGGAAGATCCTCATAAATAGCTCCGGCGTGACAGAGGGCTGCTGGCTAATGGAAAATCGTGGGATCAGCCCCTGTCCCAGCTCTGTGCAATGTCTGGTGTTAACCCTGTGGTGACAGCAGGGAGGGGCACACAGCTCCAACTTGTCCTTTGACAGCCCCATGCCAGGGCTCACACGCCATCCTGCTGAGCTCTGCTGATGCCATAGGTGCTGCCTTTCTTATCCAGCACTACCACGTCACCCTCTTTCCAGCCCCCTCTTGCTTCCCATATGGATTTTGCAGCACCAAAGTGGAACAACTTTTGTCTGGAGGCTCTGCCACCTGTTACCAAAACAAATTGAAGCCTGGCTTCAGAGGAACTGGCTTTCCCTTGAATGCCAGACAGAAATCATGGAATGTGTTGGGTTGGAAGAGGTCATAAAACCCATCCAGTCCCACTCCCTGCCATGGGCAGGGACACTTTCCATTACCCCAGGTTGCTCCAAGCCCCGTCCAACCTGGCCTTGGACACTTCCAGTCACTGTGTTTGCCCTGTTATGTCCTCCTTGAAAGCTTCCTGCCCTGAAGGTCATCTCCTGCTCCCTTCTGCCACTGAGGAGGGATCGTCCTTTTCAGGACTTGCACAGAACCTGTGCCTCCCTGCCCAGGACCCCACTGACCTCCCTGTGCCACCTCCACAGGCTGATCCTGTCCCTGCACACCCTGGCCAGGACTGTCCAGGTGTTCCCAGCCTTGACATGGGCATGGACCTTCACCTGAGTTCCTGCTTATGCTGGGGAGTCCCAGGGAGATCCCACCACAGCTGAGGCAGAGCAAAAAAGGGAAACTGAGATCTGTCCTCCCTGCACTCCTCAGAGCGGCCCTGCTCACCCCTCACAGACGTCCCCCTCTCCCAGCACGACCCCGTGGCTGGTGCCAATGTCTGGGCTGTGCTGGGAGGGAGAGGAAGCCCGGGGAGGGGCACATGGCACATCTCCTCCTTGACAAGGGGCACCCAGTGCCTGCTGGGCAGGTGCCCAGGCAGCCGGGCTGGGCTGTCAGCGCTGGCTCTGGTGCTCAAGGACCAACAGATGGGATCCATTAGCAGAGATTATTTTGATATCTCCAAAGGGCTCCGTCACAACCCATTAAACTTAGACAAGCAGACATAATGAGGGCTTAACACACCGTTGGTGACATGCCTGGCAGAGCTGTGCACCACCAGAGCGCTCGGGGATGGCGGCACAGGCGGAGCGACCCAGCAGATCCCAGGATCCGGGTGCGTCTGGGTGGCCCCAGTGGTGGGGGGCAGGTCCCTTCTGGTCCCCCCATGTGCACCTCCACTCCTGTGTGGCTCAAGTGCCTCGGGATGGGGGATGAGTTCTCTGGATATGCTTCCCTGCTCCAGCCCCACCCTTGCTCCCTCTGGCATCGCCCAGAGAAAGGGGAGGCCAGCACTATCCCGAGCGCTGGCACTGGGCTGACAATGTGGGGTGTGCTGTTCCCAGGGCTGGTTCTGGGAGCTCCCAGTGGCCCTGGCTGGCTCAGAGCCCAGGATCCCTCCAGCCCCGGGAGCTCCTGGCCTCCATCGCCCCCCAACAGGCCCAGACGGCTTCGAGTGCCAAAGCCAAGGAGAGGCGGCTGCTGCCGGCACTGGCCGCACGGCGCCATTTCTAGCGCCTCCATCTCGGCACGATGGCTGGAGTCCGCCCGCCGGCATTCCCAGTGGGGCCAGGAGGCTGCCATGGCATGCCAGGAGGCCCTTGAAGCCCTGGTGCTGCTCAGCTGCGTCCCCTCCAGGTCCCCACTGCCACTGTCCCTGCTTAAGGGATTAATTCCTGCTCCTTTGCTTTCTCGCGGCACATCCTGTGCTCTGGGGACACTGAGGGAGGTCTCCCATGGCAGAGAGGGCTCTCTGCCCTCTTCCGTGCAGAATTTGGAGAATGGGCTGCCCAGGAGATGGAAGGAGGGCAGGACATTTCCTGGGGATTCCTGCAGAGGAGTGGATTTGTCTTCACTAACGCTGTAACTTAGAGCAGCCTTTAATCTAACAGCAATTTGCAAACATCGAAGGAAAAAGGCTGGAAAGGATTGAATGGAGATCCACCACAGCCCTGGGACAATTTCCAATGGGGGACGTATCTCTTAAACCAGCACGCTGCAGGAGCTGGTGCATCCCTGGACGTGTTCAGCTGGAGCAGCCTGGTCTGGTGGAAGGTGTCCCTGTCCGTGGCAGGAACTGGATGGGCTTTGAGGTCCTTCCAGCCCGAACCACTCCGTTATTGCGATTCCTACTTCCAGCACAGAGTCCTGGGCTACCCCAACACATGAGGGCTCCTGTCCCCCAGGTGCCACAGGGGGCCCCCCCAGCGTCCTGCCTGGTGCTTCCCATTCCCGGTGTCTGCAAACCCTGGAGAGCTGTTTCCCACCAGCATATGCCTTCTGCTGGCCCCCCCCGTGGGGTTTGTGGGGCTCCCCAGATTTTGGCAGAGAAGGTTTTGGAAGCAGCTCAGGTTTCGCAACCTCTCTAGGTGAGGGCTGCAGTTTCAAGGCAGCTCTCCAGGAATTCAGCAGTGCTGAATGGGATCCGGATGGGAAGGCTCAGGTATCTGAAGGTATGTCAAGCCTCCACTCAAGCATTTGACAGTGTTTTCCATGACCTCATTAGGCTGAGGCTCATTAGCCTGCTCTCCACAGAAACTGGAGCTCCTTCCAGGGAATTCTGGGCCATTCTTTGTGGCCAGCACAGTAGGTGGGTCATGGCTCGGAGTGCAGCTCTTTATGTGCCATTACATGGCTGGGTGCTGCAGTCTCTAATAACACTATTTCTGGATTGCAGCAATGCTAATTGAGAACTAGTGTGTCATTAATTATAGAAATGACTTGATGCCAGTGCTGGATTGTGTCTCTAATTTCTGGAACTACTGTCCTCGTTTGTTTGGCTTGACAGCTCCTAGTACTCGAGGTCTTGCATTATTTGACATTTCATTCCACAGCCACAGCGATTCCGGGGCAGTGGGTGCCTGGATGTGCATGTCCCTTATCCTGATCCCAAGCAGAGCCAGCCTGGGATGCCTGGAGGGACTCCTGTCCTGAGCACTCTCCTGCCAGGCCCGGTGGTGTTACCAGGCTGGGGCTGCACTGCCAGGGAACACATCCTCCTGCAGCTGCCTTCTCCCTCGAGGCTCCTGATGGTTCTGAAGGGAGGATCAGCCAGCACAGAGGCTTTCCCAGGTTTCTTTCTTAGCCTGAGCCCTCTAGCTTATTCAAGTAGCCCCAATCCCGAGGCTCCCAGAGTGGCTCCAGGGGGAGGAGGTGGCAGTGGCTGAGCACAGCCTTGACTTCCCTGCAGGGAAGCAGCCTCTGCTGGGGGTTATCCCAGGGAGTGACCCCATCCATTTCTGTACAATTCCAGTGGGAATGAACTGAATCTGGTCTGGGATGAGCCAGCAGGTTCAGGGAGTGTTGCTGGCTTGCACTGGTGTGTGGGTGGGAGATCAAGGTGTGCCACCAGGGCAGCGGGTCTGGGTGGGCAGCTCAGGCAGTTCCCAGGGGGCTGAGGCTCAACCTTCCCTCAACTATTTATTTTATTTCTTTAATCTGGAGGATTTGCCTGTTTTAAGTCCTTCACAGAGCTTTTCAAGACTTCGGTTCTGTTCTTCTGGCATTTTTCCCTGTAGTACAATATGATCCCTGTGAACTCCACTGCCTTCAGCGTCCCAAATATTTGCAGTATCTTTTTGTGAAATATTTTGGATGCACAGCCCAGCCCCAGGGAGTCCCAGGAAGCATCTCCTAGATAAGGCATTAGGAGCACGCATGCAGGAAGGTTGGGCTTTGTCCAGCAGAACCGGTGAGGATCCAGATGAAAACATGGGAACATGTGACCTCTGCCACTTTCTCCAAGCCCTTTCCCTGGCAGGCAGAGCAGAACAAGCCATTTTCACACCAAAGTCAATCCCAGGCTGAAGAGTTCCCTTCTCCTTTGTGCAGAGTGGCTCTGCAGGGCTTTGCTATCTCCGTCTCCCTGCTGCCAGCTGGTTCCTCTGTCGGAACTGCTGCAGTGCCAGAGGGAAATTTTTAGCTGCCCTTATGAAAGGACAACGTGATTTTCTAAAATTACATGTTACCCATTATTTCCTAAGCTTCCCCAGCCCTGTCCCTCTCCTCCCAAGGAGGGCACTGGAGCCAGGTCCAGGCGTGGGGAGGGTAGCTGGGATGGGTTCCCCCTGTGGGTTCCCCCCAGATCTCTGTACCCATCTGAAGGTCAGTGCGGTCCCACGCTGCCATCTGGCATATTCTCCCCCCGAAATGTTTCCCAAAACAGCCTCCAGCAGGATCTTTTCCATGCTGCCTCTTTGTCCCATGCTGCAGGATCACCCTACATCCAGCTCTGACGTGGTTGTGCTCAATATGAGGAGTATTTTCCAAAAGCTCCTTTCAGCAGCTTTTCCAAGCCTGCATCAGTTGTCACCGAGGGGATTTTCCAGTCCCCTGGTATGTGTACCACTGCTTGGGTGCCCACAGGGAATCCTGCACTGAAAGATTTTCATCTCTCCGAAGAGTCTTTCTCTTTTCTTTTCTTTTCTTTTCTTTTCTTTTCTTTTCTTTTCTTTTCTTTTCTTTTCTTTTCTTTTCTTTTCTTTTCTTTTCTTTTCTTTTCTTTTCTTTTCTTTTCTTTTCTTTTCTTTTCTT
>VZRH01002956.1:74989-101863 GCA_013397555.1 Urocynchramus pylzowi
CCCTTCCCTTCCCTTCCCTTCCCTTCCCTTCCCTTCCCTTGGCAGTGTTTCCCCCCAGGTGTGATCTCCAGCCTGGCAGAACCAGACTGGCTTTGTGGATATTCAACAAGGATTCCCCAGCCAGCTCCCTCAACTTTGATTTTGGGATCCTCATTAATTCCTGGGCCCAATTAGAGCCCCGAATACCCCCCAGTGCTGCCTTTGATCACTCAGCAGCCTCCAATTTGCTGAACATCTCCAAAGCTTCGTTCTCTCCAGGCTGCTCCTCCCTTTCCCCGGCACCTTGGTGCTCTCTGGACTCCTACAGCGCTGCCTCAGCCTCTTCCCTCTTTTCCATCCAGAGCAGCTGTGGCTGCCCCTGGATCCCTGGCAGTGTCCAAGGCCAGGTTAGACGGGCTTGGAGCAGCCTGGGATAGCAGGAGGTGTCCCTGTCCATGGCAGGGGGTGGCACTGGATGGGCTTTGAGGTCCCTTCCAAACCCAATCCATTCTATGATTCCTTGATTCCATGATTCTCCTCCAGCTCTGTGCCTCCACCTCCACACACTTATCCTGGCAAAGAGACCAGTGAGGGGTCCCAGGAGAATCCTCTGCCCAGAGCTGATCCCAAACCACAGGCTCAATCTCATGCACAGACTGTCCCTGGAGGTCTGTAGCACCAGGGACACCTCCCTGAGAAGGGACAGTCCCTCTGCTGGGAAGGGAAGCGACTGCAGTGCCCAGAGGGAAGATGAGGAACTGCAAGTCCTCCTGGAAAGAGCACCAGGATTTTTGCAGGATCTGGAGGGAAATTTCTCAGTTCTCACTTGCAGGTGAGCAAGTTCTTAAAAAGTCCACTTTAAAGATCAGCATGATGCCAGGATGTCCAGTGAAAAAATACGGTTGGAGAAACAAAGGGTTTCCAATGTGTTTTCTTGGGGTGTAGACTAGGAACAACAACTGTGCTCATCTTCGGTGGCTGTGTTACTGAGAGACGAGTGGTGTTTGGTGGCTGATGATGTCCTCAGAGGGTGCTACAGTGTCCCCATCCCAAATGGATGATCCCAGAGCTCTCATCCACCTCTCCAACCCCTCCACCTTTCTGTAGGCTCAATATCACCCAGCCAGGGCTCCCATTTTGCCTGTGAGGTACTTTCTCTTGCTGTATCAGCACAAGTACACGGCCTTATCAGCACTGCCTTCATGGATTTGGTGCAGTAGAAGTCAAAATCCTCAGTCTGCTGTCCCAGTAGGATCCCAGAATGCAACAGTATTAAACTCTGGGCTGTCGTGGTCAGGACCACCACTGTTTTGAAACCAGTTTGTGCAACATCTGTCCAGAATAGTTTGAGATTGCTTTGAAATACTCTCAAGAGCCCTTCAGCTGAGGCTTAAGCAGGAATAAAAAGTGCACACCCTGATGTCAGATGAAAGAGAAAGCCCTTTGCCTATGGAAGGGAGGTGTGTAATTGCAGAGACATGAACTGGATCTGGTTTTAATCCCACTGGACAGATTGAGCACTGTCAAGTGCAATTTCTAATCTCAGACCCGCTCGGCTGCGTCGGAGTATGGCTGAAGGTGTTTTTCAAGTGTTTAGGAGGCTTTCCAAAGACAACAGTGTCATCTGGAGAACATCAGCCTGCAGGCTGGTTGCTGTGAACGGGATGCTCTTTGAAAAGCCCTTGGTGCTGATGCAAGTCCAGATGGCTTGTGTTGAACCTGGGGCTGGGCCATGTGCAGAACATGCCGTGAGGTTCCTGTGGCTCCACCACGCTCAGCCTGTGAGCACAGCACAGGAGTGCTGGCCCCTCTCCCTGGTCCCACAGGACTTCCCCAATCCACAGATGTGCCCAGATGTGTCTCTAGGTGCAGCCTGCACCCCTCCAGGTGTCCCAGGTCTGTGTGCAGTGCACCTGCCCTGTGTGCAGCACTGAGCTTATCCCTGTCCTGCAGCACAGCACCAGCAGTCCAGGAGAGCAGGAGCACCATGGGGATGGCTCAGCATGGGAGTGGGATCCTCCAGGGATCCCTTGGGCTTGAGGAGTGTGGGTTCAGGGGGTGCAGAGGTGGTGTTCGGTGTCAGCTCAGATCCAGGGAACAAGGGCAGTTTTCTCTGTCCACTTCTCTTTTCCAGTGTCCACTTGCAGGCACACGGAGATCTCTATGCCTTTCCCTCCACTTTCATCCCCACAACACCCCAGTGCCAGCCTGGGGGGATCCCATCCACCCACACCTCCTTATCCATGGGCAGCACTCTTCCTGCCCACACCAGGACACACGGCAGCCACCCCTACGGCCTCTAAAACTCAGGGGCTGAGACCCCTGGGGGGATTCCACAGCTACCACTGACCCAAGGAAAAGCTCCAGGGATCAGCTGTGGGGCCAAGGGCTAGATCTGGCTGCACGTCAGCATCACACAGCTGATTCTTGAGGGGAAGAGGATCTGTTTCTCTCCAAACAACTCTGAAGAGGCTTTTTCCTCTGTCCCGCTGATCCTCTCAAAGTCCTTACACTTGGCACAGCCCTGCTGTGGTGCGTTCCTGGGTTTCAGTTTTCCTTTTGCTGCTTCTGTAGCTCTTCCAGAGGTGAAGAGGTTTGGAAAAGCTGCGGGTGGAATTGGAAAAGTGCAATGAATACATATCCTAGACACACTGGATTTTTACGGCCCTGAAAAGTGGAGGGGAAGAAAAGAAAAATGGGTGAATATCCCTGTCTGGAAACTTCGAAGCTGCAAGTAACAGGAAGGTGTTTGAGGAGATCAGGAAACCCGCCACGGTGATGGGGAGTTGTTTCTGACTGCAGTGCACAACCTATCACTTCAGAGAGCTCAGACTCTGGGTCTGGCCAAGAGCAGGGGGGGATCAGCTCCTCACACCTGGCGTTCCCCAGAGCAGCAGAGCTCTGCTTTCCAACCAGGACCTGCATCCAGAGCACGGCAAGTGGAGCAAGGCACCCAGGGCTCAGGTCAGACCTGCTGACCTCCCTGGGCTGGGCTGGCGTTGGCCCAAGAGCACGGATCTGCTGGGACACAGCAGCGCTCGGCGCCAGCGCAGGCCGGGATTAACCTCATGTCATCGGAATGCCGACCTGCATTTGGGTACCCGAAATAAATCACTCGCTGGGGAGCAGCTGAGTGAGGGACAGATCTTTGCAGCTTCCCTTCCTGTTTACATCTGTTCTGGTGTCTCTCCCTACGAGTGTCTGGTCCACGTTTGCAGAGGACGAGGCTCAGAGGAGCACACATGGGCACCAAATGCTGCAGCTGCACTACTCGTGGTCAAGCTCCTGGGGAAGGACTCTGAGGTGCAGGTGCCAGCACTGCTGTCTGCATGGAAAGGTAGAGAGTGGATGGTCTGGAGCCTCTGACCCCTCTGCTGTAGGCCAGGCTGAGTGCACAGGGCTACTCCCAGCTTCCCTACCTGGATCCCACCAGCCTTTGGGCTGTTTGACTTTCCCTGAAGCCTCCTGGGAGCAGCACTGGGAAGTGCTGACGGACAGTCAGGAAGCATCCCCTGCCTCAGAGTTGCTCCTGTACCCAGATAAGGGACAAGTGACAATGTTGCAGTGCTGGCAGCCACCATCGATTTCCCTGGAACAGCACCTGGAGCTCCCTGCGCCCATCTTGGTGTCACAGCACCGTCACTGGGAGGGAAATGTTTGGCCATGACCACTGCACCTGAAGCTCCTCCAGCTCCCTTTCCCCACAGGGGGGACCTGGCTGTGTCCAAATCCAGCAGCAGTGATGGGTGGAAGAGCTGGATGTGAGGATGTGGCTGCTGCCATGGAGAACAGCAGAGGCAGGGTTTCCTAACAGAAATTAATTCAATTTTATGATCAAAACTCTTATATTGCATTAGTGAAGTTAAGACATTCTGTCTCTTTCCTAACAAAATAAACATTTTTGGCAAAGTAGATGAGTGTTGCCTGTCTAAGCTCTGCCCGGCACAGCCCCTGTCCCTAGGAACTACAGCTGGATGCCCACTGGCATTGTGCTGCCCTTGCTTCTCCCAGGCAGGGGATAACCCAGACACAGCTTAGCAGGGGTAGAAATGAAGTGCAGAGAGCTTTCCTCCTTCCCAGAGCCCACCGTGGCCTCTCCATGGTGCCACTCCCATGGTCCAGCAGGGAGGGTCTGGCTGAGCTGACTCCTCACCACCCTCCACAGGGGTGGCATCTCTCCTTGTCTTCCTTCCAACATAAGATGCTGACAGCTAAAAATGTCTCTTTTCCATCTGTCACAGGACCTGTGTTTACTTTTTGTGTCTTCAGCTCAGAGAGGAGCCTGTTCCCACTGCTGGGGTGATGTCCATCCCAGAGGTAGGAGGGCCTGCAGCGGTGGGGCTTGCCTGTCTGCACACAAAGGTGACACCAAGTGGCTGCCAAGTGTCCCTGGGGACTCCTCAGCTCTGCTGGGAAGGCCTGGGCCAGGTGGGACACCCTGGGCAGCCCTGGTTCGTGGTGCTGCTGTCCCTGAGTCCTGCTCTCAGGACTCCCGAGGAGGTGGAGGGCTCTGAGACCAGAGCGGGAGCACAGACAAGCCCCGGGGCTGAGAAAAAGGAGGGCAAAACACAGGAGAAAACAAATCCCCTGCTGTGGCCGCTTCTCCTAATGAGGAGCAGGACTTTGCCTAAGCCTGAGGGCACAGAGGGAGGGCTGAGCAGAGCTCCACTCTCTCCCTTCAGATCCGGGTGGGGAGTCAGGCAGACAATTTAGTGAGCCCCGGGGCAAAGCCCTGCTGGCTGCTGCTCCTCGAGACACTTTTCCTAGAAAGCAGCGATGCAGATGGGCACTGTGTGAGCAGCCCTGCCGAGGTCTCTGGCAGGGGGTGGGGTGGGGGGAGGACAGGGATGAGCTGCCAGTCCAGGGAGGTCTGATGGGCCTTGCAATCGTCCAGGCTCCACTGCCTCTAGCCAGCACTCGGGCTCGTTGGAAAGTATTTCTGAATGGTTCCCAGCCATGGTTCCCATTCTGTTCTGTTTAAATTCTTCCTTCAAGACAATCTCGGTCGTAATTGTTCTCAGATTTAGGAAAGTGGCTCTTCCTGAGAGCAGAAAGCACCATTGTGGGTTGGGATAGTGTCCCTTATCCCTCTCGCTCACAGTGAACTCCCCTGAACTACATTTGTGCCTCAGGCTGCTGCAGCCTCCTAGGCCAGGCTGGGACCTCATTTGTGCTGTCCCTGTGAAGGTAACACAGCCACCACCTTGTGCTGGGCAGAAACCTTTTGGCTTCAGAAACAAACTGGCTTTTGGCGAGCCCCAGGGGCAGGGACACCCTCCGGTCCCTCTGGGGAGTGGTGCCGTGGAGCTTCTCCTCCAGTGCTTTGGGGATGCCTGTCCCTCTTGCCAGGAGTGACAAGACCTCTGCAATGGAACTCCTCCAGCAGGAGGGGGAAGGAGCAGAGATCATCTTGTGCAGATCTGCAGGGAGGGGCAGAGCAGGGCCCAGGCTCTGCTCCAGGGCCCAGCAGTGGCACCAGAGCCACGGGCAGGGCCTGAGCCCAGGAGCTGCCCCTGCACAGGAGGCAGAACTTCTGCCCTGGGCAGTGCCCAGCCCTGACCAGGCTGCCCAGGGAGGGGCTGGAGTCTCCCTCAGCGGGGATCCTGCAGAGCCCTCTGCACACAATCCTGTGCCCTGTGCTCTGGGATGGCCCTGCCTGAGCCGGGAGGGGGAGTTGGACTGGTGACCTCCAACTCCCATGGAGGAGGACTCCCATGGGGTGATTCCTTACAAACTCAGCCCTTCTGGGATTATGGGCAATATCCTGAGCCTTCAGCAACCCCAACCTGAGCTTCCCAGGCTTTGATTACAGCAGGAGCAACTTTCCTTTAAAAATGCATCCTGTCAGGATCTGGCTGCAGGATCTGGGCTAAACCAGCTGATAAATGGACTGAGGGGTATTTTACTGCTGCTCTTGGTCTCCTTACCACCTCACCAAACCAGCCCACTGCTCCTTTGGTGGCTGCCAGACTCCAGACAGGGACTTTGAGGGTGGTGGGACCAGAGGCACCAGTGTCCTTCCAGCCAAGACATGCCAATGGGTATCAGGAATCAGACCCAGTGTTTGGAGCCCTGTGTCTGCACTGGTGACTGGGAGCAAGACCTCCCCTGCCAGTCCATGGACACAGAGGTGCCTGTGTCCCTTGCAGCCTCAGGAACAGTGGACCCAGGAGGCTGCCCATGCTCCCCTGCAGCTCCACAGATAGGCTTGGTGCATCTGCTGGGGCTGCTGCCAGGATTTGTCCATCTGCCCTTCATTTGGGAAAGGGGATGGGAAAGAGCTGCATGGAAATAGAGCAGAAAGGTGGGAAAAGAGGGACAGAGGCTGGACTGTTGGATGGGGAGGAACTGGGAGGGAGGGCAGCAAGAGAATGTGCTGCAGGATGAGCTGAGGCTTGAAGGCAGGTGCTGGAGCTGGTCCAGAGAGTGTGGCCTCACTAATAGAATTTGCTGGAGTGCCAAATGGGAGAGATAACAGACACAGAGAATCACAGACTCAAGGAATTCTTGAGCTTGAAAAAGCCCTCCAGGATCACTGAGTGCAACCTGTGCCTGATCTCCACCTTGTCACCAGCCCTGAGTGCTGAGTGCCATGTCCAGCCCTTCCTTGGGCACCTCCCTCAGCTGCTCCTGGGGCTCCAGCCCCTTCCCAGCTCCATTCCCTTCCCTGGACACACTCCAGCCCCTCAGGGTCTGTCTTGTCCTGAGGGGCCCAGGGCTGACCCCAGGACTGGAGGTGCCCCAGCAGTGCCAGCACAAGGGGCAGGCACTGCTGCCAGTCTACCTTTGACACAGGCCAACATCACAGGCACAGAGAATTATCAAAATAGCCTGGAAGGGCTGGGCTTGGAGAAATATTAGGGCAAAGTCAGGTTATCTGCACAGCCCCCCAAGAGGTGTCCATGAAAGGTGAAACAGGAATGGAAGAGCAGTGTGGGAACACAGGAGTCACCACCGTGGCCTTGTAAAGCACAGTCCCTGTTGGCAGGGTGGTCACAGTGGGGACTGGCTCGTCCCCATGCCATCAAGGGGACACTGCCAAGAGCTGGCCTTGCCCCAGCCTTACTCACCCACAGGCACCGTGAGGGGCTCCGTGGGCAGAGGAGGGACAGGCGGGTGGAAGGAGACCTGGTTTTAGGAGAGAAGCATGAAAATGCTGGGCTTGTTTAGTCTAGGAAAATGAAGGCTGGGAGAGAGCTGGTCTATAAATACATCTGGGAGTAAACAGCAGGAGGGATCAGAGCTATTTGGGCTGGAGTAGTGTGCTGGCAGAGGAGCAGATGGCTGTCAGCTGGCTGTGAACGTGGTTATGCTGCAGAGAGAGGAACCATCCCCTCCTTGCTGAAGGCAGCCCTGGGACAGCCTCTCCTGGGGTCAGCGAGGGCCAAAACCTGAACTGAGCCGAAAACTGCGGCCCTGCAGCCTCGTCAAAAATCATCTTCAGAGGCTTCAGCACCTCCGTGTCACCATGGAAGGGGACCCCTTTGGTGGGCCCTTGGTGGGCTCCTGGGAGAGTCACCTGGAGCAGCCGTGGGTGCTGTCAGAGCTGAGGTCACATCACCCTGGTGTGAGCTGGGAAGGAGCTGAAGGCTTCAATTCGTGGAGCAGCTGTGGGGCCGGGGAGGCTTGGTGCACCGGAAACTTCAAAAATCCCTGGTGTGGATCCAGCTTGGCCCCGGCCCAGATTAAAAAAACAAACAAACACGACATTTCTGGTGAACTACAAACCCTGGCATGTGGCCAACACTGCAAATAGCCTGACTGGTTTCAAGATGGAGCTTGAAAAATTTATGGGAAGGATTTACCCGGGCGGGTGCCTGTGGTAGCAGGAACGGGAATGGGTCCCTCAGGAGCACTTCCCAGCCGGCATTCGGCCTGTGGCTGCAGCCTGGAGCAGCGGGCCATGGACACCCTGCCACGGCCGGGGTGGTGCCCTGGTCACCCTCTCTGCCCCCTCCTGCACTGCCCAGCCCTGCCCCACGGGCACAGGGACCACCTGGGATCATCCTTTGGAGAGCTGGGAGGGAATTGATCGCTGTGTGCATCCCAGCTGTGCTGCCTGGGAAGGTGATGCTGCAGGGGGATCTCTTAAGCTCCAGAGGGGCTCAGGGTCTGTGCACAGCTATGCTCAAGGGCACCATTCATATCATTCCCACTCTCCTTGGTGCCATTTAATCCTCCAGCTCCCTCCTCCCATCACTGCTTTGCAGAGCCCAGAGCCTCTTCTGTCCCATTTTCCTTCCCTGCACAGTCTGGGATCAAACCTCACCTCCCTGTCCCTCAGTGCCCCTGCCTGCGTGTGGGGGGGTTCCTGGTGCTACCCAGTCACCTTCCACCCCACCTGCCCCTCCAAGCCCTTCTCCCAGCACTGGTTTCCCTATTCCACATTCTCCTTTCCTCTCCTCCCACCACAGCCACATTCACAGCCACGGGCACATGGATAAAAGCCTTGCTGAGGGTAACCACAGGTGCTGTTACCTCCCACGCCAGGATGCCTCAGAGCCACTCCTTGCCCACAACAAGGGGCAGGCTGAGGTTGTTACACTGCATCCATGGCTCTCAGCAGCTTTCTGGCAGGAATGCCACAGTCCCAGGTACTGATTTGTCCCCAAGGCATCAGTACCCAAAGCATCAGTGATGCAGAGGTGTGGACAGAGCCACACACACTGGCAGAGAGACCCTCCCCCAAATCCTCCCCCTGCCTGTCTTGGGTCAGGCTCATGGAACTGTCACTCACTTTCCTGGGCCATCATTTCCCTTCAGCATTTTGGTGTTACTCAGGTTTCCCATTTCCCCCCATTTCCCCATCACATGGGATGACATCCTGCTCTGTTCCTGCTGCCCAGCCCCTTTGGATGGGCAGTGGGAGTAGAGAGCAGGGCACAGCCCCTGACAGGGGTGCAGAATCTGTGACACAATGTGCACACCCAGCACGGGTGTTTGCACCTGCAGGCCCTGAGGAAGGAGCTTCCTACACCATTCCTAGTTGTACCCTCTCATGCTGTGCTCCCAAGGGAATTCCCACTCAGCCTCCTGTGCAGGGCCAGGAGTTGGACTTGATCCTTGTGGTCCCCTTCCAACTCAGGACATTTTGTGATTAGGGTGCCCACAGCAGCTGGGGCTGCCCCTGGATCCCTGGCAGTGCCCAAGGCCAGGCTGGACAGGGCTTGGAGCAGCCTGGGACAGTGGAAGGTGTCCCTGCCATGGCAGGGGTGGGTTGAGATGGGATTTCTCAAGTTTTTCAAGTTCCCCCAACACAAACCATTCTGTGATTCTATGATTTGCTACCCACAGATTTTTCTGTGTGACCCTTTTGCTTCACATTCCTTATCAATTTCCTATTTCCTCCCAGCCCATTTGGAGGCTTTGTTCAGGCTCTCCCCTTCCCCATCCTGGGAAGCTCTGGGAAGCAGGAAGGAGCTGTGCCGAGGCTGGGCAGTGGGGATGGCTGCTCTGAAGTGTTTGAGGAGAGATGAGAAGCATCACTCACGCTTGGGGGACTCAGAGCCTCCTTCCAGCTGCTTGGGCTTAGAGCAGGTTACAGTTCTGGGAAATGGGGCCCTTTTCCAGTGTCAAATACACGGTGCTTTGGCATTCCCAGAGCACAGGAGATGTAAAGCTGCTCCCCACAGCACGGCACCACTCCTCTCCCCACGTCACAGCTCAGCCCCCTGGGACCCCTCCTCAGGATGGGCCTGCCTGTGCTGCATTCACAGCTCTGCAGAGTTCCCAGCCCAGGGCCAGGATTTACCCTGATACACTGAAAGCCTCTCTCCCCTATGTGGAAATAAAGATTTTATCTCCTGTCAGCTCTCAAACTGCCTGTAACCTGTGACCATGTCCTTCCATTCCTGGGGGACCTTCAGGTGTCCCTGTCCTCTCCCTGCTGGGTGTACTCAGGTAATATCCAGTGGACAGCGGGGTGGGAAGGGGGTCACAGCCAAGTTTTTGAGTCACCAGGCTGCCACTGGGCTCTGCAAGCCCTGGCAGGGTGCAGGAGTCCTGACCCTCCATGCAGGGGACACAGTCATCCTTGGGGACACCCTGACACCTTGTCCCAGCCTGCTCAGGCATCATGACCTGGCTTCAAACCCCTCTGGCTCTGTGCAGCACCAGGGCTTTGGCAGTGCCAGCAGCACTCATGGATGCCCTGTGCTGCAGCACCCACTGCCCAAGCATGCCCAACACTCCCAGCTCCTCTGGGCTCCTGCACACCCAAAAGACCCTGGACATCCCAGGCTCAGGGCTTGTCCCAGAAAGAGTCCTCTCTCCTCCACATCCTGGAGCCTGTGGAGTGCCATCAGCCCAGGTTGTTCTGGCACTCGGGGGTGCTGGGCTGGTTGTGTCTGCTCGTGGCCAGTCTGTGTCACTGCTGTGTTTTGTGTGTCCGAGGTGGCTCTGCTGGATCCACTTAGGGCTGTACTGGCCTCACCTGCCTGGGAAAGCAATCACTGAAAGCAATCACTTGGTGTGGGCTGCTTCACCTCAGGGCTCTGCTGACGAGGGTTCTGCACTGGGGCTGGGCAGGATGGTTTTGACCATCCATGTTGGGACCAGGATGCTCTGGGAACACTGGCCAAGGTGGCTTTGACCACCCTGGGAGCTGTGGGAATACTGGCCAGGAATACATGGGACACACCCAGCACTGGGGGCCAATGTGCTGTGGGCAATGGGTCACCTGGGGCACAGTCCTAACCTTAGCCCTACCTCTAACCTCAGTCCCTGCCCCAGCAGCACTTCCCTCTCCTACTGAACTTCAGCCTCTCTCTGGGCCCCCTTCCCACCCCAGGCACCTGGACCAGCTTCTCCTGCTGCCCCAAACCCCAGCAGGGTGTATGATAGGTGCAGCAGAGGTGCCAGTGCTCGATGCTCATCTCTGTGCGTGCCTGAGGACAGTGCCACCCTTGCCATGGCTCTCTCTTGGGACAGGGCAGCTCCTGTCCCCACATACCCGTGGCAGACAGGGGTGCCATGAGGTGCTGGCACTGCCAGCACCCAAACCTGCCTGGGGTGTCCATGTAACACCTCTCAGCTCAAGGAAGTAATCTGCTGCTTGATGCCAGCCCCCCTTTGTTATGTGCTAAGATGCAAAATATTTTAATCCACGTTTCTCTTTCGCGTTTCTTTTCTTTCCCATGCTGGATTCCTAGAAGACAGGGAATTTATGGTGTGAGTCTGCTCCAGCCGCAGAGAAAATCTAGCCAAGGTCAACACCACGAGACAGGCAGCTCCTGCCAAGGGGGGAAAGAACGATTGCTTAGTGCTTGGCGGAGGAGGAAATCAAACCAAAACCCTTCCAAAAAAATCGAGATATAAAACACCCCCCACCCCAAAACCCTTTGGTGGAAAAAGACCAAAAGCTGTAAGGACGGTGCCTGCATTTCCCCCGCCCGGCCCCAGCCTGGCCCTGCCTTGCCTCACCCCAGCCCTGTCCCCTGGCACTGCGCAGGAGGCCAGCGAGCAGGGCTGCAGCCGGTGGCACAGGGACATCCCTGTGGTGGCACGGGGGTGCCTGCTCGTGCCTGGCTCCAGCCTTCACCCACGGCTCCCAGGCCGAGGCCAGTTCTTGCCACCGTGTTCCAGGAGAGCGGATGTGCTCAGGGGCTGCTCCTGGGGGGCTGTTTGCTTTAGCATCACTGCCCAGCATCCTTCCCACTCCCTGCTGCTGGATGCTGCTCTGCACCTGTGGGACTGGAGATTTCGGCCACTCGGGCACCCGTGCCCCCAGCCTGGCCCGGCAGCCACGGGGAACTCGAGCCATTCCGTCCCATTAGTGCCGTGCTCGGGGTGTTCTCCAGCCAGCACCGTCTGTGCCCTCCCTGGGGTGCGTGTGGGACCCCCAGCACCCACGCCAGGCCCAGCTGGAGGGACCCACGCACGTGTCAGTGAGGCTGCACCGTGGGACGGGCGCCAGGGCCCTGCCCCTGTTGCCTCTGCTCATGGCAGGGCAAGGAGACCAGGGAAAAGGGCATTGTCTATGGGATGGACAGTGCACAGTGCTCTGCAGATCGGGATGGGGCTCGCAGAGCCTTGGCAAGGGCAGCCGTGCTGGTCCTTTCAAAGACGTAAAACAGCTCCAGAGGGGAAGGAACAGACTGTTCTCCTCTCGTGGCAGACAGGATATCAAATGGGCTTTAGTGGGGGAAGGTCAGGTTAAACACATGGAAAAGCAGTCGGAGTAAAACAGCCAGAGCAGTTCTGCCAGTGTGGAAGAGCCTGGGCCCAGGGCTGGGGCAGGGTGGGATGGCAGACCACCCATGAGCCTCCTGGACCCTGTGCCATTCCTCTTGGATCCTGTGGGCATCCCTGGGCATTGGTGTGGGCACCAGCTCTGCTCCAGTCCCAGGCTGGGCCATCTGCTTCTTCCCCCCTGATCTCTGCTGTGCCCACATTTTTTTCCATCACCCTTACCCAGGGGCTGGGACAGGGGTTCTGTCCTGGCCAGGGAGCTGCAGGAGGTGCTTTTGTCAGGAGGTGACAGGGTGTGGGATGGGGCACGGGAGAGGTCCCACAGACCAACAGTGGTGATCCCACACTCCACGGGTCACTGTGCTGGCATCACACACGGACTCCCAGATTTTCCCACCATTCCCAGATTTCCTCCCTGCCTGCCTTGACCCCCTGCTCATGTCAAAGCCTGGATTTCCATCCCAGTGCCATGCATGTTCTGTGCAGTGCCCAAAGCCACTCTCCAGCTCAGGGGAGCTTGTTGGGAAGGTTCAGCCTTACCAAAGCCAGGCCAACCCCAGCTCAGTCCCGTGTGGTGTCTGGGACATTTCTGTGGCTGCCACATTTGCTCACTCTGGACCCTTGTCACCATCCAGGGACTTAACCAGAGAGTGTCCACAGCTTGTGGGCCCCTGTGTGTCCCCAGCCTTGAAGAAGTTGCCTGTCCAGGACAGAGAGGCTGCAGAGCCCTGATGGGCAGCATGATCTGCACTCCTGCCACATTGGAACTGTCTTGTGCTGTTCTCCAGGGCTTGTTTGGGGACAAGCCTGCAGTGACCCACTGGGCAGGATTTCTACAATATGCTCTGAAACACCAGCTCCATCATTTTATAGGAGGTGTTTTGAGGGAGTCAAGGGACAGTGTCCTTCCTGTCTGCTGGGAGGGACAGAAGGAAGGACATGGAGCTGTTGGAGCAAGTCCAGAGGAGGCACAAGTGGATCAGAGGGATGGAGCAGCTCTGCTGTGAGGAAAGGCTGAGAAAATTGGGATTATTCAGCCTGAAGAAAAGAAGGATTTAGGGTGATCTGATTGAGGCCTTCCAGTTCCTGAAGGGAATTTACAGAAAAGATGGAGAGAAGCTATTTGTGAGTGTGTGTTAAGACAAGGGGGGAACGGGTTCAAATTGACAGAGAGCAGGATTCCAATTGGATATTGGGAAAAAAATCCTCCCTGTGAGGATGGTGAGGCCCTGGCACAGGGTGCCCAGAGCAGCTTTTGCTGCCCCTGGATCCCTGGAAGCGTCCAAGGCCAGTCTGGATGGGGCTTGGAGCACTCTGGGATAGTGGAAGGTGTCCCTGCCCATGGCAGGGGTGGGATGAGATGTGTTTTAAGTTCCCTTCCAACATAAACCATTCCATGATTCTCCAGCTCTGCTGGGACATCACCATGATCCTTCTCACTGCCCAAACCAGGGAACACACAGGAAGAGCCCTGGCTTTCCCAGACTCCTCATGTACAAGCTGCACAGCTGGGCTGAAGGTGTCCTCTGGCCATGGGGCTGCTGGGGACATTGGAAACACTACAGGGAACCCTCCAGCCCTGAGACAGAACATCAGGAGCTGAGTAAACAGCTGAGTAAAGCCTCTGCCAGCTTCTGTCTGGCTCTGCTGCTTGTACGTGTGCCCTGCACCCAGCTGGGGACAACCTGTGCCCAGGGGCTGGTGCCAGCTTGTCCCTTGCACCTTATCCAGGGGAAAAGGTGTTTCCTGTGGGTATCCTGCCCATCAGCTGCAATGACTCATACTGCTGGTTTCCTCTCCCAGCCCCTTCTGCACCTCCTGGCCTCTCCCTCCCACTTCCACCCTTCCTTGGCAGAGAAGGGTGTGAAATACCCAGCTTATCGCAGCCCTGCTCCCCAGGGATTACAGGGCTTGTCCTGGGCAGGCACCTCCCTGCCCCACAGGGATGGGGGATTGGGCAGGCCATAGGGCCCATCAGGCCACAGCCCTCCTGCTGCTCTCTGAGCACTCTGGGCATCCTGGGCACCCTGAGCCCCTGGAGCACTTCGGGCACCCTTGGCATCCTGGACATCCTGGAAACCCTGGGCATCCTTGGCATCCTTGGCATCCTGAGTGCCTTGGATACACTGGGCATCCTGGGATTTGGGGACACCCTGAGCCCGAGAACCTGCTTTCAAAAATTGGCCTTTTGGGAAATCCTCAAAGCTAGAGTCTTCCTTGGCCACCTCCTTAGGGAAACCCCTCTGGCACAGCCATATACCTGTAGATGCCCCACAGCTGTGGGCTGGGGTGAAAACTGATTCCCCCAGCTGATATTTTGGGCACAAAAGGGGCAGGTTTGGTGGCAAACACACACCATTCATCTCACCAAGTGTGCTTACTTGTCTTGGGAATTGCTTGTCCCGAGAGTGTCTCATGGTGACTCCTAAGTCCATGCTCATTCCCTGCCTCAAGGAAGGGAAGGCAGAAAATTCTGGCAGTGAGATTCACGTGGCCTTGACACAATTCATTTGGGGAAGAAAGAAGGGGGTTGTGGTTAAAGGTTTGGTGGCTGAGACTTGGCTTGTGTCCCTGCCTCTGCCATGCTTCAGTCCCAGGGAGTCCCAGGGAACCCTCGGAAATGCCAGGGAGCAAACTGCCTCGGGGTGGTGACACCAACACCGTCCCAGCTGCTGGGCCACTTGGGGTGACAGTCCTTGTGTCTGCTCTGGACCAAGGAAGGGCCCATTCCCTGCCTTTACTCCATTGGACTTCAGGAGCTGACTGATGTCTCCCTGTTTGAGGCCTCCTCAGCTCGGCTCCATTTAAGGGGCTTAGGAAGAATTTGAACATTGCTGGAATTCTTCTCTCGCTAACTTTAAACATTCATTACTTTAAATGCTAATCCCCTGGGATTATCCCATTGGAGAGAGGGATGTAAAGCAGGGGGAGAGAACAGAGTGTCTTCTTGCCCATTGCACACCACTCGACAGCTCTTTTGGGGAGGGAAGTGTGAAAATGCCAATGTGAGCTTCTCCAAACCTGGCGTGATTTTTACACCTCAGTGTGGACTCTCAAACAAGCCAAGTCTGAAGTGTCTTGTTCCAGCTGGTTTTGAGTTGTACATCCCCAAATTGTCTCCGTGGAGCACGAGGGGGAAATGTGTATTTTTCCATGTGTGTGACTCAGAAATGACTGAACCCAGTCGGTTCCAATTTCTTGAAAAATCCACTTTTGGCTTGAACCCAAGAGTGGAAACTTTCAACCAAAAAAGAGTTGATTTGAGCTCTAAATAACATGAAAAAAGGCTTAGAAGGGAAACTGGATTTCAACCATCATTATGGCAATCACTTCTCATGGCCCTCTGACAGCAACAGCGGAGCAAGTAGTGAAAGTAATTCCCAAGGAAAATTCACTTGGACTCCTTGGGCAGATCGGGATTGGGCTGCAGATGCTTTGTAAAGGCTGTTCACGAGCGGGAGAGGGACCAGCCCTTGGAACGGCCAAGGAACAGGAGAGCTCAGCTCCAAAGGGATGGAGGTCAGCCCTGGGCCTTGGCACAGGGCAAGGCTTTGGGACAGAGGCACAGCCCTGCCCACGGAGGCTCCCCTCCAACTTGTGCCTTCCCTGCAAAATGCCCTGTTCACTCAGGGAAGATTTATTTATTCCCTGAGAAGTGCCTGCATAATTTGAAGCCACAATTAATTAAGGACTGCTGCAGTCTGCTTGCAAACAGGAAGCTAGGCAGAGAAAAAGACACAATCTCTCAAAAACAGACATGTTGTGAATTAGCTCTAATCAGCCTAACAATGATGGATGCACTCCCCCAGTGGCTTTCATCTGTGAGCTGATTATGCTGGTGGTTGTGAAGGCCCTATGCTAGATTAGGATGAGATAGTCAAGCTGATAGTCTGGGTTTCTCCTGCCTTTCGAGGATGCTGGATCTCGGCACAGCAACGCTGTCCAACTTGGCCGTGGTCACACCAATAAATCAATGGCCGGGCTATAACCGGCGATGTGGCTCCCTGGCTCTGAAGAGAGGCCAGCAGAATTCCCTGAAAGGAGCAGTCTGTTTATACTTGGGGAAAAAAGTTCCTTTAATTGGAACGAAAGCCAGGACCATGTGTTGCAGGACATCGTAGTATGGCACGGAGCTGCAGGCGCGGAGGGATCACAGCCTCCGAGCAGAGCCAGCTCCAAGGAGAGACCAGGTGGCTTTGAGCTCTGTCCAGGCCAGTTGTGAACATCTCCAAAGAGGATTTTCACCCTTGCTGTGCAAATCTTTCTTTTTCTTCACCTCATGCTGGATTTTCTCTCATCCCAACTTGTGCTGGCAGCCCCTGGATCCTTCTCACACCCCTGAGAAGAATCTGGCCCTGTCTTTGTAATTCATTAGGCAGCTGAAAACAGCAATTAGAGAGTCCCTTGCTGATGAATCCCTCACTGTCTCCTCAGGCACCATGTGCTCCAGTCCCTTCCATCCTGGTGAGGACAGGACTCATCCCAGCACATCACTTTTTATGGCCATCCCAAAGTCCCATTAAAAGCAGATTTGGGTGTGGGACAAATTCTTGAGGGTAAAAATGGCTGTGACTGGAGTCACCCCCAGGTTCCTGCTCACAGTGTGGTCAACCAAGGACCCAGCTCAAGAGGATGAGGGGCTGGGTGGGGCTGGAGTTACAGGAGGATAGGGCTCATGAAGAAACATGACTGAGGCCAAACCATGAGGAGAGGTGTGTGCTGTAGCAGGAGCCCATGGAGCTCCTCACAGGACACCTGGTAATGTGAGAGGACACACGGGATGAGTGAGGCTATGGGATTACCTGTGGGATGGGGAATGCCATGCAGAAAACCGATGTATGGTATCTGGGGATATTCCAGAATCCTGCTCAGAGGAAAGGGCGTTGAGGGTTGATGTGCTGAGGTTTGACTGACTTTGGCTGCAGGTTTGGGAGGAGAAATGTCTGTAGGACTAGAAACACTAGATGGAGAGAAATGGGCACCTCCAGAGCACTGTGGCTGCCTCCAGACTGGGATTTGCAGCTTGGAAAAAGGAGGCTGTGAACAGAAGTCCCTGGTGATGCCCAAGTCCACTTGGAGGCTGCTGGAATGGCTAAGGACATCATGAAGGAAAAGTGGTGGGTGGGATGCGGTCTGTCCCCATCTTCCAGGGAGCTGGGACAAAGAGACCCTGTGGAGGGATGTCCTGGCTGAGCTGGGCTCAAGGGGCTGTGGAGCAGGAGCCCAGCACAGCCCCAGGGGGCTTTTCCCACTGGTTGTGCCCAAGTCCTTTTTAGGCCCTGTAGCGAGCAGTCTGTATATGTCCCTTGATCACAACTACTCATAAATCTTGCTGTCACTGAGGGAGCCTTTCACTTCCAGATATAGATTGGAGAGCAAATGCTACTGGCTATTCTGGGAAGTGGCAGCTGATAGATGGCTCCAGAATATACTATTTTAGACTTGGACTTTGCCTTTGGGGGAACACGATGGAGAAGCCAGTTGTGGAATGTGCACGCTGGCCACGTAGGATTCATCTAAAACAGACTGAAGAATAACCCCTGCCAGATCAACAGTGCAGGTGGAGGATTCCTCTTTCCTGTATTGGGAGATTTTTAGGGATTCAAGTCAACTGAGCTGAAGCGCCCAGAGGCTCCAGGTGCTGGGGGAGGACAGGATTTTCAAGGCAAAGGTACAAAACTTGGTGGTACCTCTCACAACAATGGATTGCCCATTAAAATCCCAGTAAGAATGAGCAGAGCTTAAAGAGACCCAGCAAATCTTCAGGGAAAAGCCTGTCTGAGGAGCTGGAAGTGCCCAGTGGAAGTGAGAACTGCCA
Organism: Urocynchramus pylzowi; assembly: GCA_013397555.1. Taxonomy (NCBI): domain Eukaryota; kingdom Metazoa; phylum Chordata; class Aves; order Passeriformes; family Fringillidae; genus Urocynchramus; species Urocynchramus pylzowi. The sequence continues at coordinate 92,976 of VZRH01002956.1, forward strand.
GAAGTCAAGCTGAGCTGGACCTTGGGAAGGTGCAAATAGTGACAGACTCTGTGGCTGGATCTGTAAGGGAAGGGGTTAATGTGAGCGGAGAAGAGTGGAAATTAAAGGTGATCTTGGGATGGGCCACCCTAAATATATCACATTTCTTGTGACATCAACTCAGTCATCACAAGGTGGCTCATAGTGATGTCCCCAGGAAACCAAACCCAGTGGTGGTCTCAGCCCACCCACCCCAATCCTACAGGAACTGGCTCCAGTTCAGCATGGCTCCCATGGGAATAAGTCAGCAAGGACTGGGGAGGGCCAGTAGGCATGGGGCTACTCAGCCACCACCAGCACTGGGACAGGTCTCTTTGGAGCCCTGGGAGTCTCCTGTCCCTGAATCAGGGGACTGGAGGAGGTCCTTGTAGAACTGGGGGATCCCACTTGCAGGGATCTGTTGAGGCAGGCTGCTGGAAGGGACACAGAAGGATTCAGCCTGCTGGAGAACACCTCTGGTGCCTTAGGACCAGGAGAAGTTCAGGGATGGACCAAACTTTCCAGGAATGAAATGTGGGAATAGGCAGAACCATAATGTGGAGAGTGTTTGTCTGTGGTACTGCTGCTGCTGGGAGGCAGTGAGGTCTGGCCCGTGACATGGTGTGGATGCTGAATCCATAGATTTTATTTGTGGATTTTCCCTCTGGGGCTCATGAAGGACATGGAAACACTAACCTTGGAAAGGCCATCCTGAAGGAGCCAGCTGAGTAATGAATTTTAGCTGTTAAGGCAGTAAATGGGAACATTTGGACATACTTGAAAAATCCAGGCCTCACCAGAATGAGCATTTTGTAGATGTTGGGAGGAGAAGATCTGTTCTCAGTGGGCAGAAGGGAGATGAATCCTTCCTCTGGTTGTAAATGAGGTACAACCTCCTCCTCCCTCCTTGGACCAGCTGAGCTCTGTCCCTTGCCCTCAGTTCTGGCCCTTCCAGCACCCCAGAAGGGATTTCCAGTTGACCAAGACTTTCCCTGCTGTCCCACCACGGACTCGGCCCAGCTTGCCCCGGGGCCCAGGCCTGGTCCCGTGTGGGCCCCGTGCACATGCACATCGCCTCCAAGGAATGTGCTTTCTTGGGTGGAAACTGTGTCATTGGAGAAATATTCATATTTTCATTCGTTTGCGTTCCCCAAATGAAAAATGAATTGCAAAGTCTCATAAATAAGGGGCTGAGTTTCTCATTTACATATTTCTGTGGTTCTTGGAGCAGGGGTGGCCCTGGCCCTGCCAACCATGTCCTAAGCCTTCCCCTCATGCACCTTGGCTCCCACTGGCAGCTGCCTGCGCTCCCTGGAACGGGGGAGCTCGGACCAGCTCTGCGTCGCTGAGGTCACTCTGCCTCTTGCCAACATCTCGTGCAGCTGCTGGCACAAGCGGGGCAGGGAAAGCTCGGAGTCTCGGAGAAACCCCACCCCCAGGCAGGTTTTTGGGATGCAAAGAGGGGTTTGCATAGAGCAGGAGGGAGAAAACCCCATGGCATGGTCCCAGCTTGGCTGTGGTGACAGGGCCAGGGTGATGGTACCTGGTGAGAGGAGAAAGGGTGGCTGGAGAAACATGAGGGATGGAGCAACTGGCAGAGCAGAGGGCAGGGACTGCAGGGGACAAGGAGGTCACAGAAGGGAAGAGGCAGCAGGTGGATGAGCACAGGCTGGTGTGGCCCTGCCTTAACACTGCAAACACAGGGTTGTCCCGTGCTCCCTCCTTGGGCACAGGCCAGTGCTCTGCCCTCACTTGCCACTGCCCAGCTGCACTGCAGCTCCATCTCCTCTCCTCTCCTTGGCCCTCTCCCCTTGCTCCATTGCCACTTGGCAGTTTGCCCTGTCCATCCTCTCCCTGTCCCTGTGGGAACTCTGCACCCCCATGGTCAAATGTGGCCCCACATCCAAGCACCTCCCCTGAGCTGCAGCACCTGGCACAGGCAGGTTGGAGAGAGGAACAGAAACTCTGGGATTCCCCCAAGATGTTGTAGCAAGGTGTGCTGGGATTTTTGTCTGGGGCTGCTGTTTTCCTCACAGTTCCTCACAGTGAGTTTCCTCACAGTTTCACAGTTCAGACACCTCCAAAGGGCTCCACTGGGTGCAGGGCAGCAGGGAGCCCTTGTGGGTGCACCAGGAGACCATCCTGAGGTGCTCTCCTGGACTGGGAGGGGCATCTCCCTTTTGGGATGCTGCTGACCTCCAGCTGTGAGCCCCAGCAGCCTGACCTTCTCCTGGTGCACTCCTGGGTTTGGATATGGGGCTTGGCAGCTGGAGATGCACCACAGGCACCAGATGTGGCCACAGCTGTCCGTGCCAAAACTCCAGGCCAGGGTTGGAGTTTCAGGTGGGCCATTTCCTCCTGGCACTGCAGGGGAAGTCCAGTTGGTGTAACCCAAGGGTTAATGGCAATAAACCGTGCTGCTAAAGGGATCTTCTGGTTTCAATTTAATTTAGCATTTGCGTGTGGATTACACTCAAGGATGTTCATACTCACTTAATAACCTCCCCACTCAGGCACCGCAGAGATGAGCAGTGCCAGAGCCCGGGGAGGAAGGGCAATGTTTAACACTTGTCCCCCTGAAAGGTGACCCCACTTTCCCAGGCCTCAGGAGCAAAGAGAGCTGGACACCTAGCTGTGAAGCCATAGTGATGTCCAAGGAGGAGACAGGAGCTCAGCAGAGCCCCCATGCTTGGGAGAGACGTGTCCATGAGCTCTTCATCGAGCTCTTCCAAGAGTGGAGCAAGAGCAAGGGACATGGGTGGCCAGAGTCACTGTGTCCTCCTGGACACTCCATCCATGATAGGATGCCCCAAGCCCTGCAATGCATGTGTGAGACATGGCAATGCATGTGTGAGACATGGATTGTGCACGCCAATCCACTGGAAGGGGAACATGTGGATGCTGCTAAATCCAGGGAAGGCCAACACTGTTTGTGCCATCCACCTGGCCCAGGCACACATAGAGCTTGTGGCCTTGCCTTGGCTTTCACCTGCTCCTCTCTCTTGTGGGGATTCAGTCATACAGAAAAATGGGTTTGGAGTGAAGCGTGTCCTGCAAAGTTGTCTAAACATAACCCAAGGGAAGAGGAATGCAGGGCAAGGCCTGGGCACAGCAAAAATAACTCAGGGCCTGCTGCTCACAGCTCAGCATCCTTTGGGATAGCCAGGTCCCAGGCATCTGGGCAGGCACAAGCAGCCAGGGCTGTCCTGGAGCCAGGGACCGTGACAGGCTGGCAGGGACAGAGTGTACAGTTCCCAGCAAGCCTCCTCGGCTGTGCTGGGGCTTGGGACACCAGTGGCCCTGGAGATCCTGAAAGCCATGTCAGAAGGGGCTGTAAGAACACCAGGAATGTGCTGGGGCTCTGCTTGTTCCCTAACCCTGTCCCTGGGGGAGAGCAGGGCTGAGGGGCTGAGGTCCCCCTGTTCAGAGCCTCCCCAGAAGACTGGGGAACGTGCTGGGGACGTTATTCCAGATGCTGGTGGCAATCCTGGTGCAACAGGAAAGGGAAGTCACAGTGCCACAGGTGTGCAGGAGAGAGAACTGCTGGGAGACCCACACAGGACAAGGAGGGTTGGCTCCACCAGAGGAGAGTGTCCTGGCCTTCTTGAAGTGTCCCAGGGTACAGCTCCCCCCCTCTATCCATCTTACAATGGGCCATGGATCTGTTCCAAGCTATGGACACAGTCCAATGTGTCCATGGGTGACTGGCTCCAGGTGTCCCTGCTCGAGCAGGGGGCTGGAGATGACCCGGCCAACCTCGGCCAGTCTGTGATTTAGTGATTTTCCTTCACTCCAGCCACTGAACTTCACCTTCTCAGAGCCATCTCCCTTCTCCAATCCCAGGTTCCTGGAGCACTGGCCAGCAGGATGGTCCTATCTCCCCATCCTTCTCTGCTTGGTCAGAGGACACAGAGGCCACGTGGCCAGTGGTGGACCCTCCCCAAGGTCTGTTCAGCTGGGCTGGCACACATGTTTCCTTGGGAGGGATTTTCCCCTCAGTTTAGACCCCTGTGCAGATGGTCAGCAGGTCCCCATTCCCAGTGACCTCCTCAGGCTGCACAGTCCCACAACACTGGTGACTCTCCACAACCCTGAACTCTTGGAAACAGCCCCGTGGGTTTGCAGGATGCTGCAGGCTCTGGTTCTGCAGCTCCACAGCTCTCTGCTCACCCGATTTGCTCTGTGGCTCCATGCCCAGGGCTGCACTCCATCTCAATATTCAAATGTGGGGTTGATGGCAGCCTGGATGTGCCTTGTGCCAGAAGGGACCTGATCAGATTAGGTGGTCCTCAGCAGAGCAGACAGGGTCCTCACCTCCCCGTCTGAGACTCTTTAAAGAAAGCAGAAAGGAGGAAAAGGGAGTTTTTAACATGAAACATCTGGCGAGTTGTTCTGCCCTGCACACCAGGATGGGAGGGAAACATGTCCTCCAGGCAGAAGAGAGGGAAGAGGAGGTCTCTGGATATTTACAGTGATGGGCACGAGTGCAGCTGGACCAGCTGTCCCTGTGTGCTCGCTGTCTCGTGTACCCACGTCCCCAAGGATGTGCCCAAAGCCATTCTTGGGACATGCCCTGCACCCTGCGTGCTCAGGGAGGGAACAGGGGCTGTGCTGTCCACAGCCACCTGGAAAAGCCCGAAGCCATCTGAAGACCAACCAGGGACAGACCTGCTGGCCACTACCACCAGCTGGCAAGATCCCAAGTTTCCTTTGGGAGACGGAAACTCAGCACCCGGAGTGAGAGGGAGCCAAGAGAGTTAAGCAGGGACAGGCTGTAGGAGACTGTTAGAGAACAAAGCGTGCCTGAGAGAGAGCTGTGAAATACTTGGGAGTCTCTCAAGGAAGTTGGCAGCAGAGCAAGTTCAGATGGACTCAAACACAGTTCCCACCTGGGCTGAGAGCGGGCCAGGGAGCGCGGCAGGCGGGGCCGCGCCAGAGCCTGCAGTGACCCAGACTAGCGCTCCCTTTTATCGCCCGGCTTTAAACACGCTTTTATGATGTGCGAGAAGGGGGCAGATGGTTCTCTAATTAACTCGAGAGTGCTGAGTTGTGAAGTGCCGCGAGGAAAAGCGGCTCCAGCAGGGATGGCAGGGCGAGTCAGCAGAGCAGCCCGCGCCTCTGCCCGGCAGCGCCGGTGCTGCCCAGGGGCAGATGCCTCCTCCCACGGGCACTGCCCGCTCCCAGCAGCCCAGCTCCGGAGGGGCTTGGCCGGCCCTTCCCTGGGAGAATATTTACCCTCACAAATGCCACCTGGAAACCTTTGTCTCGTGATGCTGATCCAGAGGATGTTCTCATGCAGCACCCCCAGGGGAGCTCGTATTGTCACTGCTTCTTCTTCAGTCTCATCTTGCTCTTTGTGTGCTTGGCTGCTTTTCACATCCCCCTGGATTAAGACATGACAGCCGTGGCCCTGCACCCAGTGGGTGTCTCATCCATCTCCACCTGTGGAAACCTTCCTGAAGCCACCACACAACTCCCCATCCTCTCACCTGGTCAGGCTGGAGCTCCCCAGATCCAACACTGGAGCACCTCTGGGACTGGGAAACACCTTTCCTAAGCAATTCCAATGGACCTAAAAGGCTAATAGTTATCAGTTTTACCTAAACCCAGTATCTCTGTGGTTTCTATCCCTGGAATCAAAACAAAATTCCTAATAATTTGGATTCAAAGTGAAAAAAACCCTGTTTCAGCCTGAAATGCAATGGCTGGGTTTGCTTTATGTGTTCACTCCTGAAATACAATCCAGTTCCATGCTGGAACAAAAAATCTCCCAAATTTTCCTTTGAAATGGTGACATGTTTCATCAATGCTCTATTTGTCTGCAACCTCTTCAGCGAGCAGCTCACCTGGCCCGAGGCAACAATCTGCAGTCAAAGATAAATTGAATTAATTAAATTGAAACATTATCCATGTGCTAGTTACAAATGATGTTCTTAACTGGCCGAGTTGAGCCAAAGCACCACCGTGGGCAATGAGATCGGGGTGGCAGCACAGAGGTGAACCTGAGAGCTTTCAAACCTTCCCTCCCTGCCCATCCCCGAGGCAGCTTTGGGCACATGGCTGATGCCAGGGCACTCACATCGTGGGGAGCAGCAGCTTCAAACACCGGCAGGCAGGAGCATGAGGCAGGAGGAATCGCCCCTGTTCAGCCTCTGCTCCCGGGAATCAAAGAGGGGAGGACAGTGACAGCGGGAATAAGGGACTTGAGGGATGGAGACGACATTGCTTGAGACAACAGGTGAAACTTCGCAGCTGGGAGGAAGATTTAGTGATGGCTGTGCAAGAGGGACAGTTTGGAGGGAACGGGTTGTTTGTGTCTGACAGCACGGGAGTTCTGACATTAGGGAAAAGCCCCAAATTCCAGGGGCTGCTGATGGACGCTGGCAAAGAACGGAACCAGAAACACCCCAAAATCTGGCAGAAGAGACGAGCAGCGCGTCCGGCAGCAGGACTCACGGCAGCAATTCCCAAATTCCCACTGCCCTTCCATGAGGCTTCTCCCTGGCACTGCCCAGCACCGACCCCGGCCCTCCGTCAGCCCCTTCCCCACGCTGCCTGCGCTGCCGGCTCGGCTCCTGTCCTCAGCTGACTCCTCTTGGCCGGCCTGCCGGGAGGAAGCGGCGTGCGCTGGGGCAGGGCCAGCGCTGCGCTTGTGCCGGAGCTGCTGCCAGACTGCGCAGCGAGCGGCTGAGCCCCGGGGCTGAGCCCCGCGGCTGCTCCCAGCCCAGACACGCCGCTGGGAACCGGGACGCTGCGAGCTGCCAGCACCGGGCAGCGGCTCCCAGGGCTGCTAGGGAGCGGAGCCAAGCCCCAGCAGACGGACAAAGTCACGGCTTCCCCTGGGAAGCTGAGACCCGGAGTGGGGCTTGGTAGAGAGAGAGAAGGAATTCAGTGTAACAGCCCCAAAAAGGCTGCCCATCACCCCAAACCAAAGGCTGCCCATCACCCCAAACCAAGGGGCTTCTCTCCTCCAGCAGTGTTTCTCTCCTCAAGCTCCAGGAGGCTGTAGCAACAAGAGGCTCTGGATCATCCTTTACACACCCCTGGGAGAGAGACAAGGGCAGCTCCTTGTGATCTCTGCCGGCTGTGCCAGGCATCCGTGGGGTCTGGAGATGTGGGGGCTGCAGGCTGGTGGTGTCCTGGCTCCCCTTCCCAGCCCGCCCTCGGAGGGCAGCACAGGCTGGGTCGTGTCGGGGAGGATGCTCCCAGCCAGGCACGGCTGAAGAGCGGCACCGTGCTGGCCAGCGCCCCACAGCCAGGGGAGAGGCAGCCAGGGCTGGGCAGAGCCCGCCTGAGGGAGGATCTGCTTCTCCTGCTGCTGCCAGGGAGGAAGATTGAAGAGCAGCATTGACTTGAGAAGAATGGCCCAGAGGTGGCCAGGAATGCACTGGCAGAGTCCTGCAGGGATGCAGCTCTGGAGGAGCACCAGGAGCTGCGATGGGAATGGTACTGGGATGAATGCAGGAACCTCCCTACCTCCTCTGCTCTGTCACAGCTGCCATTCCTGATATCAGCCCATGCAGGGACTTTTGGGCCACCATCACTTCTGCTTGGTGCCACCAGCCCTTGCTCAGCCCCTGACCCCTCTGCTGTCTCTGGCACAAGGCCTCAGCTCTTCTTGTTTCCTCTTTTGCCAGCTCTGAGAACTGGTCCCTTCCATCCCACAGGGTGTTTGACCTCTCCTCCTCACTCTCCCATCTTGGACCCGATCCATATCCCTTCCTTGGTGATCACCCATGCCTTTCTGATCCCTTCTTTTCCATCTTTCCCTCAATTTTGACACCTGGTCCCCCCCTCTCCTTGGGTACCAAATCTCTGCTGTATCCATGACCCCACTGCTGCAGGTGGCTCCAAGTCATGTTCCAGCCCTCCTTCCTCGGGCCAGCCACCTCCTCACCCCACTCCCTGATCCCCTCTGTCCTCTCCCCCTGTCCCCACCCCCGTGTTGCTGTGGAGACCCCCCAGCCTGGCAGTCCCCCAGCCCCATGACCTCCTGCACCACTGCCCCAGGTTCCTCTCCGTGTTGTTTCTTTAAAGCCATTAAATCCCCCACATTTCTTTAAAGCCATTAAATCCCACAGTCACATTTCCAGCTGCCAGGACAGAGCTAGACCAGCTGTGGACAGTGACCCTGCCCAGCAGCAGGTGCTTTCCCAAGGGGGAAAAACATGGGAAAACTGCAAGTCCCTGGGCAGCCCTGGGAGGGTGGCAGAGGGACCTGGCACCACCCTGCACCGATGTACCCAGCTGCAGCCCTGGGCAAAGCACTTTTTTAGCTTTTTGCAGGATTTCTGTCATTTCCCAGCAAAGAGACAAGCACATTCCAGATCTCAGGATTGCAGGGCTTTTAATCACACACGTGGTGCCTCTTTGGGAGTCAGACAAGGAGGCTGGAGGTGGCTGCTGAGGCAGATCCCCACCTTGACAAGTGTTTTGGCCCAGGGAACTCATCTCAAGGTCAGCCCATGGCTGAGCTGGTCCCTTCCAGCCTCCAGGTCACCTCAAAGCAGGACAGGCCATTGTCCTCCAACCTGTGTGGGGAGTTACAGTTCCCCACAAGGGACTTCTGGGGAAAGATCATCCTCTGTGGATCCACAGCATTTTTGCCATCAGCAAATGCATCACTCGCCTCTCAGGTTCTCTAATCCCCCATCTCCCAGAGCCCTGTGCCTGAGGGAGGCTCATATTTCACATTGCTGAAAGGCAGATTCTGAGCCCTTCTGGATGCACAGAAAAGCCAGAGGCATAAACCTTATGGCTTGAAAAGCAGAACACAAAAAAAAGTACCCAGTATGCGCTTCTTTTTTTTTTTTTTTTTTTTTTTTTTTTTAAAATTTTTTTTTTTAAATTCTTTTTTTTTTTTTTTTTTT
>VZRH01002956.1:108118-124548 GCA_013397555.1 Urocynchramus pylzowi
CCTCCCCTTCCCCTCGCATCCTTGGAAGCAACAATTAAGCAGCTCTGGGATAAAACACACAGCCCGCGGGAGCACGGGGGCATTGCTTCAAGAGATGGCAAGGCAGGCAGCTGCACCCCTCCTCCCCGGAGTCCTCCTCCTCCTCTCCATCCTCCCGGCTACTCAGCAAGGAGGTAAGGAACGGAAGGCTCCTTCCGTACCCCGGCCAGCGCTCCGCTCCGCTCCGCTCCTGCGGGGACCCTCTGCGGGCACCGGGGCTGCGACACCCCCACCCTCCGGGCAGCCCCTCGCCTGCCTCTCGCCTGCTCCGGCTGCCCAGCCCCGCGCAGGGACAGTCGCCCACCTTGCCCTGCCTCCTCGAGGCTGGGTGGGCAGGCCCCGGGTGCCACCTCCGCCGGGGGCTCTCTGCTCCCCAAGCCGACAGGTGGCTTGTGCCATGCCCGGGTGGAACTTGATGTCACCGAGGGTGGTGACACGGGGCAGTCGGTAACGGCACCGCTGCACCAAGCACTTGTCAGGGGTAGGCTGCGAGGGGTGTCCTGGTGAGAGGCTTGGGGACATGAGAGGTTTGGGGGCATGAGAGATTTAAGGGCATGAGAGATTTGGGGGCACGAGAGGCTAAGGAATAGGAGAGGCTTGGAGGCACGAAAGGCTCAGGAACACGAAGGCAGGACACCAGGAGTGGCCACCAATCTCCCATGGGACTTAGAAGTGCGAGGGGCCGGGGGAGGTGTCAGCTGTCACCCCGCGCTGCGGCGGCAGCGGGAGCTCAGGGCGGTGGGTGGGTGGCAGCGTCCCGCAGTCGCTGTGTGCGAGCTGCTGCTCAGTGTGTGGCCGGGACAGCCCCGGGGCTGCTGCAGCTGTGGAGCAGCTCGACCGCCCCAGCCGCAGCCTGGGGGTGCCAGGGGGCCCTCACACCGCCCTCATCGCCCTTGTGCCACCAGCGTCGGGTCCCTGTCCCAGCGCGGTCCCAGCGCTGTGTGACAACCCAGCCCAGTCACACGCAGGTGTGGCACTCGCGGCCGGGGCGGGGAGGTGACAGCCCAGCGCAGGGCTCTGTGTCCCAGCCGTGGGACGCAGCCCCGCCGGCGCAGCCCATGCCTGCCCGGTGACCAGCCCCTGTCTCGGCGTCAGCCTGGGAGCTGGGCTCCCACCCAGAGCTGAGCACAGCTGAGAACAGCTGAGCACAGCGGGGGAGCCCCCACTGAGGTGGCCAAACTGGGCAGAGGGCTTTGAGGAGACGACAGCACCACCAGGGAGGGGACAGTCACCTCCGGAGAGCCGGGTGGTTGTGCCAAGGAGAGCGTGGGATAGGCAGAGCCACCGTCGGCCACGGGGTCGGGGCCGGGGCTGTCGAGTGGGGCTTGTTGGACAGAGAGGATTGAGGAGCGGAGGAGGAGAGGGGCCAGGATACCTTGGGCAGTGCCAGGGCTGGATGGGCACAGGGGCAGCCACAGGCTGGGCCACCTGTCACCAAGGGCATAGCTCTCAGCAGCTCCATCTGCCCGTGCCCTGCAGCTCACGGGACCCTGAGCTCGGGCTGGCTGGCCCTGGCTGCACAGGCACTGGGACCCCAGAGCCCAGAGCTGCCTGGGAAGTCGAGCTGCTGTTGGTGCCTCATCCTGCTCGGGGTGCTGGATGGGATGTGCTCAGCCCTGGGCACTCTCCACCTCTGGCAGTGAGATGTGGCTTGCTGATCCAGGCTGGCTTTGTTCTGATCCTTCAAGCCATGGCCAGCTGGGACCGTCCCTGGAGGAATTTGGACCCTGGGTGAGACCCTGCAGCAGTTCCTGAGCAGTTCAGGACTGTTGGCTCCACTCCGGGTCCCGGCTCAGTCCCCAGGGGTGTCTGCTGGTTTGGGAAGAGCTCACAGAAGACGTGAGCTGGCCCTGGAGATGGTCCCAGTGCTGGTGGGACATGGGAGAAAGCACCCCCATGGAGGACTGAGCAGTGCCTCTGCAGCCTGGTGCCTCACCCCTGCTCCTGGCAAGCCAGCCCTTGGGGACAGAGCTACACAGAGGCATGGTGGCATGGTGAGGGGGATCCCAGGGTGCTGGGGATGGTCAGGGCCATGTCCTCCAGCACTGGCTGCCAGTGCAGCTCCAAATCAGCCTGGCAGGAGAGGGAACCCTGAGACATCCCAGGGTTCAGGGATTCATACCCAGGCTGTCACCTCAGAAAAGTGCCAAGGGGCTGAGCTGGCAGCACTCAGGAAGCAGGTCAGGATCAGCCTCTGGGATCTGACCCTGGGGAGCAGAGCTGTGCTGGCACTGGGGATCTGCACAGCTGGACACAGGTCACTGCAGGGGGGAGGTGCCGTGATTCCCTAAAGGTGCCAAGTGCAGCCTGTCCCAGCATGTGGAGTGGGCATCTGTCCTTCAGTGCATCCATCCCTCAGTGCTTCCCTCCATTCCTCAGTGCTTCCTGTGTGGAGCACAGGGGATCTCCCAGCAGTGACACCCCCAGGAGGGACAAGAGGGGCCCTGGGGGGGTCCCAGCCCTGCAGGCTCTGGGCCCATGGGGAGCAGCTCGGGCGGGTGCAGAGGGGCAGGCATTGGGTGTGGTGGCACCCAGCCTGGTGCCGTGGGGACCCTCTGAGGACACCCAGGGTCCCCAGGGAGGGGCTGGGATGGCATCCCCCCTTCCCAGCCAGACCCTGGCCCGCGGGGCTGCTCCCTCCCCTCACGGCTGGCAGGGTGCAGCGCGTCCGCCAGCGCTCGGAGATGAAAGCTGGAGCTTCAGGGGGGCTGGAGAGGAGCCAGGCCCCGGAGCAGCCCCCCCGCTCCCCCCGAGCTGCTACCAGCGAGCTCGGCCCGGGATGCAGCACAGCTTCAAAGTCGCTTGGAGACCGAATGTTTCCATAACTTTCTCCCAAGAAAAAGAAAACAGCGGAATGAGGGAAGAGGGGAAATGTTGGTGGTTTTGCACTGAGGCTCCTCCAGGAGTGGGTGCCCAATGGCACAGAGAGGGGTGAGGTATGAGGGTGTCCTGTGCTGGATTCTCTGTCCTGGTTTCAGTCTCAAAACCTATGGAATAGAGAAAGCCTCTGAATTTCTGGCTTGTGAAGGGAGCTGCAAGCTTTGGTGCAGATAGAAACGGTGCAGCTGATCCAGACGGGATCGGAAGCAGCTCTGGCAGCGGAGCAGCGTGGATATCCACACCTGTGGATGGAGCTGGGGGGGAAACGTCCCATTCCTATAAACAGGGAGACTCCACACCTGATCCTGAGCACCTCCATGGCTCACGCCCTGACACAGCTGGGGCTGCACAAGTGGCTGTGAATTCTCCGGTCCCTGGATTGAGAAGCCGTCCCTGGGGTGGGATGCAGGCTCACAGCCAGCCCAGCCCTGGAGACAGGCTGGGAGCCCAGGAAAATCCCCTTCCCAGGGTCCTGGCAGGCTCAGAGCAGAGGCAGCACAGAGCTCCTTCAGCGCTGGGAAGCTGCTGACTCAGTCTCCCCTTCCCTGGTGTGCCAAGGGAATGAGTGGAGAGGACAAATGGGAGCACACAGACCCCAAACTGGGCAGGGGGCTGCTGGCCCTGAGGCTGGGCAAGGACAGAGATGGCCAGAGAGTGATGGCCAGAGCCCAGTGTGGTCATGGTGTCACCAGTGTGTGGGCTGTCACCAGCAACTGTGCTCGGTGGTGCTGCCAGGGGGAGGGACTGAGATGCTGGGGGGATCTGGAGAGATGCCCCAGCAATGCCTGCACCAGGGAGCAGCCCTGAGCTGGGCTCTGGGGGAGCAGCTTGTGAAGGACAGTGCAGATCCAGCTGTGCCTGGCAGCAGAGATGGTCAGGAAGAGCTCCTGAGGGAAAGGTTTGTCCCCTCAAAGCCACGTGGCACCACCACCCAGCCACCCATCCCACTGCCTCCGGGCCATCCCATCTCCTGCCAGGCCTTGCTGACCTGCCCCCCACCCGCCTCCTGATCTGGGCAAGGAACAGCAGATAGACCAGCACAGCCTCTGCAGCCCTGCCAAATGTGTCCAGGCACGGAGCCCTGTCTCTGGATGGTGCCTGGGGAGGGGACAGTGACAGTGTCACCACAGTGGGACTCTCCTGGCAGGAACCTCAGTGCCCCAGGAGGGTGGTGCTGGTGATAAAGGGATGAGTTTGGCAGCTGTGGCTGTGGGCAGGTGACACCTGGACATTTCTGTGGTCCCCACACCACAGGGATTGCCGTGAGAAATTCTTGTCCCAGCTTCCTTGGAGGTCTCCAGCACTGGCACAGGGTGACAGAAGGGAAGGTCAGTCCGGGTCCCCTGTTGTCACCTCACCTCAGTTGTCACCAGGGACCTTGCCGGGGGTTGGGGGGGCTGAGGCTGGGGAGTATGATGGGGCTGAGCAGCCCCTCCCGGGTGGGGACAGTCCCTGGCTGTGTCAGGGGGTCCCTGGCCGTGCTCGGCACCGGCTCCCAGCGGCAGCAGCGCTGGGAGGGAGAGCTGGCGCTGTGGGGACGCTTGGAGTTTGTTGGGAAACAAGGCAGGAGCTGGAGCTGTGTTTTTCCAGGCTGGGGGGGGCGGTGTGGGCGGGGAATGTGCCGGGAAAAGGAGCCGTTCTGTCACCCCCCGGCCGGGAGAAGGAGCTGCTCCGGATCCCCCTGTTCGGGGCCGGGCCGTGCCAGAGGGCTGAGCCCGCGTCCCCTCCTGTCCAAGGGACACTGGTGGAGGGGAGGGGATACAGCGGGGCACGGGCCTGGGGCTGTGTGATGGGTCCTGGCACGGCTCCTCTCCCTGCTTGCTGCATCCCCAGGGATGTCCTGCCCTGCCACTGAGCGTCCCAACATCTCCTGTGCGCGCACAGCCCGACAGCCCTGTCACACACGGAGGTGTCCTGACACCCCGGTGCATCCCTGTGGGGGGCTGGGCATCTCTGCCAGGTGCCCAGGGTGGAAAGGACCCGTAAGCAGGGTCCAGGGGACACCCTCATCCCTGCCACTGGTGGGGCACAGGGCGGGGTATGCCCCCCAGAGTTTGCCCCACATCTACGATGGGGATGTGCAGCACAATGTGCTCTACTGTGGTGTGCCAGCCCTGCCAGCTGCCAGCCCTGCCAGCTGCCTGTCTCCCCTGGGGCTGGCACTGCCCTGCCCAGCCCCTGGGCATCGCCCAGCCCGTGGTGGTGCTGCCAGGGCTATGCCACTGCACACCCCACCTCACAGGCCTGGGGAGGCCACTGCGGGTGCTCAGGTCCCAGCCAGGCCCCCGCAGGCTCTCCGGTGCCCGTGTCCCCTGAAGCCCATCCCCTGTGGCAGCACAGCCACCTGGGCTGGCTGCAGCTCCCTCCCCTCGGGGACTGCGGCCACGGCAGCCCCCCACACCCTCCTGGCAGCCCCCCTGCCTTGCCCTGTCCTGCAAACCCCACCACAAGCCCTCTCCTGATGCCAGAAGAGGAGCTTCCCTCTGCTCTGCAGCCCCCTCGTGCCCCCAACCCACCTGCAAGTCCCCAGCCCACCCACAGCCCTGGTGGAGCTGGGGGGCCAGCCGGGGGGTCAGCCCGGTGGCCTGCAGCAGACATGCCACTGCCAGCACACAAAACAGCCAAAAAACCTCCTTGTGGCCTCAGAGCATGAGCTGAGATGCCCTGGAAAGTGCTGGGACCTGGGTGGTGACCTTAGTGTCACACAGACAGGCAGAGGGACACAGGGGTGTTCCATGGCTCTCAGCAGTGTCCCCCCAGTCTGTCACCCCAGTGCCACTGGCCTGAGCTGGCTCTTCCCATTGGTACCTCAGCAGACAGGACACATCCAAGGATCCTTGGGGCAGCCCCAGAGGATGCTCAGGCCTGGCTGGGCCCATCAGGGACTGTGGGGATGGGGTGGGACAGCCACAGTCCCAGAGCCACCCCCCAGAGCCACCCTCCAGAGCCAGGTGACATGCAGGAGGATGGAGACAGCCCTGGCTGTGGGATGGGCAGGGGCTGGCGAGCAGAGCTGGACAGCAGCCAGCCCTGTGTCCCTCCCTCCCTCCCTCCCATGCAGGCCAGCTCCTGCTGACACCTGGGTGCCAGCTGGGGCACCTCCGAGCCCTGTCACCCTGCCACCCTGGGCAAACAGGGGTGCAAGGAAAGGCAGGGACCTGCCCCCGAGCCCCACATCCCAACTCCTCCGCAGGGAGCAGCAGGGGGACCAGGAGGAGCCCCCTGCCTCCCTGCCTGGACCTCTGGGGGGATTTTAACAAAGCTCTCTTCTCTTGCAGGGGTTCCTGGTGCTATCCCGGGAGGGGGAGTCCCAGGAGGAGGTTTTTTCCCAGGTAAGGGGGCCCAGGCACCATTGGGAGGGGGCATCTGCAAGGACTTTCAGGTACCTGGGGGGTCCTTGGATGCCGTTGAGACACCTTGGAAGGCTGGGGACCTGCCAGCCAGGATCAGGTGACACGGGGACCTCTTGTCTGGCTGCTCAGCATGGACTCAGCATCAGCCCCACGGTGTGGGGACAGGACTGGGTGGCAGTGCCAGGCGTACCCTGGGGGCACCTACACCCTGCCCAGCCCTGGCCACCGGAGGTGCTCAGAGGTCACAGCCTGTCTCCAGATCTTCAGCCAAGATCCTGGGGACATGCCAGGGGGGATGGCCCATCCCCTGACGCCCGTGTGACCTTCCCCACCTCCCCAGGGACCCTCGGGAGCCTGGGTGGGTGCTGTGTGCTCCTGGGGCAGTGCTCAGACTGTGCCCTTGCTCGCAGGTGCTGGAGTTGGAGGTTTGGGAGCAGGTGAGTGCTGGGACCCCCTGACAGGCTGTGCTGCGCTGGGGAGAGGGGCAGGATGCCCAGCAGATCTGCCTTGTTTGGGCAGGGGGTCTGCCATGAGGCTGGCCCCATCCCACGTGTGCCCTGCCTGGGCACGCTCCGAGGGAGGATGGCTCTGACCCCTCTCCCTCCACTCCCTCTCCCCTAGGACTCGGGGCTGCAGGAAAACCTCCCAAACCAGGTAAGAAGCCTTTCCCTGGCTCTCACCACCTCCGGGCACGCCAGCGGCTGGGACATTTCCCAACCACTGCTGCCCTCACTGCTGCTCCCCCGTGGCCAAGGGGGACCCCGCTGGCCAAGGCACACCCAGCCCTGCCCTGCCACACTAATCCTGCCGCAGGCTCCAGGAGCCTCCCTCCCACGCCCTGCTTCGGCGCTGCCCTCTGCCCCCAGCCCCCCAAACCAGCCTTTGGGGGTGCTTGCTGCCTGTAAAGCTGCGCCAGAGCTGCGGGAGCAGATGCAAAGCAGGAGCCAGTCCTTCCCAGTGGTGGGAAGCCGGCAGTGCCTCCACCTGCCTGCCATCGGGGCCAAGCAGCTTTTGCAGAGGCTCCTGCAGCCCACGCTGGGCTTTGCCTGGCTGAGGAATGCTGGGGAGAGGGGACATCACCAGGAGAGAGGGGAGATGCTGGCAGGAGGATGCGCAGCTGGAGGGCGCCGAGCCTGGGGCAGCAGGGACTGAACATGCAACATCTGGGGCCAAGGGAAATCATGGAATCATAGAATGGCCTGAGTTGGAAGGGTCCTTAAAAGTCATCCAGTTGCACTCCCTGCCATGTCAGGGACACCTTCCAGAGTCCCAGGCTGCTCCAGGCCCCGTCCAGCCTGGCCTTGGGCACTGCCAGGGATGGGGCAGCCACAGCTTCTCCAGGCACCCTGTGCCAGGGCCTCACCACCTCCAGAGCAGAGAACTTCCTCCTAACATTGAATCCAAATCTCTCCTCTTTTGGCTCAAGCCCCTCCCCCTTGTCCTGGCACTCTCTGCCCGGTGCCTTGATCCCCATGGAGAGCTGCTGCCTCAGGCAGACCCTGGGGTCCCTCCGTGCCCACCCCAGGGGTCCCCGCTGTGCCAGGGCAGGGGCACCCCACGCCCCCGGCCCCCCGAGGCGGCCCGGCTGTGCAGTGGGAGCTGCAGCCCGAGGCGGGGGCTGACAGCCTCCGTTTGCTCAGATTTCAGCTCGTGGAAAGAAAAACAAGGCCCTTTATTTCGGCGTAATTAAAACCAAACGCGGGGCGGCTGCGAGGCCCAGCCGGAGCGGTGTCCGCGCCCGGAGCCAGCGGCTCCGGAATTTGCGCCTGGAGGGAGCGAGGGCTGATGAGCCCCAGATGTTGGAAGGCAGCGCTGGCCGGAGACCCAGGGACTCATTCCTCAGCCATAAACATTTTGGTTCTGTCCCCTTGTGGCCCGGCAGGATGGGGGGTGGGCGAGGCAGAAGGGACGGGATGGAGGACCCAGGTTCTGGCGAGGACATTTGTCACCCATCCCCGTGCCCGTTCCTGGGCTGTTCTCCCGTCCCCACGCTGCCACAGGGACTCCTCTGTCCCTCTGGGCCTGGCCACCCCCCACCTCACCCCGCTTCTCTTTCTAGGGGTCGGAGGACTTGGGGGGGTCGGAGGACTGGGGGGACTCGGCCCCCTTGGCCTGCAGCCAGGTGAGCACTGAGCACTGTCCCCCCCTGCTCCAGGCCATCGCCAGGGTGACGCCCCCAGAGACCCACCTTGGGGACAGCACGTCCCTTGTCCCCATCTCCACAGCTCCCCGGAGTGTGCTGGGTGGGTCCCATCCGGGCTGGGTGCCCTTCTCAGATGTGAGGGACCAGAGGCACCCAGCAGGCGGCCCTGAGGGCCCCAGCATGATGACATCAACCACAGTGGGGTGACCCTGCGGGACAGGAAGGACCTGGGGTCCCCGCAGGGCCGGCAGCAGAGGGACAGTGCCTGCAGGGGGTCAGGCAAAGCCTCCAGGGGTGTCAGCACCCACTGCAGGGGCGTCAGGTGTTCTGTGTGCCAGGTGGGATGTGGATGGGAGCGCGAATTTGGGGGACGCGGGACAGGGAAGCGCCTGCTAACGCCACCTTGCCCAGCCTAACGCCAGCCCCGGCAGTGCCACGCAGCCCCCACGGCTCACCACCCCCTGTGCCCACCGCGAGGGCAGCACACCCTCCCGGCAGCTGTTCTTTTGGCGGTGCTGATGCTGGCTGTTCTCCCCCAGGTGCTGCGGGTCTGTTCCCCGGAGCTGCCTTCCCCGGGGGGGTGTTCCCAGGAGCCGCCTCCGCCGCGGCGCTCAAGGCTGCTGCAAAAGCTGGTGAGTGCTGGGGGGTCTGGGCAAGGCGGCCCCCAGGACTCCTGGTGTCCCCTGAGAGTCTGGGCCAGCACAGATTTCCCCTGGAGCCAGGGCTGCAGGCAGGAGCTGATGCTCTCACTGGGCTCCCCAGTGACTCGGAGGGTCCCAGGCGTGGGGAATTGGCCAAACCTGAGCCCCCAGGAGCACAGACCACAGAACTGCCTCGTCCCTGTGCCCAGCATGAGGGACCCACCCCTGGGACTGCCTCAGGGTGTCCCCTTCACCCCCCAAGGGCCATCCTGAGCTTGTCCCTTCTCTGGCACCGTTCCAGCCAGCCGCAGGTACACCCCTCTTCCCAATGCCCCCAGGTGCTGGCATTGGAGGCGTGGGTGGAATTGGTGGTCCTGGTGGCCTCGGGGTCTCCACAGGTAGGAAATACCCCTCGCTCCCAGCAGAGCCGAGCCTGGGGCAGAGCTGTCCCCGGGGTGAGCGGGAGCCGGGCCGGGGCTCAGGGGTCTCTGCTGCCCGCAGGTGCCGTGGTACCGGGCGCGGTGCAGCCCGGCCTTGGCGCGGCAGGGAAACCCCCTAAAATACCAGGTAGGTGACGGCCCCGGCGTCGGGGCCGGGGCGGGGAGCGACTCCATCCGGCCCCTCATCCCTGAATTTCTTTTGCCTGCAGGTGCTGGGATTCCTGGAGCTTTCCCGGGAGGCGTGCTCCCCGGCGCAGGTGAGCTGGGGGTGCCCACCCCACCGTCAGCAGCCCAACTCCGAGGGGGTCCCCACCCTGCCAGCAGCACCCCAAACTCCCAAGGGGTCCTCGCCCATGCCAGCCCCCCCGCGGGGAGAGCACCCTGCCCTGCCGCCCGCCTGCGTCCCGCTGCTCCCGCAGCTTCCAAACCCCGTGGCTGAGGTTACAGTGACATTTCCACCGTGCCAAAGGCATGGGGGGGACCCGGCACCTCCGTCCCGTGCCAAGCTTGGCGGGAGCAGGCAGCGCCAGAGCTGGGAGAGGAGCTGGCACAGCCACCAGGGCTGGCGCGAGGGAAGGAGGGGGAGGAGGTGGCGGGAGAGAGGAATTCCTCAGTGCAAAGTAATTTGAGGGAGGAAAACTTGTGAAAACAAGATGTTTCGACACTGTCCGAAGCGTGTTGCTGGTCAGGAATGTCTTTTCTATGTCTGAAAACGCTCGAGTTATAATGAAAGACATTTGTAGGAGGGGAAAAAGAACCCCAAACCAAAAGGAAACTCAAAACCCAAAAATCCAACCCAAATGACCACAAGTCCACAACACTGTCTGCTGCCCCGGAGGGCTGGAGAGCCCTGTCTGGCCCCAGGCCACCGAGCATCACCAGGGCAGAGAGCACTGCCCAGGCCTGGCTGGGGCTTTGCTGCCACCAGTGGGACCCCTCTTGAGTGCCGTGTCCCCTGCAGGCTCCCAGTCTGTTCCACAGGCAGCTCCAGGCCTGGAGCAAACCCCTCCTGGCAGCTGGAGGTACAGGCAGCTGGCACAGGGTGGTGCCAGCAAGCCCCTGAGGATGAGGGTGCCACGAGTGACAGGGATTTGGAAGCTGGGTGTGGGGGTCTTGGCTACCAGTGACATTCCCAGTGAGGCCCCAGCTCATCCCTCTGGTCTCTGCTCCAGGTGTTCGCTTCCCTGGCGTGGGAGTGCTGCCCGGAGTCCCCACTGGAGCTGGAGTCAAGCCTAAAGCCCCAGGTAGGTCCCCTCATCCCCCTGGAACACTGGGGTTGGTTCAGGGCTGGCTCCAGCTCGGCACCCCAGCCCAGCCTTTGGGATCACAGCCCTACAGGGCACTTGGCAGTGAAGCCAACCTACGGCTGAATCCACTGAAGTCAATTTGGGCCTCCAGGAGCAGCCCAGGGCTCACACAGGGGTCTTTGTGTTTCCTTTTAGGAGCTGGAGCCTTTGGAGGAATCCCCGGTGAGTGTCCCGTCTCTCTTGCCTGTCCTTCTCTTCCTTCCCAAGCCTCCTCCCCACAGCCATGGTCTCCCCACACCAGAAGATGCCTCAGGGCTTCCCAAGCCACCCACTCTGCTCTGCCGGGGTGCCCTGGGGCACCCCCCTCCCGCCGGGACAGATGGCAGCTGTGGCGCGGGCTCCAGGTGAGAGTCTGCTGTTGGTTTGCAGGACTGGGAGGTTTTGGAGGTCAGCAGCCCGGTGTCCCTCTGGGTTATCCCATCAAAGCTCCTAAGCTCCCAGGTAAGCTCCGCAGCCAGCAGAGCGGCTTCGCTGCGGGTGAAGGATCCCCAGCAGGCAGGAGAAGGACCCGCCGTTCCCCGGGGCTGAGGCACGGTGCCCACAGGTCCCCCGGCCCTGGCAGTGCCTGTGCTGGCCCTGGGACAGCAGGACAGAGCCAGGGGCTCTGCTGTGCCCTGCCTGTGGCACCCCATGGGCAGCTCCTGGGGTGATGCCTGTGGTCTTGCCCGTGTGGACAATGCTGTGCCTCCCTCCGGCTGTTGTAAGGTAGGAAGGGTCACGTTCTGGGGACATGCTCTGGGCCAGGCCACCCTGGGATGTCCCTGCCAGCTTCTGCTGGCACAAGGCACAGTAGGGACAGTGTGGTTTCTGTAGCTCCTGGGGTTGGGCTGGGCATTCAGCTGGGCCAGCTGTCCTGGCTCAAGGAGCTGTAGCTGAGGCCACCTGGGGGCTCCAGGCAGACCTCTGTCCCCACTGCCCACCTGGATGGGGCTCAGCTCCAGCCCAAGTCAGCCTGGGGGAGCTCAGCACCCCTTTCCCAGCTTTGGCTACTCTGGACACCTTCCCCTCCCAGCCCTGTGCCAGGTGCCAGCTCTGCCTGTCCCCTGGCAGCTGTGCCCATGGAGGAACAGTGGCAGGTTCTGTGCCCTCCAGGGGCAATGCTGCCACCTGACTGCTCCCCAGTGCATCCCGAGAGGAGGGCAGCCCCATCCGGGCAGGGCCCCCAGGATGAATTCCCCAGGACCCCTCTGGGGTGCTGGGGAGTTCATTGGAGATCTGCAGGCATTTCCCCATGCACCCAAACAAGTTGCTGGAGGCAGGAGAGCCTCACTGAGAGGAGCCCAGCACATCCCAGCCCAGCACATCCCAGCCCAGCTCCAGCCCCAGCAGCTCTCCTGGCTTCCCCCCAGCAGGGCCTGTGGCCACAAGCAGCAGCAGGGATCCTGGCCTGCTCTGGTTTCCTGCAGTGGAGCAGAGTTATGATCCTTAAGGAGACTTGGCCCTGCTTCCAGTGGACCCCGTTGAGGTCCCGGCCCCAGGACAGGGACCAGGACAGGGACCAGGACCGTGGGGGTGTCTCCAAACCTTCCTCAGGTGCTGGGGGAGGCCAGTTTGTCACCTCTGAGGGCTCGGGGCTGGCAGTGCAAGGACAGACTGTGCTACTGGCTGTGGAGGCTCTTGCCTTGATGCTGTGGGTGGATCTGGGGCTGCCACATGTGGGCTGTCCCTTGCACTGTCCCCGCTGCAGTAGGTCCAGGTTGAGAGGGGATGAGGGCACAGTGGGACAAATAACATTTTCAGTGGAAAATCATCTCTTTAGATGACTTGCTCCTGGGCTGTCCCCACTGAGGAGGTGGCCCTGGGGTCACTCACCTCGCTGGAGGCTCAGTCTGAAGCTGTGGCTGAGGTCAGGATCCCATTGATGCCGTAGGGATGGGGACCACTCCCCAGTGTCCAGCTGTGCTTGGGTGACATTGGTTTGTGCAGAGCCCTTCCAGTGTGTGCAGGGCCTGAGCTCCCTTGGCAGTGCTGGTGACATTCCCATGGACACAGCCCCAGGGCAGGGGCTGCCTTCCCATCCAGCTGGGGGTGGTGGGGAGCTGGACTTGGATCTGGCAAAACCCTTGCAGACCCAAGGCTTGGACTTCTGACCCTTGGAGTCACCTCCATGTGTGCTGCCCCTTTCCCAGCTTTAGGGTAAGCAAGGTGCTGATAAGATGCCCCTGGACGGGCAAGGGTGGCCCTCAAGGACACCTGGCACAGCTCACTGTGAGCCTCTGCCCACCAGCACCACTGTGCTGGTGTGGGACACCACGGGATTGCCTGGCAGGATGGAGGGAAATCTGGTCCCCACATGCTGGCTGCTGGGAGGGGATGGAGTCCAGTGCTCAAGGAGATGATGTGCCATGAGTAATTCCATCCTGGCTGCAGGCAGCCACATCCCTGCCCATGGTCCCCCTGCTGGAGGCACCCCCCACCCTGTGCAGCTCGAGGTGTCCCCCCCCAGGAAGGTGGCAGCCCACGGCCTCGGGCTGCTGCCAGCAGTGATGGCAGCTGGGAACTGCTGGCTGCCAAGGCCACGGTCCCTGCTGAGTCAGGGGCATCCCCGCCATTCCGAGTGCCGGGATCCGGCTCTTTCGCAAGGAGACATTTCCCTGGCCGCGATGTCCCAGCTCATAATCCCTCCCCATCCCTTCACACCGACCTCCTAACGAGGTCACGTTTCAGCCGAGGCTCCCAAGCTCTGATTCCAATTAAAACCTTTCCTTCGGAGCTGGCCGGGTGCAGCCAGCTGGGTACAGCTCTTGCCGCGGGGCTCCCGCGGGACCCCTCGCTGGAGCGGGGTCACGGGAGGCTCCTGCAGAGCAGCTTCAGGCGCCACAGCCCTCGGCCTGGGCTCAGAGCGGGCGGCTCTTTCAGTCACTGCTTCCAAGGTGAGGGAGAACAGCACCTCCTGGCCCAGCTCCAGCACGGGGGTTTGTATCCCAGAGGATTCACTGGCACGACGGACGGAGCCCTGGGCCGGTGCCGCAGGGCCCTGGCAGAGCGGGGCCACGCCGTGGGGCAGAGGGGACAGGGCCAGCTGCAGCCAGGTGCTAACCCCCCCTTCTCTCCTCTCCTCTCCTCTCATCCCCAGGTGGCTATGGACTGCCCTACACCAATGGTAAGCTGCCCCACGGTGAGTGCTTGTGTCCTCACTCCTCGTGGCTCCACTGGCTGCCACCGTTACCTCGTGGCCACCGACCCTCGGGGCAGTGTGAGGGGAATCCTGCTCCCAGGGCGAGGTGGTCCACTGGGGACCTCGGGCCTTGCCCATGGTGGCTGTGAAAAGACTGGCAACTCAACTCTCCTGGCATTCCAGGGAGCTGTTAATCCATAGGATACTGAGCCACTCCAGCATTCCTGGGAGCTGTTAATCCATAGGATACTGAGCCACTCCAGCTCCAGGCAGGGATGTTTGAACTGGGATCTCAAGTGGGGAGGAGCTGGCTTTGGCATCCCCTCGCGTGCTCTGGCGCCAGGGGCGGGAGATCCAAGGGAGCCACTCTCGTTGTGCTTCCCCTGGCCGGTGCCTGACCTGGCTCTGCCGCTGTGTTGTGATTGCAGGCCTCAGGCCCGGCGGGATAGGAGCCGGCCTCCTGGCAGGAAAGGCAGGATACCCCACCGGGACAGGTACACTCCGACCCCGCAGCCCCGGGGTGGGGACTGGCACGGCCACGGCGGGGGAGCGCGCACCCTGTCACCTTGCTGGCCCCAGGAGCGGAGCTGGGCGCTGCCCGGCTGTCTGCGGACTGCAGGGACAGCCCGGACGGGAGCAGCACCTCCCACGGGAGAGGGGGACGGATGCTGGCAGGAGTGCCCGGTCCCCAGAGTCCCTGTGGGGTGGGGGAGCTGAGGTGGGAATGGTCCCAGTGCCTCAGTGACTCAGTTCCCGTGTCCCTCCGCAGGGGTCGGAGCACAGGCGGCAGCAGCGAAGGCAGCAGCGAAACTTGGTGAGTCGCCCTCTGTGGCACAAACACCTCCCATCTCCCCAGCAGGGAGCTGCTCCCTGTCCCCCTCCCTCCCTCCCAGCCCCAGGGATGCTGGCTGTGTCCCCGTGTCCCCGCTGACCGTGCTGTCCCCCGCGGCAGGGGCCGGTGTCTTACCCGGCGTTGGCGGCATCCCGGGAGTTGCACCCGGTGTCGGCATCGGCGGTGTCCCAGGAGTTGGAGGTGAGGCGATGAGAGGGCTTTGCCCTGGGGCTCGAGGAGGGTCTCCTTCCCTTATCCCACATCCCTGACTCTCTCCCGCTATCCCGGCAGTCGGAGGACCGGCAGCGGCGGCAGCAGCGGCGAAGGCAGCAGCAAAGGCAGGAGCTTTCGGTGAGTTCCTGCTGCCCGCACACATCTCGGGACAGGGAAGAGCCGTGCATCGATGCCAGGGGCTGTGCAGCTGCACAGCTGCCCCGGCAGCCCCTGTCCCATTCTATGGGGTGATCTCCTCGCCCACTGTCCCGGCTCCAGCAAATTTTCCAGCAGTGATGAAGGGCTGATGGGCCCCTCGGGATGCAGCAGCCTGGCAGGGGACAGAGCATGCCCATCACAAGGTCTCTCCATGAGATGTGGGTTTGCTGTGCCAGGTGCCAGCAGGGTGGCCGAGACTCGGTGTCTGTGCTGAGCTGTCCCTAGTGAGGGATGTTCCTGGTGATGCAGATCTCCACTGCTCCCCCTTTGGCTTTTCCGTGGGAGAAAAGTGAGAAATCACACATTGGAGCATTTAGGGAAAGCATGCCAGCCCTGGGATGTATAACCAGCAGGGTTGTATAACCACAGCCTTGGGAGACCTTGGGAGTCCCCAGCATCCTGGGTGGCCAGGCCCCCAATGAGTGAAGGGAGTTGGGAATCAAATTCCTGGGAACATCCCAGGCACCCTGAGGAGCTGCTTTAGGACGAGCGAGGAGCCCACCATAAAGACGGTGCACGAGAGCCTCTGGTGACACTGGGACAGACCAGGTCCCCACCATGGCAGAGTGGGGTGTTTGTGAGGGGTCTGACTACTGTGCTTCTCACCAGGTCCAGGGGCAGTGCCCGGAGTCGGAGGTGTCCCTGGCTTGGTGCCCGGTGTCGGAGGTGTCCCCGGGGCGGTGCCCGGTGTCGGAGGTGTCCCCGGGGTGGCAGGTGACTGTTCCAGGAGCCCTGTCCCCGTGGCCCGGCTCTGCAGGGCCATGGTGGCTGAGGGTCCCTGTCTCCCTTGTCCCCAGGGGTGCCGTCGGCAGCAGCAGCAGCAAAGGCAGCTAAGTACGGTATGTGCTGTGTGGGACCCCAGCCCCGGGACCCTGCCCGCCCTGACACACGGGGGGTGCCAGGCACAGGCTGTCCCCTAGGATCACTCCTGAGGGGAAATGGGGAATGCTCAGCCCAGCTCCTGGCTATTCTTCCTGGGCCCGGCTCCATCTCCAGGGCTGGACCTTCTCCCTCTCCAGGATTTCTTCAGGCTGCTCTGTGGAAGTGAACAATGAGCCCCAAATCATGGCTTTGGACTCATCTGAATTCTTGGATTTTGTACCAAATCCATTTCCAGCAGCCAATCTGTTGCTGGATCTGCTGCCCAAGGGTTCAGCGTTGCTGCCGTTAGGGCAGAGATTCCTGGCATAGTGGCCCCTGCCCAGGGGCCACTTTCCTTCTAAATGTGGTGGGATCCATCAGGTA
>VZRH01002960.1:0-16244 GCA_013397555.1 Urocynchramus pylzowi
GTTGAGTTTCAAGGATTTTTGACAAATGTATGGTTGAGTTTTGAGGATTTTTGACCAAAGTAGTTTTAATAATTTTTGACAACAGTTTGGTTGAGTTCTGAGGATTTTGGACAAAAGTTTGGTTGAGTTTGAGGAATTTTTGACCAAAGTTTGGTTGAGTTTTAAGGATTTTTGGCAAATGTATGGTTGAGTTTTGAGAATTTTTAATAAATGTTTGGTTGAGTTCTGAGGGTTTTGGACAAAAGTTTGGTTGAGTTTTAAGGGTTTTTGACCAAAAGTTGGGTCAAGTTTTAAGGATTTTTTATAAAGGTTTGGTTGAGTTTTAAAGAATTTTTGACCAAAATTTTGGTTGAGTTTTGATAATTTTTGACAAAAGTTTGGTTGAGTTTTAAGGATTTTTGTCAAATGTTTGGTTGAGTTTCAAGGATTTTTTGCCTCCTTAATAGAAGAAGAAATTTGGGAATCTCCTGCAGGCCAAAACCCTGGAGCAGCTGGGAAAATCCAGCCCTGGGAAAAACCCAGACCAGGAAAAAAAGGTTTTGGCAAAAGTTTGGTTGAGTTTCAAGGATTTTTGACCAAAGTTTGGTTGAGTTTTGAGGATGTTGGGCCTTTTCCTGACCTTTTCCACCCCAACACATTTCTGGTTTGTCCTTCAGCTCCAAAATTGCTTCTCCTTCTCGCCTGTTGCCAATTCTTTTTTTTTTTTTTGGGAGAAAATCCTGATTTTCCCAGCTTTTCCTCCTCTCCAGGGTTTTTTGGTCGCTTCCTCCACCTCCAAAAATCCCTGTGTTTATTCCAGAGGAGTCTCTTCATCTTGTAAAGCACCAGCATCCCCTGGAAAACCTGGAAAATTCTGGGATTCTTGGATCCAAACCATTCTGAGGTTAAAAAAAACCTAAAAATGGGATTTTTTCCATGAATTTCTGGGGTTAAAAACCTCCTAAAAATGGGATTTTTTAATATGAATTTATGGGTTAAAAACCCCCTAAAAATGGGATTTTTTTCCATGAATATCTGGGGTCAAAAAGCTCCTAAAAATGGGATTTTTTACATTTTTAAAATACGAGTTTCTGGGTTAAAAAAACCCTAAAAATGGGATTTTTTAAACATGAATTTTCTGGGTTAAAAAACCCCTAAAAATGGGACTTTTTCCATTAATTTAAACCTCAGGACAGGGATTAAAAATCAGAATTTTTCCCAAGTGCTCTTCACTAAATTCCCAGTTGGAAAACCATGGGATAATAAATATTAAAATTAGAATTTTGGTTTTTTTTCCTCAGCAGGGATGGAATCCCAGCAGGATCTGGAAGTTCTGGAGGTGCCAACCAGCTCCATCCTCCTCTGGAATTCTCCACCCAAAAATCCTGAGGTTTTTTCCATCGGAAAATTCAGATTTTTTTGTTCCTATTTCATGGACAAAACTTTATTTATTTGTACACAGTCACTTTAAGAGGGGAACTCCCCAAAAAAAAAAAAAAAATCTGATTTTATCCCAACTTTTGGTGGTTTTATGTTCCTGTTTCTTTTCCCTGAAGGAATTTGGGTTTGATCCGGGAGGAATTTCTCAATTTTCTATTTTAAAGGATTTTTTTGTCCCTGCTCTTCCCATCCATGGCAAAAAAAACCCTGGAGAAATTTCTTAAAAATGGAATTTCCAGCCCTGGAATCTCCCTTGGAACGGGATTTGGCTTGGGGGGGTTTAATTGGAGAGTTTTGGGGTTTAATCTGAATTTTTTTTTGGTGTTTAATTGGATTTTTTTGATCTTTAATGGGAATTTTTCAGTGTTTAATTAGATTTTTTTGGGGGTTTAACTGCAGGGTTTTTTGGTGTTTAATTGGGTTTTTTGGTGTTTAATTGGAGTTTTTTTGGTGTTTAATTGGAGTTCTTTCAGTGTTGAATTGGAATTTTTCAGTGTTTAATTGCAGATTTTTCAGTGTTTAATTGGAATTTTTTGGTGTTTTATTGGAGATTTTTGGGGTTTATTGGAGGTTTTTCAGTGTTTAATTGGAATTTTTCAGTGTTTAATTGGAGATTTTTGGGGTTTATTGGAGGTTTTTCAGTGTTTAATTGGAGTTTTTTTGGTGTTTAACTGCAGTTTTTTGCTATTTATTTTTGATGTTTGGTTGCAGTTTTTTACTATTTATTTTTGATGTTTGCCTGCAATTTTTTTTGCTGTTTAATCAGATTTTTTCACTGTTCAACTGCCTTTTTTTACCCTTCAACTGCCCTTTTTCACCATTTAATCAGAATTTCTCCACCACCCCGCCCAACCAAACCTCTGAGCAGCAACAAACCCCCATTTCCTTGGAAATTCGCTCAGATCAACCCAAAACTTTATTTTAAATCTGATTTTCCTGGTCCAGTTTGGGTTGGAAAATTGATTTTTGGCGGATTTTGATGGAATTTTAATGGATTTTTGATGGATTTTGGTGGGTTTTTAATATATTTTTTGTGGATTTTTGATGGGTTTTGGTGGATTTTTGATGGGTTTTGATAGGTTTTGATGGATTTTTGATGGGTTTTTGATGGATTTTTCATGAATTTTGATGGATTTTGATGGATTTTTGATGGATTTTTGATGGGTTTTGATGGATTTTGATGGGTTTTGATGGATTTTTGATGGATTTTGGTGGATTTTTGATGAATTTTGATGGATTTTTGATGGGTTTTGATGGATTTTGATGGGTTTTTGACAGATTTTGATGGGTTTTTGATGGCTTTGGCTTCCCTGGAGGGAAGGATCCAAAGGGGCTGAGCTCTCCCAGCGGGGAGGGAGGAGCTGCTCCCGAGAATTCCGTGTGGAGGCCGGGAATTGGTTGGAAATTTGGGTTTTTTCCTGCTGCAGGCTCTGGTTGAAGCAGTGGGGCACAAATCCATGGAGAGGATTTCCCCATTTTCCTTCTTCCTCTTTCCCCTTCCCCTTTTTTCTCCTTTTCTTCCCCATTTTCCTCTTCCTTTCCCATTTCCCTTCTTTCCCTTTCCTTTCCTCTTTCCCCTTCCCCTTTTTTCTCCTTTTCTTCCCCATTTTCCTCTTCCTTTCCCATTTCCCTTCTTTCCCTTTCCTTTCCTCTTTCCCCTTCCCCTTTTTTCTCCTTTTCTTCCCCATTTTCCTCTTCCTTTCCCATTTCCCTTCTTTCCCTTTCCTTTCCTCTTTCCCCTTCCCCTTTTTTCTCCTTTTCTTCCCCATTTTCCTCTTCCTTTCCCATTTCCCTTCTTTCCCTTTCCTTTCCTCTTTCCCCTTCCCCTTTTCCTTCCCCTTTTCTCCCTGTTTTTCTCCTTCTCCTGTTTTCCTTTCTCATTTTCCTTTCCCATATTTTCCCACATTATTTTCCCATATTTATTTTGCCATTTTCCTCCTTTCCTCCCTTTCCCATTTTCCTTTCCCATTTTCCTTTCCCATTTTCCTTTCCCATTTTCCTTTCCCATTTTCCTTTCCCATTTTCCTTTCCCATTTTCCTTTCCCATTTTCCTTTCCCATTTTCCTTTCCCATTTTCCTTTCCCATTTTCCTTTCCCATTTTCCTTTCCTTTCTTCTGTTCCCATTTTTTCTTCCTTTCCCTTTTTTCCCCCTTTTTCCTTTTCCACATTTCTCACCTGCCCAAACCACCTCATGTTTTGAAGAATTGTGGGAGGTTTTGTGTGAAAAATCAAATTTTTTCCATCACAAAGGGAGGAGGAGGGGCTGGAATTTGGCTGTCAGCAGCTCCAGGCTGATATTCCTTCGGATAGGAATTCCTAGGAGTAGGAATTCTTGTTCTCAGGGAGAAAAACCCTTAAATAATCACCCAAAACTCCAGAGTGCTGGGAAAAACCAGCTGGAAAACCCCTTGGAGTGTCTCCTTGTGCAGGATATGAGGGAAAAGCCCCAAATTGTCCCCAGGGGAGCTTGGAATCGGAAATTTCCCCCAATTTTTTTTTAACGGGAAGGGTTTTCCAGCCCTGCTCTCCCTGCCCTTATCCCAATCCCAGCACACAAACCACCGGGAACGATTAGGCCGCCTGGATATCCAGAGGAATCCACGGCACTTCCGACCCCGCCTGGATATCCAGAGGTATCCACGGCACTTCCNCAGGGGAGCTTGGAATCGGAAATTTCCCCCAATTTTTTTTTAACGGGAAGGGTTTTCCAGCCCTGCTCTCCCTGCCCTTATCCCAATCCCAGCACACAAACCACCGGGAACGATTAGGCCGCCTGGATATCCAGAGGAATCCACGGCACTTCTGAACCCGCCTGGATATCCAGAGGAATCCACGGCACTTCCGAACCCGCCTGGATATCCAGAGGAATCCACGGCACTTCCAAACATCCCCGAGCCTGTGCAGACGATCCCGGAGAGCTCCTGCCCAGCCGAGCCGGCGCGGAAGGAGCCGGGAAACGGGGAGCTAAAAATAAACCCAGCGGGAAAAATTGCTTCATTTCGTGGTCAAGCTCCGGCTGGATTGGATTGAGACCGAATAAAAGAGGGAATGGATCCAATATTCCCCGGTTTTGCCCGAGGGCCGAGCTCCCAGATGCACGGAAGGCGCGAGCTCGGCCGGGCCTGGAAAAAGCCGGGGCCGTGACGGCTCCGACGTCAGCGCCGTCCCCAATTGTGTCAGCCGTGACAGGACAAGGAACGTTCCGGAAGATTTCACCCGTTCCGAGCAGGAATTGCGTCCCCTCCCAGCGCAGCCTTTGCTGTTGTGGTGTCGACAGCTGAGCGTGGCCCTTTTTCCAGGAGCCGGAAAAATCCCGCTCCGACAAATCTGGGCTTGACAAGACCTGGTTTTAAATCCGACACGGGTTTAAACCCCCACCGTGTGGGGTTTTGCCTCCCCACAGGACACCAGTTTTCCTTGGATCATCACAACTTTATCCCTGGATATTTTGTTGTCTCTCAGTGCCGTGACTCTGTTCTCCTGATCACCGAGAGCCTTCCTCATGGAATTCCTCCTCCTCTTCCTGGTTTTTCCCGCATGTCCGAGCCCTTGCTGCCGGCAAAGCTTCCGAAGGCTCCTGACAGAGTCATTAGTTCCAGAAATGTCACCGTCCCCGCTGGGTTTCCGCCCCGCTTTTGATTGAAATCCCATAAAAAAGAGGTGGGAAAGGTCGGAGCTCCGGGCGCTGGCTCCTGGATTGAGGTCAAGCACGGGAATGTGTGGAGGTCAAAGGACACCCACCCTGGGGCTCCCGGGCTGGGCAGAGGGGAGGGAGCTGCTGAGAAGCTTTAATTGGATAATTCCTGGCGGGAAAGGCAATTCCACCCCATCTCCAAGGAGATCCATGAGGAGAACGTGAGGATCTCCAGGATCCGCCTTCTCCTCTGCGCTGGGAGAGACGGGCACCGAACCCTCCCCAAAACCAGAGGTGGTTTGGGTGAACAACGGCCCTAAACCCCAACCCACAATTCCAGAGCGCTCCAGCTTTTCCTTGGACATTCCCATGGATCCAGGGATTCTCTGGGATTTCTCTTCCAGGGCTTCCCCACCCTCCCAGCTGGGAATTCCTTCCCAAGATCCCACCCCAAGCTCCCTTTTCCAGGGAATTCCCTCCATTCCCAGCTCTCCCAGCCTGGCATTGGATCCATCTCCATCCCCACTCCTCTCCAGGAAGGAATTTTGGGATCCAGGGGCTTCACTGGGAATTCAGGACTCCAGGAAGGGTCTCCCTTCCCTCTTCCATCCCTGAATTCCATAAAAAACCCTCTGAACAGATCCTGAGAATCCTGGATCCCGGAATGGTTTGGGATGGGATCCATGGACCTTCAATCCCATCCCTTTTTCTTCCCCAGAGGAAGAAGAACGGGATCATTTGGGAAGCAGGAGGCAGCAGCAGAGTTTGATCCCGACTGGCACCGCCCCTCCTGATCCCAGGAGGGATCGGCCGCGGGCAGGCGGCGCCGGAGCAGCCCCAGTTCCCGCTGGGATGGGATGATGGCGGCACCCCTGGAGATCCTCCGGGATCGCCATCCCGACCCAGCTGGAGCGGAGAGCTCAGGGATCCTGCCCACCCTTAGCTCCTCCCTGGCTGTGTCACCTCAGAGGGACAATTCGGGTTCTGATCTCAATTCCTCCTGGCTTCCAACCCTCCTCCTGGGAAAGGATCAAATTTGGGAATTGCTGGGGATGGACAGAAGCAGCCGAGCTGGGTGTAAATAAATAATCACGGAATTTATTCCCGGTTTTAACGCAGAACCAATAAAAGCTGACAGCAGCAGAAAAAAGGCGTTTTCCCACCAGGCCACCCCAAATCCTGAAATTTCATCCCTCAAATGCAGCCACTGGAGCTCATCCCGAGGACACAGCAGGATTAACCCAGGTGACAACACACCTGGGATGTCCCCAGCCTCTCCGGGGGGAACGGGATGATCCCAGGGCTGAGACACCTGGGATGTCCCCAGCCTCTCCGGGGGGAATGGGATGATCCCAGGGCTGAGACACCTGGGATGTCCCCAGCCTCTCCGGGAGGAATGGGATGATCCCAGGGCTGCTCTTCCCACAGGAGATGATACCCTGCTTCCTAAAATTGTGGAACAGGGATCATCTCTTGGAACAGGGATCACCAAGATCATCAAGTCCAACTCTGGAGCTCTTTGTGGCTGCAGGCTCCAAGCGCAGAAGCAAGTCCTGGGCTTTATTCCCGGGATGAGCGTTATTCCCGGGATGAGCGTTGTGTCCTTCTTGCTCCTCTTCCAGGATGAGGATCTCCAGGATCATCATTCCAGCCATTTCACCATGTAGGGCCCTTCCAACTCGTAGCCGATCTTCCTGTAGTAATTCCTGGTGCCGACACCTGCGAGGAGGAGAACAGTGAGGTTTAATTCCCTGGGGGCAAAGCTGGAAAAGCCAGGCCTGGGCAGGCCAGGCCCTTCCATGGAGGAATGGCGCTGGAAGGAGCTCGGCCTCTGCAGGCTCGGCCGCTGTGCCGGAGCGGGGGCGTTGGCTCGTTAGCAGCTGGACTAATTACGGTGCTGCTCCGGCAGGAGCTGCAGCTGCTCCCTCCGCCCCGGACTGTGCCCGGCGTCCTTTGTGTGGGAAAAGCCGCCGGCTCCGAGGGGAACAGGAACCGGCTCGGAAAAGCGGGAGAGGCGAAGGGCTCAGCTGCGGGATCGCCGCCGGAGCTGAAGGGCCCTACAGCCCCCAGAGCCGCTCCAGGGGCTCCGGGAACGAGCTCGGCTCCGCTCCAGCTGCTCGAGTGGGCGCAATCCAATTTCCTCCTCGAGCAGGACGGCTCCCAACGTTCTCCGAGAGCCTCTTCCCCGCCTGTCCTCTCCTGCCCAGGGGAGCTTTTCCCGCAGGAAAGGCAGGAACGGGCCCAGCTCCGCGTCCTTCCCACCTCAGCTAATTACTCACAGGTGCACTAATTACTCGAGGGATTCGGCATCGTGGGCGGCACAGGATGGAGAGGACTCGCTGAAGAGCAGCTCCTCTTTCCTCTCATCCCTCTCCAGCCTTCCTGGAAACTCCAGGGCTTTCCAGGAATCGCTGGAACGGGCAGGGAATGACCCTGGTAACCCTTTCCTGCCCACGGTGACGCCCCATGGCTGCTTGGACAGGTTTGTTAAAATGCCCCTCAGCCATTTCCTAAATGCACATTTCAGAGTTCCTGAATGGTTTAAGAGCCCAAAAAATTCCCATCCAGCATCCCTGTGTCCCTGCCCATGGTGGGGCTTGGACCTGGAGCATCTTTAGGGTCCCTTCCAACCCCAGTCACACTTGGATTCATCCCCACCATTCCAAACAGGATCAATTTAAGGTGTGGAAAAGGCACCTGAACCACAGACCTGAAATGTCCTTGTGCCCCCCGTTCCAGCAGTTGGGAAGACCTTGGAAAACCACATGGAATCCCAACCTGGGGAACACCTGA
This sequence comes from Urocynchramus pylzowi, assembly GCA_013397555.1. Classification (NCBI taxonomy): domain Eukaryota; kingdom Metazoa; phylum Chordata; class Aves; order Passeriformes; family Fringillidae; genus Urocynchramus; species Urocynchramus pylzowi. Next base: position 7,848 of record VZRH01002960.1, read on the forward strand.
GCAAATTCCCTTCCAAGCAGTGGCAAAGTCCCTGTGACGTCACAGCAGAACCAGGACCAAGAACACCCCGGAAGGACCAAAATTCACTCCACTTTTGGAGCATGAAACCAAGGAAAAGCCCAAAAAAGAGCAAAGATCCATTCCCCTCTTCCTGACTTCTGCCTGGAAGGGCTGGGACCTCTGGCTTGGAGTAAACCACGACCTTAACCAACATCCTGCCCAAAAACCATTCCCTGAGTTCATCAGCAGAGCAGTTGGGGTACAAAACACGAATTTTGGTTCTGGAAGATCATCCACAACTCCAAACAGGTTGGAAAAAGGGTTGGCAACACCTCAAGCTGAAGGACAACCAAATAATTCAACCAATGTTTAAAAACCACCTCCATCAGAGCTCTGTAACAATTCCCCTTTTCCCTTCATCCTTGGAAAACGTGAGGGGTTTGAAGGCAACATCTCAGGGTGCTTCCATGAATCCCAGAGCTATCAGAGGCAGGAGGGGGATGCCAGGTCTTCCTCTCGGGGTTCAATCCATTGATGACCCTGACGTGTCCCCGTGTCCCAAGGTTCCAAGTGTCTCCATCGTCACCCCAGCCCTGCTCATGGCAGGAACTTCTTCCACAAAATGTCCTTCAGAGGGAAAGTCTTCCCTGGAGATGCCCCAAGGAGGCAGAGACCCTGTGGGAAACCTGGACTGGAGCAGGGTCCTGTGTCCCCATGGAGAGAGCAATTCCAGAGGCCAGAGCTGGAGAAGAACCTTGGAATGCCCAACACTCCTGGAAGGTCTCCATGGCACAGGATCTCTTCCCAAATCTTTTGTCGTTCTGATTCACCCCAAACACGCCCCAGAGCTGGTGGGACCCATCCAGGCAGAACCCTTCCCGTGTTTTCCAGGGAAAAACATCCTCCAAAAAATACCCCAGAAGAACTATCCTGCAGGATTGGAAGAGTATGACCAAAAACTTGGCTTTCCAAGCCAGAACTGGCTGAATTTCCCACCCTGCAGCTTTAGGACAGGACTTGAACGTTAAATATTCCGCATCCAACCGCGCCAGAGCTCAGGCTGAGCTCGGCAGAGCGGGATTCATCCAGGTCCAGATCCAGCAGAAGGAGAGGGGCTCGGATCCCACCTGCCTGGATGGAAACCCATGGCCAGGAGCACTCCTGGAAGGTCTCCATGGCACAGGATCTCTTCCCAAATGTCTGTCATTCTGATTTACCCCAAACACGTCCCAGAGCTGGCAGGACCTGTCCAGGCAGAACCCTTCCCACTGCTCCAAGCCACACCCGTGTTTTCCAGGGAAAACAAATCCTTCCAAAAATATCCCAAAAGAACTATCCTGCAGGATTGGAAGAGTATGACCAAAAACTTGGCTTTCCAAGCCAGAACTGGCTGAATTTCCCACCCTGCAGCTTTAGGACAGGAATTTAACGTTAAATATTCCGCATCCAACCGCGCCAGAGCTCAGGCTGAGCTCGGTAGAGTGGGATTCATCCAGGTCCAGATCCAGCAGAAGGAGAGGGGCTCAGATCCCACCTGGATGGAAACCCATGGCCAGGAGCCAGGGGAGGCTTTTTGGAAGTGTCCCCTCCCCACAACCTTCAAGTGACACATCCTCTGACAACAGCGAATTTAATCCCCTTTTGGGAGCACTGGAATCGTGGCAAAAGCTGCTGATAACCCCCCCAAACCTGGAATTTGCATCCTGAAAATTAATGAAATACATTTTGGAAGCCTGCCTGGAGCAGGGGACAGAGGGAAGTGGCTCAAGCACCAGGGATAAACACAGCCCCGAGGGACGGACACGGGCACGGGACCGCGGCAGAACCAGCCCGTAAATCCATAAATCCATAAATCCCCGTCTCTGACTCAGCCCTGCCGCGCTGGAATGCCGACACGGCATCCGAGTATCCTCCAAGATCCCCTGGCCACGGCTCGCCGGGCACGGAACCGAGTGGAAATGAGGTTGTTTTCAGCATCATTAACGACTTGCTAATAGTTCATAAAATTTTTGCAGCAGAGAAAGCCGAGACACTCGAGGGACTTCATCTCCACGTCCTTCCTGGCAACCACCAGAATCTTCTCCCGGGATGCGGAGTCCGGGCATGTCCTGACTTGCAGATTCCTTCCCCCTCAAAACATTCCAGGGATAACCTGAGCCAGCTGAGCTTGCCCAATGCTTTATCCCACGGAGGTGCCAGCTGTGGTTTTCCAGGTTTTTCTGGGAGTAACCACATGGATCAGGGCTTTGCCTGTGGGAAACGGAGCCTGGACATCCCAGTGGACACCTGGAAAATCTGCAGGATCTCCAGTGAGTAAGGCTGTCCTTCAAGGGTGCTGGGAAAAGGATTGGCCAACAGGACAGGAAATGGTTTTTCCAGAGAATCTGTGGAATCCTCATCCCTGGAAATGTTCCAGGCCAGGTTGGACAGGGCTTGGAGCAAGCTGGGATGGTGGGAGGTGTCCCTGCCTCTGGAATTGGATGGGATTTCAGGACCTTTCCCACCCAAACCATCCTGGAATTCTATGGAAGAATGATGTGATGTTCACCAAAATGCTATGGATTTCACCTAGAATGAGCAGCAAGTCTCAAGCCAGACACAGGGATTTGGGATAGCCACAGGGATTTGGGATGGCCACGGGGATTTGGGATGGTCACAAGGACACTTGTGGACATTCCAGGGTTTGCTTCAGAGCAAGACCTCACTCTTCAAGGTGGCAGCACCAATTTATGAGTTGAAGGGTCAAATCCACGCTTTCATTCAATGGAAATGTAGGAAGAGGAAGGATTTTTTTCCTTGTCTGTTGTGTTCTGGATGCTGATGGAAAATCCATGAGTTTGGGAATTGGAGCTGGGAATGTGCAGCAGCTCCATCCACGATTCTCTGTGAGCTTCCTTTGGCACTTCTGCTTCCCACAAGGCTGGGATTTATCTCCAGGGAAAACACGAGGTTGTTTCATGTGAATCCCAACAAATCCCCTGCCGGGAACGGGAACAACAGGGAGCAGGCAAAGGATCAGAGATAACCAAAAACCGCCTTATCAGCACCGAGGAAATGGGGGAAAATCCCACTTTTTAGCAGTGCTGAGAAAACCGGGGCATGTCGGAGCAATCCCAGGAAAGTTCTGAATTTAAGGAAAGATCCCTACAGCAAAGATTTTTGTTTTAAATCAGAGAATTTGCAATGCATTGTTTGGAACTTCCTGAAGATAATGAGGAGATAAAAATCCTTGGAAAATTAGGGGATTTTGGAAATGTTCTCCAGTATCCTGGGATGGTTTGAGTTGGGAGGGACCTCAAAGCTCATCCAGTTCCATCCATGGGCAGAGACATCTTCCACTATCCCAGGTTTCTCCAAGCATCATCCAACCTGGCCTTGGACACTTCCAGGGATCCAGGGGCAGCCCCAAATTCTGGGAAACCCATGCCAGGGCCTCATTCCCTCTGAGAAAACAGGAATCCAGTATTATTTATTTAAAAGACAATTAAAAACCCATTTAATGTCACTGAATCTGCCTTAAATCAGAGCTCTGGAAGCGATTTTTGATATTTTTTCCTGACCCACAAGCGCCAGGGTCTGAAGCTCTTCTCCGCAGAGCGACTCTCAGTGGGATCAATATTCCCAGAGGGATTGAACCCAGGGATGGGAGAGCCACAGCAGCCACCAGGAGCTAATTAGGGCCGTGATTGAGCCACGTCCTGATGCACTCACACTCTGCTCCCACTGGCGCCGCGGGATCGCGGAATGATGATCCCAAAATGAGAATCCTTCCTAAAATGAGCAGTGGAGTCAAACCCCAGCTGTGCCCGACCCCTGCGCCGCCGTCTGTTGGACCTGCGGGAGGAATCCGCCCCCAAATCTTCTGGTTTTCATGGCAGATGCAAGTTGGGATTTGTTGTTTTGTTTTTTTTCCCCTTTTCCTGCTGGGAATGCTTCCCGGAGATTCTAAATTACTGTTTTCACAGCCCCTGCGTCTGGCAGCGAGGCTCTGTCACGGCACGGCCCCGAGCAGCCACGATCCCACAGCTGGGTAATTTGAAACCACAAACCTGAGATGAAAAAGATTCTGGAAGTCTGGGTGTCGTTCATCAGCTCAACAACTGCAGAACACCGGTGGCCTTGGAGATCCGAGATGGGATCCTTTGTGACCCCTGATCCGTGGGCACAAAACCCGGGATGTATCCCTGGAATTGCCCTCCAGCCTCCCAAAAATCCCTGCTCCACTTAAATCCAGAGGGGATTTGATGGGAATGTGGAGAGATGCAGAACATTCCTGATGGGGCTGGATTTGGGAATGTTCAGATGCAGAATATTCCTGATGGGGCTGGATTTGGGAATGTTCAGCTGCAGAACATTCCTGATGGGGCTGATCTGACTTCTCAGCTGGAGAAATAAAAAACAGGGAAGGAGCCACAGCACCTGAACGGCATTTTTGGGAAAAACCCAACGAAATAATGGAAGGTGGAATTACAGAACTGACTTTTGGAGGCTGAGTCTGCAGGTGAGACCCATCCCAGAGATTCCAGATGGGGAGATTCCATCTCACTGATCCCTTTATGATGGAATCATCATTTCCTTACTGCCCACACGGCCCTGCCCCGACCCAGCATTCCCAACTCCAGGAAAAGGCAGAGCTGGTGGATCTCCTGCCTCCAATCCAAGCCAAAGGAAATATTTAGGAAGTAATTCCATAATTTCTACAAGGATTTAAGGAAGTGCTGCCGTGGTGTGGCTGTGGGGCATCGGGAGAGACGGGGACAGGGCAATGTGTCTGCTCCTCACCCCCAGATCTGTCCCAGTTCCAGTGTTTGGGAGGTTTTACGGCTTCTCCAGAGGTGGTGGTTGGAATATCCAAGCCGGGAGATGGATTTGGGATGAGTCACCAAGCATGTGAGGCATCCATGATCCGTCTTTTTTCCCTGTGGGCTCCGGGATGATAAACGCAGCGATGCTGAGAGCCAGCCCGTCTCCTCCAGCAGGGAATCGCAGGATGGCTTGGCTGGGGAGGACCTTGGAACGTCCTTATCCATGGGCAGGGACACCTTCACTGCCCCAGGCTGCTCCAACTGGACTCAGACACTTCCAGGGATGGGGCAGCCCCAAATTCTCTGGGAATTCTGTGCTGGGATCCACTTGAGGTGGCTCAGAACGCTTAGGAAAAACCACTGCTGGTCAAAAAGGAGCGAGGAGGACTGGGAGGGGAAAAACCCTCCACGATTTCTCTGGTTTGGCTTCAGCATCCCTCTTGACAGGAAGGCTCCTCCCTGGACTTCCCATCCCTGGAAATGTCCAAGGAAAGGCTGGAGCAGCAGGGGACTGTGGAACCTCATCCAGAGGAGGGACAGGGGGCTTTGAAGTCCCTCCCACCCCAAACCATTTGGGATCTGGTGAGCTCCGAGTGTTCACTGGGGGCAGCACCGAGGAGAGGGGCGGGGAGCAGCAGCTCCACCTGGATCCCCGCAGATCCCTGGGAAGCTCTGATGTGACGGAGCAGGAATTCAGAGAGTTAAAATAAATTAATCCCAGCTCTGGATGGTTCTTCCCCAGCTTTTCCCAACTCCTGGGGTGATCCCAAGCTCCTGGGAGTTCCTGACATCACCAGGAATTCAGAGAGTTAAAATAAATCAATCCCAGCTCTTCCACATTTCACCTGCTCTGCTGTTTCAAGCAAAACACCCTAAACCCTGGATGGCTTTTTCCCAGCTCCTGGGAGCTCCTGACACCACCAGGAATTCAGAGAATTAAAATACATCAATCCCAGCTCTTCCAAATTTCTGTTCCGAGCAGAGCAGGTGGGGAGCACCCCAGCCCTGGGTGGCTTTTTCCCAGCTCCTGGGAGCTCCTGACACCACCAGGAATTCAGAGAATTAAAATACATCAATCCCAGCTCTTCCAAATTTCTGTTCCGAGCAGAGCAGGTGGGGAGCACCCCAGCCCTGGGTGGCTTTTTCCCAGCTCCTGGATGGATTTTTTCCTAGCTCCTGGATGGATTTTTTCCAGCTCCTGGGGTGATCCCGAGCTGGAGCTCCTGACATCACCAGGAATTCAGGGAGTTAAAATAAATCAATCCCAGCTCTTCCAAATATCTGTTCTGGCCGGGAGCACCCCAGCCCTGAGTGTTTTTTTCCCAGCTCCTGGGTGGTTTTTTCCTAGCTCCTGGATAGATTTTTTCCAGCTCCTGGGGTGATCCTGAGCTCCTGACATCACCTGCTCCTCCCGCCTCCCATGGAGGGATCCATCCCCTGCGCCCTCCCCTCCGCGCGCTCGGCCGTGACGCGTCCCTGGCCCGTGGCCACCTTAATTTTCTCCTTGACAGCCCCCGAATGGCGCCGGGGCCGGCAAAGGCCGTGATCCCCCCGAGCATGGAAATGAGCTCCGGCCTCCTCGGGAGCCAGGCCTGGCTTCAAGGGACGGAAGGCGAGGAAAGGGTGCGGCCGCCGCTGCCGGCTGCGCGCTGAGGACCCGCGGGAGGGAATCCAATCTGGGCCCTTCTGCGGGAGATAAGGACACAAAGCTGTCGGAACACGCCACGGCCCGCTGCTCCCGCTGGCAGCGCCAGCAGATAACGCCGACGGACGTCAGCGCGGCCCCGCAGCTCTTCCCGGGATTTACAGAGCCGGTATTTACTGATGGAGAAGGAATTGGCAGTCTTGAGGCTGTCCCTGGCCCCTGGAGGAGTCCTGGCAGCTTATCCTGCTGAATCCCAGTTTGGGTTTGCTGAATCCCAGTTTGGATTTGCTGAATTCCAGTGGATTTGCTGAATCCCAGTGTGGATTCGCTGAATCCCAGTTTAGATTTGTTGAATCCCAGTCTAGAGTTGCTGAATTCCAGTGTGGATTTGCTGAATCCCAGTTTGAATTTGCTGAATCCCAGTTTGGATTCACTGAATCAAGGAGGCAGAAGGAACCCTGGACAATCAGTGGGATAAAATCATGGAGATGGATTGGGCTGGAAGGGACCTTTTTGGATCATCCCATTCCAACCCCAACACCTCCCACTATCCCAGGCTGCTCCACGCCCCAATGTCCAGCCTGGCCTTGGACACTTCCAGGGATCCAGGGGCAGCCACAGCTTCCCTGGGAATTCCAGCCCAGCCTCTCCCCACCCTCACAGAGAAGAATTTTTCCCCACTATTCCATCTAAATCTCCCCTTTCCCAGTGGGCAGCCATTCCCTGTGTCCTGTCCCTCTATCCGTTGTCCCAAGTCCCTCTCCAGCTCTCCTGGAGCCCCTTTAGGCTCCGGAAGGGGCTCTGAGCTCTCCTTGCATCCTTTTCCTCTCCATGTGACCACTCCCAGCTCTCCCAGCCTGGCTCCAGAGGGGCTCCAGCCCTGGACCAGCAGGGTGTGGAGATGGGCAATCCCCGAGCGGAGCCAGCGGCGATTCCCGGGCCGGGAGCAGATCCGGAGCCCGGCACGCGGCGTCGCCCACGGACACGGCAAAGCCCTGGGCTGGAGGTCGGCCTGGCCCCATCCCGATGCTCCTGGGAGATTCCAGAGCTGGCAGAGCTCCAGGCCGGGCTGGCACAGGAATGTCTCACATTCCGGGTGTCCCGGCCGCTCGGGATCATCCCGGTGACATCACGATATTCCTGATGGTGGCACAGGGGCCACCAAGCTTGCCAGGAAGGATAGAGCAGCATCCCTCAAAGAAAACCCCCCAAAGGCACCAGATTTGTCATTTCAGGGAATTCTCAAGGAATCCCAGATCTCTCTGGATCCCTGGAATACGAGGATGACACCGGAATCGCTGGGTGCCGCTCGGGGGAACACAAAGGATCCGGAATATTCGGATTTTTGGGAGCACATCCGGTCACTCGGGAGAGGCTGGAGCCAGCATTCCCACAATTTCCAAACTCTCTCCCACATTTCCCACACCCATCACTGGTGGTGCTTTAAGGGAGCAGCTGGAAGTGTTTGCTCCGGGATTAGGGTCAGATGGGGCTAATTATGGGATGTCAAGCCTCAAAGTCAAAGCAAGGGCCAGAGGAGCCATCACTGAGATGACAGGAAAGGTTCTCGGGACAGAGGATTGTCCTTCGTCCACCTTCACCCGGATCCGGAGGTCATTCCGTCATTCCTCCTCCCCAGCTCGAGGCATGGTGGAAAATCCACGGGAATTTCATGGAAAGGGGTGAGGAGAACAAGATTTAAACCTTTAATTAAAGGTTCCCATGAAAGGGAAAAGCATTTCCTTCTAAATCCCTGGAAAATGTTCACAGCTCTGATCCAACCCCACTTCCACTCCTGGGAATTCCAAGTCCCTAGGAGGGAAATCACCTTCATTTCCTCATTAATCTGATTTCTGAATAATTCCCACTGAATCTTAGTTCAGAAATTGTGGATTTGGGGGTTTTTGGGGGGATAGGAAGGAGGGAGGAAGGGAGGGAAGGAAATGA
>VZRH01002961.1:10613-22901 GCA_013397555.1 Urocynchramus pylzowi
GGCAGAGGATCAGGGATCAGGAACAGGATCAGGGATCAGGAACAGGGTGAGGGATCAGGCACCGGGGGAGGGAATCAGGCAGAGGATCAAGGATCAGGCACAGGGTGAGGGATCAGGAACAGGATCAGGGATCAGGAACAGGGTGAGGGATCAGGCACAGGAGGAGGGAATCAGGCAGAGGATCAGGGATCAGGGAACAGGATCAGGGGTCAAGCACAGCTCCTCTGGAGCAGCTCCTGCACTCACAGATCCTCCCATCACAATGCTCCTCCAAACCAAAATGGAGAAATGCCATTGAAAGTCATCCTCTTGTGCTTTTACCCCAGGAAAAGCTCCTTGTGTGGATTTGGGTTGTTGGTGGATGTTTTCTGTGATTTCACCTCCTCTGGAGGCAGCTCTGTGTGTGACAGAGGTGTCAGTGCTTTGTGAGAGGGTTTACAGCCGCAGGCAGTGTCCAGGGGGGTGCTTTAGAGGCTGAACATTCACTAAATCCTCACATTTGTGCAGGGGACACCTCCTTGAGGACATTGTCCATCTTCCTTTCATGATGAGCTGAAATCTTCCACTCCTTGGCTTCGCTCTGCAGCTCTCAGGATAACTGCCCATAAAAAACCTCTCCCCATCCTGACCATGCCTTGCCCTTTTCCAGACCATCACCCCATCCCTGGACCTTTTCCTGTCTATCTTTCAGCACAACCGTTCACCTTTTGTGTGCTTTCCTCCCAAATCTACCTCTCCATCCACCCCCTTCACCACAGAGCTTGGTTCTCTCCCAGTTTTTCTGGTTTGCTGGCACCATTTGGATTTCAAAGTGGGGGAAAAAAAACCCCAAAACAACCCTGAACCCTGATCCCAGTGATGGGATCACATCAGGAGAGATTTCTGTGGGTTTGGTGGCACTGCCCCACCCCTGAACCCTGATCCCAGTGATGGGATCACATCAGGAGAGATTTCCATGGGTTTGGTGGCACTGCCCCACCCCTGAACCCTGATCCCAGTGATGGGATCACATCAGGAGAGATTTCCATGGGTTTGGTGGCACTGCCCCACCCCTGAACCCTGATCCCAGTGATGGGATCACATCAGGAGAGATTTCCATGGGTTTGGTGGCACTGCCCCACCCCTGTCCCGGTGTTCTTGCTCCCAGGGCAGTGCTCCAGGCAGCAATTCCTGTGGGGTTTCCCAGTGAAATATGGACTCTGCCCGTGCCTACGTGTCGTAGGGGAGCTGGAAAATCCCAGATCTGCTTCTGGGCAGTGCCATGGCCACCCCTGGCCATGGTTCAGAGGAGCTGGCATGTCCCACTGAGCCCCAGTGCCACCGAGGTTGTGCTGGCAGAGCTGTGGGCACAAGGACAGCACAGTGGGGACACTCCCACTTTATTGTTTCCCACTCAGAGAAATGTGGAAAATTGCCTTAGGTAGAGTCTGAGCTGTGGGGACCCACCAGGGACAGGATAAAAAGCAGAAAGGGTCACTTGGGCCTGGGTGATAATTTTTGGTTTGGGTTTTTTGCTTTTTGGGGGTTATTGGTTGTTTTGTTGTTGTTGTTGTTGTTGTTTGATTTTGGTTTTTTTGGTTGTTTTGGTTTGAGGTTTTTTTTTTTTCATTTGGTTTTTTTTTGTTGTTGTTTTGTTTTCGGTTTTTGGTTTTTGGGTTTTTTTACAGTGCCATAAAATTCTTCCTCCTCCTCCTCCTATCTGTGCTTGAATTCCTGCAGAGAGGGAGTGGGCAGGATGCATTTATCCCATTCATTCATGGATTTAGGGTTTCTTGCTGGATTCTGCAGCTATGGTGCAGAAGGAGAGGGGACAGCAGAGCTGCCACCTGGGGCACCCCAAGAGCAGATTTCAGGTTGTCAGAATCCCTTGGGAAGCCATCCTGAAGGGCACAGGAGTCCAGGAAGGCTGGACATCCTTCCAGAGGGAAATCCAGGAGTCCAGGAAGGCTGGACATCCTTCCAGAGGGAAATCCAGGAACCCAGGAAGGCTGGACATCCTTCCAGAGGGAAATCCAGGAGTCCAGGAAGGCTGGACATCCTTCCAGAGGGAAATCCTGATTGAGGGCACAGTGATGGTGACAGCCACCCCTTCACCCCGTGGGGTGTCCCCCATGGTGACAGTCACCCCTTCACCCCCTGGGGTGTCCCCCATGGTGACAGTCACACCTTCACCCCATGGGGTGTCCCCCATGGTGACAGCCACCCCTTCACCCCGTGGGGTGTCCCTGGTGCTGGGGCTCACCCAGCTCCCACCCTCCCCTGCACTTTCCCTGGAGATCAGCAGGTTCTGGCTGTAAGGATCCTTTATTCCAGCCAGGGAAAAGCAGATTTTGTGCCAGCACCTCCCAGGTCCATACCCAGCTTTGTTGTGCTGCTCTGGAAGTGCCTTGTTTGTCTGGGTGCAATATCCCTGTCTGGAAAATTGGGATGCTGGAGTGGTTCATGATGCTTTTAGAGACCTGGAAATGACATTGTCTGGTGTGGGGTTTGTAAAGGAATCCCTCTGTTTGCCCTGCTGGAGCTTGGCACGAGCCAAGGGACATCTCAGGGTGAGTGTCTGGCCTTGAGGACACACCTGTGTGTGTGTCATCCTCAGCCCCTGGGACCCCACGGGAAAGGCTGAGGAATTCTGCTGCACACTCAGCTTCAGAGTGGTCATCCTGTAGCAGGGAGCTGCGAGGAAGGCAATTAATGATCAGTAATTAGTGGCACTGTGGGAGTTACACATTTATCTCTGATCTGGCAGATTTTGCAGGAGACATAAAGGAGAAATGAGATCAGTTAATCCCAGAGCAGCCTGTCAGGAATTTCCCAAGGATTTAGCCAAGCCAGATGAGTGGGCAGCCTGGTGACAGATGAAATGTGCCATCAACAAACCCAAAATCTGACACCGAAGATCTCCAAAAACTCTGGAGCTTGACTCGGTTCACTTGCCAGGGAACCAAACCCAGCAGCTCAGGACAGGGATCAGATATCCCATTCCTGTTCCTGTGCACCCAAAATCCAAAACACAAACAAGGGATTTTATCAAATGTCAAAACCAGTCGAGGAAATACTTCTTTGGTTGCTGTGAAAGCCTCCAGGGGTGTTCTTTGATACAGCATCGAGCTTCAAATCATGAAAATTCACAGAATTAAGGCTAATATTTTTAATTTTAATCATTAAAGTGCAACCACTGTGGCCAGGCTGTGACCAGCAAGGTCACATCAGCAAAGCCTTTACAGGGCAAGGTAAAATCCTGGAGGAATTTAAGCAAAAACTTGAAAAAGGAAGCAAGGAGGGAAGGGGTGATTCAGCCCAGCCGTGAGCAATGAGTCCCCCAGAAACCTGCTCTGCCTCCCTGCCTGCCAACCACCAAACTTCCTTCCCCCTGGCTGTCCAAGGGTTTATCCTGTGGTTTCCAGCCACATGGAGATTTTGGATGTGGCTCACAGCACTGAGGGGAAGAAAAAAGAAGTGTTTGTGGCTAAAAATGATGCTCAGGAATTTGTAGCAGCCGATCCTGAGAACTGAACCTCCTACAGGCTGCGAAGGAATGAATGCTTCACGGGTTTGGGTTTCAGCTGGAGGGAAGGAGCTGAGACAAAGCCTCCTCCAGGTTTGTGTTTTCCCATTGTTGGGTTTCCTGTGCCTCCTGACAGGGATTTTGGGCCCGTTCTGGGGCTGTCAGGTCTCTGGTGCTGCCGGGGGTGACACCAGCACTGCCGAGGCTGTGCCAGCTCCTCCTGCTCTGAGAAGGGTTTGCAGTGCTGGCCCCAAAGCTGCCAGCAGGACACACCAAAGAACCTTTCAAAAATGCATCAGAGAGCAGAATTTGGATTTCTGTGTGTGTGTTTGAAAGGATTGTTCCCTAAATCAGTGTCCGGGCTCGTGATGACCATTAACCCCCGCGTTCCCAGTCATTCCAGCGTGGAGGGGAGCGTGGCACTGCAGGGGCTGGCAGCTGCTAAGGGCAGGATTAGGAATTCCTCAGGGCTCTGGAAGAGAAGCCCAGATTGCTGCCACAAACCCCAGCTGTGGCTATCCCCAGGTCTGCTCGGTGCAAATCTTGTGGAGCAGGGAAGGTCCTGTGCCAGGGTAAATCCTCACACGGAGAGAGCTGTGCCTGATTTATCTTTCTGATGCAAATCATATGGGCACAGGAGCAGGGAAATGGGATCACACTGAAGGAATTAAGTCCATAAATCTATTGCAGCCCTCAGAGCAGGCAGATGGCATCTGCAGAGCCTTCTCTGGGTTATGGCACTGTCACCTCCTGCTGTCTTCCTCCTTGGTTTGGTATTCCTTGAGATGAACTTGCTTTTCCTCTCTCTCCCCTCTCCCTGCCTGTTTTCCACGTGGTCTCGGGGAGCTGTGGGGGAATATCTGTGCTGAAGCCTGGCAGAGTGTCAGATGAAGTGCAATGCCTAATTCCAGATTCAATCACATGTCTGTTTTAATGCAGCCCCCATGGCTTTAATGAGGCTGAGGAAGGGACACACAAACATTTCCACGGGAGGGTGTCATTGAGGGCAGTGCGAGTGCAAGGCTGATAAAGGAGCAGTTCCAGGTTTGAAATGGCCAGGTGCTTCCCAGCACACTGACAGGCAGGAAGGGGGCAGAGAAGGAAGCCTGCAGTACAAACCTGAACAGAAAAAAAAATCAGGATTCCTGATTCCTTTTGCTCCTTCTCATACTTTAACATTGCCTGAACAAAGAAGGGACATGAACCATCCCTAACCAACGTGAATCCTTTAGGGTTAAATGGACATTACTGGGCATACTGGGATGGAGACTGGGGCACTGTGTGAGCTCTCCAGACACCAGCTCAGTCCCCTCTGGCCTGATAATGAGAACCTTGTGATGATGGGTTTTGATGTTGGTTTTTTTAGGGTTTTTTGGGGGGGTTTGGATGGTTGGGAACAGCACGATGGGGTGGCATTGCTGTGACTTCAGCCACAGCAGACAAAATGAAGCATTTAGGCCACCAGGTGACCCTGTGATGATCCAGAGAGCTCCTGCTGATGCTGAAGGACAGAAACACAAACTGTTGGGCACCAAAGCCTGGTTTGTGCTACTGGTGCAGACTGGGGCTGTCCGAACAGCCAATTTTCCTCTCTTTCCTCTAATCCGTGTCCAAAGCTGAACCCGTGACCTCACCCCCTGGACTCAGGAGCAGCTCAGCCCCCTCTGAGCACCTCCCACATCTCTGATCAGAGCCAAGGGGCTCAGCTAGGACTGGGAAGGGTTTAGTCCCAGCTCACTTCCTGCAGCCAGGAGGATCAGCCTGAATTCCAGCTGCAGCTCCCCCAAACACCCCCATGGAGCTGGAACTGCCTGGACTTTTCCTGAGGGAAAGGAACAAGGTGTGTGGGAGATCCAGGGGTCCCTGCAGTGGGACTCACTCCCTTCTAACCCCACCCTACAGGCAGCTGAGTGGGGTTTCCACGGGTGCATCCTGTGCAGGCCGTGCCATTCCCATCCTCTCAATTCCGGGCTGGTCTTCGTGTGGTTTTTTTAACTAAGTTTTAAATGACCCTTGTTTTTCTACATTATAAATACATAAGTTTTAGTATTTATTATATATTCACTTACTGAAGTGCTCAATCTATTCCAGTGCAGCTGTTTCTGTTCAAGTTTCTCCTCAGTCTGGCTGCTGTTTTCTCACCCTTCTGGTTTGGAATAGGCTTCACTGGGAAGACACTAAAACCTGACTGATGGTGTTGGATGCCTTTGGATCTCCTATTAAGAGGCTTTAGACAGCCTGATTTTTCCAGGGTGGATGTTTGGAGATTTCTGAAGACCAGACTTAATTCCTCCTGGGTAGAAAAATGACTTGCAAGAAGTGCCATGCTTCAAAAATTTGGCCTCTTTAAGATCTGAGGGGAGCAATTTCTTGTTACCTTATTCTTCTTGTGCTGCAAGTACAGGAAATTGCAGACTTCATTTGCTGAGCAGCAGGAGGCTGAAAGATTTGTCTCAGTCTTATAAGGGTTTTTCAAACCCCCCCATCCTGCAGCCTTCCCCATGCACTAATGCCAGGACAGAAAATCAAATATATAATGGGAAGGAAGGATGACCAATCTCATTCTCTTGGGTAAACCTAAATCATGATCCTGTTTCAAAGATAAAAGAGCTTGGAGTCTGCAGTGTTTACATTTAGTGGTAGCACAATTTATTTATTAAAAAAAAAAAGGATGTTTTCTTCCCTTTGTGTCCATTCTGGGTGTGCCATCCAGGCTGTGCAGGGATCACAGGGGGCTCGTGGCATCAGTGACATCTCAGGTGGCTCTCGCTGCAGCCTGGCGGGTGGGAGGTTGTGTCCCAGGAGTTTTGGCTGGGATGAGTTTTCCCAGCACCCTGCAGAGGCAGACTGGGCATGTTTACACGGCAGGGAGTGAGAGGCAGCTGGGCTGGGCTGGGCCAAACCCTGTCCAGCCCGGCCTGGGTGCCTCAGTTGGTGTTTGAGGATGGGGACGCCAGCGCAGTGGGGTGTCCCCGTGGCTCAGCTTTGGGCTCTTGGTGTGCACAGAGCAGCAGATGCAGGACATGAGAACACCCTGGACACATCTGGAGGCACCTGGGCACGAGCTCTGGGTGAAAATTCACATTTAGCCTAATTACCCAGAGCTACCAAACAGCAACCAAGACCTGTGGTGTCAATAACATTCTGAACTAACCCAGCAAAGTTGTGACTTCTTCTGTTGAGGTGGGAATCTTCTTTTTTTTTTTTCCCCTTTATCACGCCACCTGTTGCTCATAGGTACAAATCAAACGAAGAGTATGTGTATGTGCGAGGCCGTGGAAGAGGGAAGTATGTTTGTGAGGAGTGTGGAATTCGCTGCAAGAAACCCAGCATGCTGAAGAAACACATTCGCACGCACACAGACGTCAGGCCGTACGTCTGCAAGTACTGTAACTTTGCTTTTAAAACCAAAGGTAAGCCACAGCCAGCTCCCAGCTCCTCTGCTCAGGGCGGTGGCTCTGCCAGCCTGCTGGGGGCACCGGCAAAGGGCGAGGGAAGGCATTCCCAGGGGCTGCCAAAGCCCCCCAGTTGGAGGGAGGGGGATGAGGGAGTTGGAAATTGGTTGGTGTTTCCAGAAGAGGAGCAGCTCTGCCTTAAGCCAGGCTGCAGCAGAGCATCCCTGCCATCCTCCTTGTGCTTCTCCAAGGGAAAAGTCCTGAAATGCAGCTTCTCTGGCAGGGCTTTCTGAACAGAACCACCCCAGAGCGAGGGCAGGAGCTCCAGGCTCCTGGCTGAGCCCCTGGATCCAGGCTCTAGGGGGCTTTTCCTGCTGGTGCTCTCCAGATCTGCCCATTCTCATCCTCTGCAGTTGCATGTGGCTTCCACATTCTCTGTATCACATCAATGGACCTTTTCCCTAAAGGCCTTCATCCCAGGACATCGAGCCATCAACGCCACCAGGTGTACCCTGCCATAGCCTCAGCGAGGGTGTGAGTGAGCGCTGGCAGGAGCCTGCAAACCACATGCAAAAAAAGAGTCTATTCCAAGAGAAACAGGGAATGGGACTTTCCAAATGGGCCAGAGGTGCCTTTAACTTCTTGTAGGGGTCTGGCACCGTGGGTTGGACAAATCTCTGGTGGCAGCAAGCCTTGGGATAAGGCAGCAAGTGTGGGGCTCGGATTCTTGGTTAGGGCTTGACAGAGATCCGTGAGCTCGGGGAGCCTTTGGACAATGCTGTTGGGCACATCAGGGGGTTTTGGGGGTCCCATGCAGGAGCTGGATCCTTGTGGGTCCCTTCCAGCTCAGGTTGTCTGTAGCTCCATCAGTCTCAGCGGGTGACACAGCTGGGAGGTTTCAGTACCCCCGGAGGAGCCGGTGTCACCCAGGCAGTGGCACAGTGTGGCTGTGGGGAGGGGCACGGCGTGCTGCGTGCTCTGTGGCACCTGTGCTGGCCCAGAGGGACAGAGCAGGACAAGGGCAGTGACCAGAGTGAGCAACTCAGGGTGGGCAGTGCCTGGAGCCGGTGGCTTTGCTGGGAAGGCTGGTGGGGATTTCTGGGTGCCAACGTGCTGGTGGTCACTGGGACCGGGGCAGAACGGGAAGTGATACTGGGTTTGAGGCCAGGTTCTCATGCTGCACATCCCAGCGACGGTTCTTCCTCTCCCTCCCATCCTGGAGCTGTTTCTGATTCATTTCCTTTCTCGTCCTCTCTTGCTTTGACTTCGTTCCGAGGTTTCCCTTGGAGAGCTGAACCCGCTCAGCCTCTCCCATCACCTCACCTCACTCCCACCATGCTTCTGTAGGGCTTTTGCCCAGGGTGATGGCATCAAACCATCCTCTCCACCACCTCTCTGGCTGCTTTGCTCTTCATCTCTGCTCCCTTGAAGGCCACGATCTGTCAGCTCTGGCTGCACATGGCAAACAGACTTCCCTTCTTCTGCTTGGCATGGGCAAGGGAGCATGGAAATGCTTCCTTCCACAGAACAAAAATCGTCAACACTCTGTTGGGATTTGAGTGGCAAAGTATCCGTTTGCCTAAGGGTGCATGGACCGGGCAGAGCTTCCCTGGATGGGGGATTTGTGGATAAATGGTTGCATGATGGTGACTTGGAGTTGCATGAGAATGGCTCTTTGCTGGGAGGGGGTGAAGGGCAGAGCCTGGGGCGTGCTCAGACTGCCCAGAAATGGGACAAAAGCTGCCTGGGGGGCACAAGGAGCTCTGGAAGAGTGGGGGAAAGCTCTGTGTGCGTTGATAAAAGCATCAGCTGGTGATGGAGACTCATTACCAACCAGAGTCTGAGATGGCTTAAAAAAATCACCAGCAAGGGCAGGAAGAAAATCTGGTTTTTACGCTCATGGCCCTGCCGGTGATTTTTTAAAGCAATTTCAAACTCTTGTTCATAACAAGTGACCCGGAGGAGCGGGGCTTTGCAGAGCTGGTGTTTCCCAGCCCATTTGGAGGGGTTTGCCTGGCCCTGGCTCCTCCCTGGCCCGGGTGGGGGTGGCAGCCCCGGGCAGGCAGAATGCAGAAGCTGCAGCTCTCCCTCCTGCCGGGCTGCACTTGCACAAACACGGAGCTTTTTTAGAAATCAGCTTTCCAGAGTTAATTTTAGCCTTCAGCATCAGCTCCAGGGGGAGGTCTGTGGAGCTGGCTTCGTTTTGGCTGGGGTAGATCTCTCCAGCATGATCTAATGCTCTAAACTCTCGAGTAGGCTGGAAGCAGTTAAATGGGATTTTATTATTATTATTATTTCTAATGAGGAAGCTTTATCTGGTTAAAATGTACCTCACCCCCCCACACCCCTCCCACTCTAGAAAATCCATGTCTGTGTTCCAAGAACTGGGAAAACTTTTGCAACAGAAAATGCTATAAATATTTCCCCTTATTTACTAATTTTCTGCTTTTTGTGCCTTTCTGTCACTGGAAGCAAAGCTGTTCCTTTGGCTTACAGAACCACAGGGAAATTTTATTTTTTCATTATTTTAAAGCAAGTCCATGAGGTTTTGGGTTTTTGGTTGGGTTTTGGTTTTTTTTTTTGTGTGTGTTTGTGCTCGCTTAGCTGATGGGAACAACAGCCTTGGAAATTTGGTTTGTAGACATTTGTTTGATTTGGTGTTTCTGGAGCAGATCTAAAGGTGCCTCTTTAATGAGGTGTCTCTCCCTCCACTGCGGTGGAGCTTTGTGGCTGTGGCCTCCAAGAGGGTCTTTAAAGGAGGTGCAGCAGCTTCTGCATTGTTTTCTGGGCAGGAAGGAAATGAAGAAAAAGCTGTTTTCCCTTTCAGGAAGGTCGGGGAGAGCTTTTCCCTTCCCCTCTCTCACTGCTGCTCGGGGTCAGCTGGGATGAGGGGCAGTGCTGGCACATTAATTCCCCTTTTTCCAGTTATTTTCTGTCCTCCTTCAGACCCACATCACCCTCTCACAGGGTCCTGATTGCTTCCAGTTTCCTCAGAAATTCTGGGCAAAATGTTTGGAAAGCTCTGAGTGGCTGCTGCTGCCTGTGCCTGGAGGTCAGGAGGGATGAGGAGCTCCACTGGAATTTAAAGGGAGCTGTGGAAAGGACACAGTCCTGCTGGCTGGAGACACCCACTTCACAGTCTGTGCCACTTCCCAGACTCCAGACTGCTCAGCCAGAGCCTTCAATAAATTCATTTTCAGTTCCTTAAATCAGCCCCTGACAGCACTGAGGGTACTGCACATGTGAATTTATTAAATATATTAAATGAAATGTATTAAATGCATTCCCCCCCAGCCCTTAAAGGGCTGCACAGTTTGTTGTTGTCGCAGCTCCAGCAGCCTGAGTCTCCTCTGGAAAGCACAGCTGGCAGAAAACTCTGGCAGAATTCCCTGCTGGGAGAGCAGGGCACAGGGATGGGCACACCCCCAAAATACCCCAAGGACCCTTGGAGGGGCTGAGCATCCCTGGGTGTTGTCCCTGTGCTCCTGGGGATGTCACAAATGTCCCCTGGGATGGGGACAGAGTTGTCCCCAGGGATTTCCTGCCTGGACATCACATGAGATGTGAGGCAGGAACAGAAAATGTCCAAATGCTGCAGCCAGGAGATGAAACACTGAGCAAAAGGGCTCTGGAACTCTGCAGGCAAAGGGAAAAAAATCCAGGAATCAGGGCTGGAAGCAAAGGACTGGTGACTTCCAGGGAAATATTCACTGGTGTTTTCTGAAGCCAGAGCAGCCATTAAAGTCTCAGCCCCACTGGGAATTCTGCTCATTTGGAAATCTGAAAATCCTGGGTACCTTTTGGAATATCAGCTTTTGGCTGATGCAAGGGATAGGTCTGATCCAGGAGGTGGCTGATGTTTCATGGTCTGTGTGAATACAGGCAGGCTGCATGTGCAAGTTCATTCCTTTAATCCATATGTCAATATGGATAAAAGATAAATAATTTTTTTTTAAAAAAAAATTGAACTTCTCTGCCCAATGAATTCTGTAAATGAAAGCTTTCCTCCTCACAAAGTCTCACCTGGGGACATCAGCTCTACACCAAGACCTAAATTAAGGCCTGTGCATTTTTTAAATCCCACATAAAACCTGTTTCAAGGATTTATTTGGGACACAGAGTATCATTTATGGCTGGTTCTCTGTGTGAGGGCATCCCCCAGCAAAATCACAGAATCCCAGAATGGTTTGGGTTGGGAGGGACATTAACCCCCCCCCAGTGCCACCCCAGGGACCCCTCCCAGTGTCCCAGGTGCTCCCAGCCCCAGTGTCCAGCCTGGCCTTGGGCACTGCCAGGGATCCAGGGGCAGCCACAGCTGCTCTGGCAATTCCATCCCAGCCCCTCCCCACCCTGCCAGGGAACAATTCCCAATTCCCAATCTCCCACCCATGCCTGCCCTCTGGCAGTGGGAGCCATTCCCTGTGTCCTGTCCCTCCAGGCCTTGTCCCCAGTCCCTCTCCAGCTCTCCTGGAGCCCCTTCAGGCCCTGGAGGGGCTCTGAGCTCTCCCTGGAGCCTTCTCCTCTCCAGGGGAGCACCCCCAGCTCTCCCAGCCTGGCTCCAGGGCAGTCTCCTCCTCCCAGAGGAGCTGCTGCTCTCCCTGCAAGTGCTTTCCAAAGAGGAATGTGACAATTGTTAATCCTCTGGCTGTTTAATGGTGCTGCCTCCTACACTCACTCATTTGTTGGTTTTTTAGTTTTTTGGGTTTTTTTTTTCGGTTGTTGCTGAATTGATCAGATTTAACAGCAGAAATAGAAAGGATCATCCCAGCACAGACAGGATCATTTTCCCAGGAATCTCAATGCTTCAGCTCCCTGCGTTCCACTTTAACTCCTTAAAAATACGACAATGGGTCTTCCAAAAAAAAAAAAATTTATTTTCTTCATGAAATTTAACTGGGAAATCACTTGTAGTCCCTATTAAGCTGCTTTAGGTGCTTTTGGAAGGCTCGAGTCACAGCTTTCTCCAAACAACACAGGCACTTAAGCTGCTCTAAGTCCCACTAAGACCTCCCAGCATGGGCAGAGCTGAGGCAGCTGCAGCACATAGTTCTGGGCAGGCGTAATGGGAGCTGTGCTCACACTGCCCCTGCTCCTCCTGTGGGCTCACCATTCCCAGGAATTCCTGAGGGATTTTTTTAAATATAGCCAGTTTATTTCAAATCTGGGAGGTTTTTGGTAAACAATCCCCAATAAGGAGCACTTACCTGCTGAGGGTTCAGTGAAATTCCTCTGCTATTTAAATCCAGCCTCCCTGCTGCTCTCTCTTGCTCCCTCAAAGATGTTTTTCCATGGTTTCCAAGGAAGCAATGCTGTGTGGTTTTCTTTTATTTTTTTTCCTTTTTTTTTTTTTTTAATTTGGTACCAAAAACTCTGCAAGGCAAAAATTAG
>VZRH01002961.1:27856-38266 GCA_013397555.1 Urocynchramus pylzowi
TGTCACACAGCAGCAGTGACACAGGGGCAGTGTCACACACAGGCAGTGTCACACAGGGGCAGTGTTACAGGGGCAGTGTCACACACAGGCAATGACACAGGGGCAATGTCACACAGCAGCAGTGACACAGGGGCAGTGTCACACACAGGCAGTGTCACACAGGGGCAGTGTTACAGGGGCAGTGTCACACACAGGCAATGACACAGGGGCAGTGTCACACAGCAGCAGTGACACAGGGGCAGTGTCACACACAGGCAGTGTCACACAGGGGCAGTGTTACAGGGGCAGTGTCACACACAGGCAATGACACAGGGGCAGTGTCACACAGCAGCAGTGACACAGGGGCAGCGTCACACATGAGCAGTGACACAGGGGCAGTGTCACACAGCAGCAGTGACACATTGGCAGTGTGACATCAGTGAATTCATTGTCCCCCTGCCCGAGGCTGCAGGGCTGTTGGAGCCCCGGCTCTGGGAGGTCTCAGGAGCAGAGCTGCCCTGCCTGTGCTGGGCTCTCTGGACCAGTGCCAGCACTCCAGGGGAGTTTGGGATCACAGGAAGTCCCCAGAGTGTCACACGGGGAGTCTCCCATTTCCCATTCCCATTGCCATCGCTGCAGAGCCCTGTGGGTTTGTTCAGGGGGTGCACAGAGGTGCCCTCGGCAGGGATGGGGTCACAGGAGGTTTCCTTTCCTTCCTCCCACCTTCTCTCCCACCTGGTTAAAGCCACGCTGTTCTTCTGCTGGGAATGGGAATATTCTGCTCCGGGAGCAGAGAGGCCCATTGCTCCCAAATGTCAGTGTTAAATACAGCAGCCAAGGAGATAGGCAGAAAATAGGATTTTGTCCTCTTATGGATGGATGAGAAAATAACACAGGAATGGCAGAAAGGTGCATGAGAAATTTGAGATTGCAGCTGTGATCACAGCCCTTGCTCTCAGGGTGAGGGGCTGCAAAGAGCCCTCCCCTGTGTCCTCTCTCTTCCTTGCAGAGAGGCTCAGAACAAGAACTAAACGGGCTGTTTTAATTAAATAATAATAATAAAAAGGCTCCAATTTCCACGTGACACAAAGCAGCACAGGAAGGTTGCTGTTCTTTCCTCTGGGGGCAGGCGGGGAGGGAGCAGCAGTTCCTAAAACTCCCTGGATTATTTTAAACCGGAGTTGTATTTCACTTGATTGTTTGTATTTCTATTTAAGGGGCAGCAGAAAGCAAGGGGTGTTACTATAAAAGGAGATTGGAGTATAATTCCTCACTCCTGCCTGGGCTGGGCTCGGTGGGGTGGTACCAGCTGGGGAGAATAAATAACACACATGGAATGAGAGGCAACCTCAGACAAAGCTGTCAGCAGGACACATTCCCACTAATTCCCTCTCTCCTTCCTTCCTCCATCCCTTCTCTCTCCTGCCCTGCCCTTTCTCTCCCCGTGAGCTCAGCAGGATGAATTTTGGAAGCCTGGCTCAGGTCAGAGCTCTGTCCCTGCCTGCAGGGATCACGTCAGGAGGCCAAAGCAATTCCCTGGGGCTGTCCCAGGACACTCTGGGATGTTTCCCTCGCTGGAATTCGTGGTGGCAAATGCAATCAGCTCCTCAGTTTGGGGCTGGCTTCACTTTCCCTTCGCTGCTGACCCCTGACTGGGGCAGATTTGGCATTCCCAGTCACATGGATTCCTCTGTGCCGGCCGGGGCAGAGAAAGGAGAGCAGCAGGCCCAGGCCCAGCTCCTGCCTGTCCCCAGCCCCACAGCCAGAGTCAGGGGCTGGCTCCCAGCTCTGCCAGTGAAATGCATTCCAGTTCCAAGCAGGAAATATGCACGGCTCTGCCTACAGCTGGGAGTTTGGAATAATATTTGTTCTGAGCTCAGTTCCTCTGGGAGTTTGCAAACAGGCCGGGCCCAGCGGCCCCCGTCACCGCGGAGGATTTCACAAAGCGAGCCAGAATCCCTCTCCAGGGAGAGCTGCTGGGACAGCTCTGCCTCAGGGACTGCTGCAGGGATATTTTGAGTCGGGATGAGCTGCTCCTTCCCGTTTCCAGCTTCAGGCAGGCTCTTGGCTGGATAATCAGCCATGGGAAAATCCATGGGACTGGCAAGGCCAAGTGCTTCCACGAAGGCCCTGGCATTCCAAATAAACCAAATGAGACTTTTCAGTCCATCATGAGGACTTGGTGCTGTGTGGCCGTGTCCCCCTGGAGCCACCCTGGTGCTGGGGGCAGCTGTGCCCAGCTCGGCTGCCTTTGATGTCGCTGCTGGCAGTGGCAGCGCTGAATGGGGACAGTTCCAGGCTGGAACAGCAGGAGCAGCGTCCCAGGATGAGCTGATGGCGAGGGGGCTGGCGGGGCTGTGACCTGTCACACACAGGTGTTACACACAGGTGTCACACAGGTGTCACATACAGGTGTCACACAGGTGTCACACACAGGTGTCACACCCAGGTGTCACACACAGGTGTCACACCCAGGTGTCACACACAGGTGCACATACAGGTGCACACACAGGTGTCACACAGATGCACATAGGTGTCACACAGGTGTCACACACAGGGGTCACACCCAGGTGTCACACCCAGGAGTTACACACAGGTGTCATACACAGGTGTCACACCCAGGTGTCACACACAGGTGCACATACAGGTGTCACACACAGATGTCACAAACAGGTGCACATAAAGGTGTCACACACAGGTGTCACACCCAGGTGTCAGACACAGGTGTACATACAGGTGTCACACAGGTGTCACACACAGGTGCACATACTGGTGTCACCCCAGGTGTCACACAGATGTCACACCCAGGTGTCACACAGGTGTCACACACAGGTGTCCCACACAGGTGTCACACCGAGGTGTCACCCAGGTGTCACCCCCAGGTGTCACTGCAGTGTCCGGGCTCTGGTGCCAGACCCGGATCCGAGGTGTGCCAGCAGCTCGGGGTGCCTGGCTGGGCGCTCCCCAGCCCCTCCGGAGCCGGGGCCTGGCAGTGCCGTTCTGCTGAGCTGCAGTGACATCCAGTGGCTGTCAGCGACGGACCTCTCCGGGCTGGGCTGTCCCTGCTGCCAGCAGCTCTGCACACCCAGCAGGGGAAAATCAGATTTTTCTCTGAGCACTGAAAGCTCTGTACCCAGCTCAGAAAGCTCCTGCTGGCCCTTCAGGCAGCAGAGGGATGTATTTTAACCTGCAGAAATAATTAAAATCCTGTAGAATTTGATTTTTTTATCCTTCTTACTGCCTACAAGCTCTGATTTACAAAGCCCTAAAACCTCTGCCCTCAAACCACAGCTGGAATTTATCCTACCCAGGGAAATCCACAGAGGTTCCTTCCACCCTGTTTGATTTTTAGGAAAAGTCCTGCCGTGCTGATGTTTATCTGTCATGAAATCTAGGCAGGAAAAGGCCCAACACATGGAGCTGGTGGCAGCTGTGGATATTCTGGAGTCACCATTGTAACAAATAATCACCAAACCCCACTGAAGGGTGAAGGTGCTGCTGTTCTCTTCTATTAAAGGGGTTTTTTTTTGCATTTTAGAGCAAATAAAGAGTGTGGCAGGTGCCCAGCAGGGAGCGAGGGCTGGAACAGAAACTGGGGTACAGTGGGATTCACTGGGATCTACTGGGATCATCAGCAGTGGAGTTGGCAGAGAGGGCAAGACTGCAGCTTCAAAGCAGGAGATGATCAGACCTAGGAGCAGCCAGATCCTCTCTCCTCTGGTGCCCTTAGAGCTTATGAATAGATTTAGCACAGAAATAGACCCTGAACATGTGTTTGGTGAGCAGATTTAACACGAAAATAGCCCCTTAGATGTGTTCTGTGAGCAGATTTAACACAAAAATAGCCCCTTACATGTGTTCTGTGAGCAGATTTAACATGAAAATAGCCCCTTAGATGTGTTCTGTGAGCAGATTTAACACAAAAATAGCCCCTGAACGTGTGTTTTATACTCTCTGTTCTGTGTTTGCCCCCAGGAACCAGTGAAGACCTTTTCCAGGACTCTGAGGGGCGGGAGGGATCTGAGCCCATCGAGGAACACCAGTTTTCAGACCTCGAGGAATCTGACGACGATGACGACAATGAGGATGAAGAAGACGAGGAGGAAGAGGAGAGCCAAGACGAGCCAGCGCTGAAGCTGTCGGAAGGCAAACACGGCACCCTCCTGCTGCACTCCTCAGGGGGCTCCCCGTCTTCTCCAGAGGAAGGCACCGAAACATCCACAGCTCAAGAAGCTGCTTCCAGCACCCCGAAAGCAGGGGAAGGCCAGCAGGCCTCCTCCTCCTCCTCAGGGCTGGAGACCAAGTGGTCAGCAGACAGCAGTGACATTGCTGTGTGCCACAGCTTCTTGAGCCTCCACAGACCAGCTTTGACCTCCACCGAGCACTTGGCTCCTGCTGAGAGAGAGTCTGTCACAAGGCCACAGATGTCCTTGGTCATGGACCTGTCGACCTCCAAAGACACCTCCCCGAGGAAAAGGTGGTCCCCGAGCCAGGACTGTGGCAGAGGGGGTGGCAGCAGCAGACCAATGATAGCGAGGAAGCACTTACTGACCAAAAACGAAACGTCCCCCAAACGCTTCTCCCCCACGGCAGAGCTGTCCTCCCTGAGGTGCCTGTCCCCAGGGAGGGGGCTGTCCCCCTGCCAGCGCCTCTCTCCCAGGAGGGAGGCATCTCCCCTGAGATGTGTGTCCCCAAGGCTCGAGCTGTCGCCCAGCAGGCACCTGTCCCCCCGGAGGGAGCTGTCCCCGAGGACAGCCCTCCCCCCAGACGGAGAAGTGGCCCCCGCCAGGCACTCGTCGCCCAGCAGAGAGATGGCATCCCTGAGGTACTTCTCCCTGAAGAAAGTCTTGTCTCCAGGCTGCTTGGAGCTGTCCAGGTATCCACCCCCTGGCAAAGAGGACTTGCCTGGCACTAGCAAATCAGCAGAGGACAAAGTTCCCAGCTCATATCAAGCCCAGCCCGGGATATTCTCTTCGATGCCTCTACCTCACAGGTTCTTTGGCAAAAACTTACAGCTCTACGAGTCCAAGCTGGTAAGTCCAGGGCCCTGCTGCCCTCTGGTCCCCACAGGGTGGTCTCTGACATGGTTTTTGGTGAAGGCTGTGATGCAGAAGTGCCCAGGAACTCTGTGACCACTGTCACAGGTGACCCAGAGAACAGGGACAGGGGACAGCAGTGGGTTTTGCACCCATTTGAGTCCTGCCCTTCCCAGTTGGAGAGAAATAAAGTTATCCCTTCTCCAAGGGGTTATTCCCACTCCTGAGCCAGCCAGTCCTGCTGGGACAATCAGCAAGGACAACCTCTTAATGATTAATTGTCACTAAGAGCCTTTTTGTTCCTGGGAATTTCATTCCCATCCCTGAGGTTTCCCGGCTGGGGTGGAGCTGTGACCGTTTCCCACTGGTCAGTGACCTGAGCCAGCCCTGCAGCAGCCTTGGCTGAGCCCTGTGTCTACCCACAGCCAGCTCTGCTGGATGAGCTGCTGAGAAATGCTTGTTTGGACAGTTCTCATTTAATCTCTCTTCTCTCTTCAGCACAGAGAGGGGTTTCCCACTGGGTCCAGAACATTATTTAATCTCTCTGCTGGACAAATCAAATCCTGTGGGTAAAGGGAAATTGCCTGTTCCTCCCAATGCTGCAGGCAGATTGATGTGGTGTTTGGGGGGATATTTCCCATTCCTGCTGGAGTGCCTGGCTCTGCTGTCAGTTGTGCTGAGGAACGTGAGATCCCCTCACTGTGGGGAGAGACTCCACCCCTCAGGGGCTGCACTGGGGAGAGAGAGAGGCCTTTACAGAACCCCTGCCACCCCAGATGCTGAGCCAGGGCTTCTCCAGACCTTTCTGCCATGCCCATGCTAACCTTCTGTTCCATGGTGCCTCCTTCCTCCTCCTTTCCACTCTGAGTCTTTGTCTTACCTTCTCAGAGACTCTCCTTTACTTTAGGACCAAACCTTGGCTTCCTTTAATGCTGTTTCCCGTTCCTGTCAATTCACTTCTTGTGGTGAATCTCAAGGCTCTGGAAACCCTCATCCTTCAACTCTTCTATCAGGATAAATTCCCACTGCTTGGAGCAAATCCCTCAGCTCCCAAATCCACAGTAGGAGACAATGTTTTAAGCCCTGCTTGTCTGTCATTCCCACCTTTCGGGTCCTTTGTTCACATTTACCTTTGGCTTCATTTTCCTGCTCCTTTTCTGCACTCAGAGCCACCACTGTTACTTTTCCATGTGCCTCCAAAGCAACAGCAAAAACCTAAATGGAAAAAAATCCCCTTTATCAGCACGATGGACAGCTGGGCTTTCATTGCAAAATTAACATTCCTGGTAAGGCCACAAGAGACAGAAAGAGCAGAGGAGGGTTTATCAGGTCCCAAACAGAGCCTGAAGATGATCTTAGCTCAGTTCCAGTGCCAGGCTCGCTGCCAAGTCTCACCACGACCATCTCCCGTCCCACTGGCCCTTGCTTAGGGCAGTCTCTCCTCGTGGTGATTGTTGCACCACTGAAATATTTGTTTGGGGTTTCCCAGCATCCCTGAAGTGATTTAGCCAAGGCTTCCCATGGATAAGTGACATTTAGCAGTGTTTGGGCTTGTCACTGCTGACCCAGCACACATTACCTTTGGTGGCTCTTCCTTTTTCTCTTTCCTGTTCTCTTTTGATGCTTTCCTCTGCTGTCTCCTTGGAGATCCAGCTAACAGGATCAGGGAATTATTCCCCATAATCCTACAAAGAAGTATGCCCTCCAGTGGATCCTCACATTTTATCTCCAACCCCATCTTAATTGAAAATTGATTTCAGTTTCTGTTGCTTCCTCTTCTTGGGAGTCCTGTGCAGGGATTTAGTCATAACCTCATCACTAATTAATCCATTTCTGTTTAGCCACATATCTCTCCATGATGTACGTTAGGAAACTATGGGAAGCACCGAGAGAGAAAGAGGAAAAGGTAAAATGTAGGGTCTGAACTCTTGATTTGCACAGAGCACCCCATGAGGGTGGTGGTGGGACCCACTGCTGGGTGTGCTGGAGTTGATGCCACCTCTCACTGGAAGCATCCCTGCACTCAGCAGCTGTAAGGATGCAATCCTGCTTTAGGAAAGCACAGTGAAAATGAATAAATAAATAAATAAATGAAATAACCTCATTCTGGGCTCTCAGGAACCCCCTGCACTGACAGGGATCCCAAGCAGCTCAGCTGGCAGCAAATGCTGGCAGCTCTGCCAGTGTTACAAGTCAGCTCTGAGAGTAGGGGTGATGGTTTTAAACTAAAAGAGGGGAGATCCAGGCTAGAGCTAAGGAGGAAATTCTTTACTCAGAGGGTGGGGAGGCCCTGGAACAGGGTGTCCAGGGGGATCCCTTGAAGAGCCCAAGGCCAGGTTGGACGGGGCTGGGAGCAACATAGTCTAAAGATGTCCCTGCCCACGGCAGGGGGTTGGATAAGATGGTCTTTAAAAGTCCCTTCCAACCAAATAATTCTCTGACTTTATAATGATCCAGGCCTAAGCCAAATCCCTGGATCTGTGCCCCAACACACCACGGGCATATTTGTCCCAGAAGGGAAATCCTGTGGTTGTGCTGCTTCTCACCTTCAAGGTCTGGGGCTCCACATCTCCCTCAGTTGACTGACCTCCCTGAAATCCAGATAAAACCCTAACAAGGGTCTGGGGCTCCACATCTCCCTCAGTTGACCGACCTCCCTGAAATCCAGATAAAACCCTAACAAGGGTCTGGGGCTCCACATCTCCCTCAGTTGACCGACCTCCCTGAAATCCAGATAAAACCCTAACAAGGGTCTGGGGCTCCACATCTCCCTCAGTTGACCGACCTCCCTGAAATCCAGATAAAACCCTAACAAGGGTCTGGGGCTCCACATCTCCCTCAGTTGACCGACCTCCCTGAAATCCAGATAAAACCCTAACAAGGGTCTGGGGCTCCACATCTCCCTCAGTTGACCGACCTCCCTGAAATCCAGATAAAACCCTAACAAGGGTCTGGGGCTCCACATCTCCCTCAGTTGACCGACCTCCCTGAAATCCAGATAAAACCCTAACAAGGGTCTGGGGCTCCACATCTCCCTCAGTTGACCGACCTCCCTGAAATCCAGATAAAACCCTAACAAGGGTCTGGGGCTCCACATCTCCCTCAGTTGAGTGACCTCCCTGAAATCCAGATAAAACCCTAACACGGGTCTGGGGCTCCACGTCTCCCTCAGTTGAGTGACCTCCCTGAAATCCAAATAAAACCCTAACAAGGGTCTGGGGCTCCACATCTCCCTCAGTTGACCGACCTCCCTGAAATCCAAATAAAACCCTAACCCCAGTCCTTGCAGCGAGCCTGGCTGCTGCTGCGGCCATCCCCGTGTGTCACACTGACCCAGCTCTTGTTTCCCCCCTGGCACAGAAGATGGAACCCCGCAGCCCGCCCTGCTCCCCCGGCACCCCGCCGCCCGCGTGCCCCCGGCCCCTGCAGGCCCCTCACGACCTCCACGCTCCCGGCCGAGGGGAGGAGAATGTCTTCAGCCACCTCCCGCTGCACTCGCAGCAGCTCGCCAGGACCCCGTACCCCATGATCCCCATCGGGGGCATCCAGATGGTGCAGGCCAGGCCCAGCTCCCACGCCGGCCTGGTGCCCGGCCCCGCGCTGTCCCTCCAAGCCGGACACTTCTCCGCAGCCAGCGGCCTCGCCCAGCTCAGCCGGGCCGCCACGAGGGATGAGGAGCCCCAAAGCCCTCCAGAGCCGTCATCGGCGTCCGTGTCCCCCGTGGCCAAGGTCTCCAAGTACACCCTGTCCCCAGAGCCGGCGGGTGGTGGCTTCTCGGAGGAGAAGATGAGGACTAGCGAGCTCCAGCCGGAGCAGGAGGAGCACGGGCCTGCGGCGGAGGCCGAGCCCAGCCCGGCGGAGCAGCCGCGGCCCTCAGTGTCCCCCGGCGGCCCCAGCAGCCCCCAGGAGCCCTCTCCAGAGCGCTCGGCCAGCGGGGAGGAACCCTCCAAAGCCACGGGCAAGCAGCAATCGGGCAGCTCGAGCACCCCTTCGGAACCAGCCTGCACCTTCATCTCAGCCGTCCCCTCGCTGGCCAGGGACAGCCCCTCAGAAGCCCCCCCTGGCCACCCCCAGGCCCTGCGCCCCAGGAACCTCTCCGGAGAGCCCGGCGGGAGCAGCCCACACCCAGAGCACTCCGATTTAGGTCAAACTCACAAAAAGGTGGATGAAAACGCGCGAAGTACTTAAGCCTCCGCCAGCTGTTCCACCTTTAGGCTTCCTCTGTAAAATCAACAAACATTTTCAACACTATTTCCTTTAGTATAATCATAAGAAGCACTCTAGTGAATGACCAAACCCATGGAAAATTCCTGGTTTTCTTTGTCCCAGTCTGGTATTATCTCCACATGTATGCAGTTACTTGTGCCTTTTTCTATACCTTTTGTTGCTTGAAATGTACAAAACTGTTTGAGGCTGTGAATATTTTTTTAGAGTTTTTTGGAAAGGGGGTTTGTTAGACCTTGTCTTTTTTGCCATTTAGGTGTGCGTAATCCTGGGCCTGAGAGATGCAGAAAGGAAAGGGTTAAGCATTTCAAAGAGGAAGAAGATGCACTGAAAACAAAAGCAAAACAGAAAAAAACTTTTTTTTTATATTGCTTAAATGATTAAAAAAAAAAAAAAGAAAAAAACCCCAAACCCTTGCTCCTGTGTACAGAAGTTTATGATTCGTATTTATTACATGCTTTATTTAATTCTTGCAAATTGCTTGGTTTTTTTTGGTTTTCTTTTTCCTCGCATCCCTATGGTTGTGCTTTAAACAGTTGAAACTGCTTTACATTTGAAAAACGTGTTTACCCTGACCTTGTGACTGAAAGTAGCACTTCCTTGAGCAGGGGAGGTTCATTGTGTGCAGGGAGAGAAATTCTCCCTTGAAAAGAGGAAAACGAACCGGGAGCACCCCTCCCTCCTGCAGAACCCAGCAAAGCACTTTTTCTAAAAAAACAAAAAAAAAAAANNCCCCCGCCCCCCGAAAACACCAAAAAAAACTTTTTTTAAAAAAAAAAAAAAAAAAAAAAGGGAAAAAAAAAAAAACCAAAAAAAAAAAAAAAGGTTCTTCTTCAAAGATTTACCTGCAAGAAGGTAGGAATGTATGGAATGTAGAGCCCGTGCCAGGAAGGGTCTCTCGCTGGACGAGCCTCCTGCTTGCTTTGCTTTAATCCTCCCAGAGCCAGCGCCCGGCAAAGCCCTGCCTGTGCTTGAGCCCTCCCTGGGCTGGGGGAGCCCCTGCAAACCCTCCCTTGGTGTCAGAGGGGGAGGAACTCGGCCTTGAAACCCTTTCTCCCTCCAGCATGTTTGAGTTGTGGACAAGCTGCCCCCATCCCATCCTGTCCCGTCCCATCTCATCCCGTCCCATCCCATCCCATCCCATCCAATCTCATCCCATCCTATCATCCCA
>VZRH01002963.1:4877-64208 GCA_013397555.1 Urocynchramus pylzowi
GCCGCCGGTGAGGGCTGGCGCGGTGCCGGCCCGGGGGCCGCTTGCGCAGCCGGGGTGTCTTGCGGCGTCGCCCTCCGCAGCTCCCCTCGAGCCTCGGCTCGGTGCTGCTGCTCTTGACGGGGATCCGCCCTGCGGGCTGGAGCTGGGGGAGACCCCGGCTCCGGGCCCCGCGACCCCGCGCTGTGAGCCGGGCAGGGCGCGACGCCACGGGGACAGCGCCCGCGGGGCCGAGCTCCCTGTGCATCATGTCAGGGAACTGCTGCTGAAAGGCGTTTGTCCCCTGTCGGAGGGGCTCCCTGCCTGCCGGCCACGTCGAGATTCAGCGGCGCTTCCGCGGCTTTGTCAGAGCGTGTGCGGGGCGGGGCTGGGAGCTGCTGCGGTCGCAGGAGGGTGAGGTACTGGGCCTGGGTCTGTCCCTTCCTGCTCGCGTTCTGGAATTACCAGAGCCGCCCAGGGGACTGCGTGCAGTGCTACCCCGGCTCTCAGAATCAGTTCGCTGAGAAAAGATCTCCAAAACCATCGAGTCCAACCTGTGACCGACCACCATGGGAGTTGGACCATGGCGCTGAGTGCCACGTCCGGTCTTCACTGGTACACTTCCAGGGACGGTGACTCCACCACCTCCCTGGGCAGCCCAATCCAATATCTAACCACCCTTTCGGTGAAGAAGTTCTTCCTAATGTCCAGCCTAAACCTGGCACAGTTTCAGACTGTCCTCTCATCCTGTCGCCTGTTGACAGGGAGAAGAGGCTGATCCCCATTTGGCTACACCCTACTTTCAGGTGGTTGTAGAGAGCAATAAGGTCACCTCTGAGCCTAGTTTTCTCTTTTGCAGACAGGCTGTGTTGACTCACTGGCACTGGATTTTGAGGCAAGCGTGACTCCTGCACAAGGGTTTTGGGAAACTTACTAGGGAGGAGTGTGTTAAAGTGGCTTTTAAAACTGGGTGAGACTGTGTAGGGTTTGGTTTTTGCTAGTTTGCTTTCATAAAGTGTAATCTGCTCTTTATTGAGCCTTGACACAGATCTGCTGGAGAGCACCTTGCTCTTATCTCTTCCTGTTGCCACCCACATTGTGATGGATATGTTACTGTATGTGGTGCTATAATTGAGTATATGGACACAGTTTGGGATTTAGCTTTGAGGTTGACTTTTGAGTTTGGTGTTCTATCTTAGTTTGTGTAGAGACTTTCTTAGCTATGGGTTTGGGGATTTATTGTGTGGTCATTTGGATTTTTTTAGTAATAGATTTTGCAGTTATTACAGTATTCACAATTTTGAAACATGGGAGTGTTTTCTAAAGCATAACTTTTGGTCACTGCACCTGGGCAGGTCCAGCTTGCACCACTGTTAGTGGGCTGTAAATTTTCACAGCTTACTGCATGGCTCAAAATTTTTAGTTGCTTGGGTTTTTTTTTTTTTCTTCCAAGGGTTTGTCACTTTCCCAGAGGAAGGGACCACAAGATGACTTTCTGTTCTTCTGTGGTTTGATATCCACTGTGGCTGAATAAATGGCAATACAGGCAGCACAAAGCACCACAGTGCTGCTACTACCTAGTTATTGTTTTTTTAATATGTGAAAATCTTCCTAAAGAAAGGTTACACTTTCAGAAGTACCTTTTGATGTGTCTCACAGGTAAGGTCTTACATTTAAAGTTTCTTGGGCAGCTTCCAAAACAGGGCCCAGACCATTCAGTGCAGCATAATATTAAACAACAGGGACTAAACCTGCATGTCATGACTTGCACTACCTAATGCGAAGTATCCCCACTTTTTATCTACTGAAATTCTATTTGCAGCCTATATTAACCCTGTTTCAATTACAAAAGTGTTGGCTTAGGTGTGGGTCTTTTTGTTGGATAACACAAAGTGCAAACACTTCTGGAACTTTTAAATTGTGACTTGATCTCTTTGGCTAACTGGATTGATGCCTTTGGTTTTCTGAACATGTTCCAAAATGTACCACCCTCTTTTGTAACAGACATTCCTGGAGCTGAGTGTTTCAGGCATAGCTGCAGCAAGCCTGTGCTGAAGGGCACTGCAGTCCTGTGAGATGTGATGTTTCTCTGTAGCTAGGCTGACAGCTCTTTTGGACTGGAGGAGTTCCCAAGTCTGGTTCAGAGAAACTTACAAAATAGTAATGAAAGCATTGGCACTTTTTTCATTTTTTCTAGTAAAATATACTCTGATAGGTCAATCTGCTCAACAGAATTAAAAAGAATGTGCTGACAGTCTGCTTTTGTTACCTCCTCTTGCTTAGGATTGAATTGTAGGTGAGAGAATTGCAGGTAGTGGCTTGTTGGGAGCACTGCCTTTGCAGCACTGATGCCTTTTCACTGATCCTAGAATTACAAGCCAGACACAGTTAGGTGATAAAAAGGGATTATCTTTTATTTAAGGATCCTTGTGGTGCACAAGACATGGGATGAAAAAAAGCTGAAAATGCATACTGTAACAAGTGGATACAATTTTATATGTTCAGCAAATTAGCATAACTGATTAGAATCGCCAATTAGAGACAGAGGTGATGAGATCATTTGCCCCTGCTTCTCCCCTTTTCTGAACTCTCTCCCTTTAGATAGGAACTAAACTTTGTTTATGAAAAACTTGGGAAGCCATTTTGACCTGGGTTCCCAAAGAATCTAACCTTGGACCCCCAGGCCTTAGAGCTGCTGGGAAACTTATTTTGTCTTTCTAATAGAGTAGGTAAAATGCTAGCTATGAATACAATAATAGGCTACAGAGCTGCAATTATAGATGTAAAGAATATGGAGATATATAAAAGTAAAAAGTCAAAAATCAATTTGGTCGGCATCAGCACGTGCAGAGTAAACTTTTTTGTTTACTTTGAATGAGCCATATCATGAAAACTGCATCATTTCAGAGAAGGGTAATTAAAAGATAGTGTTTGGCTCTATTTTGAGTAGTAGAACTTCTAATCAATAACCCAGAGTGAAAGGAGGGCTTGCCTGAGGGTTTTTACAGCGGTAAGAAAACCGCCAAAGTTATGCACAACCCTTGGCTGCAGCTTGAAAGCAAACTACCTTTGTTGTCAGCTGTCTGCATAAGTATCTCGAAGTCAAGAGTTCAGGTTTATTTGTTGGAGTGTTGTGGAGGCCAGACCTCTCGGATAGCTCGTGGTTAGTGAGTGCAGTGGAGAGAACGTCTGCGTTGTTGAGCGATGCGCAGTTGCATTTCAGGGGCTATTTTTAGTTCGGGACATAATGGTTTGTTTTGTACGTCAGAAGAACGCTGTAGATGCACGTAGGATTTAAAAGTGGGGAATTAGCAGGGGACATCAGTAGCTGTCTGTGTGGACAGACTGAGAAGGACATAACCATGGAATTTCCTTTTATGATCCAGATGCTTGGTACACCCTGTCAGGTATCTAATACAAAGCAAGGTAAAATGTCTTTCCTTTTAGTTAAAAAAACCCCCAAAACTAACTGCTTTTTGCCTGCATATTGTGTAAGGGAGTTACTTTGCTTAATTTTACTCCTTTTTGTTTTTAAGGATGAAGCCCAGTTAGTGACTTTAGTCTTGCTTTTCAGGAGTCTAACAGGAATATTCTATCTTTGAGAAAACTATCTGAGAAACAGTTAGTTTCATCTATGCTATCATCTGTGCTATGACTCTAATTAGCATNAAATATTCTATCTTTGAGAAAACTGTCTGAGAAACAGTTAGAACTGTGCTATGACTCTAATTAGCATTGCTTTTCTGACCAGATCATTTGTTTCTAAGTTATAAAATTAATATTTAGTGTAAATTTCAGAATACTGATATTCTTGAAATTACAGGTGAAGCTTAAATTTTTCTTCTTTCAGGAGACACTTGCTACAGGTGCTTTTTGTAAAAATCAGAGTCAAGGATGGAAGGGATCTGGTTTGCATAACACTTTGAGCATTATGAAGGATTTTAGTATGGATTACACTTTAGTTTTAGCTAATGCAAGCAGAGGTTATGAGACTTTTGGAAACAACATTAAAAAGGATCTAACTTCTGACCCAAAAGCAATCTTGAGGACTTTGTATTTGCCTTTCAGTGAATGACTCAGCTTTTCCAGTTTGTGCTGTCATACATTTAGTTGGACACTACACGTATCTTCCCAGATAAAGAGATGCAATTAACTTAAAAGCCTCACTTCTACCCTGAATGTATTAATGCTATAATATATAATAATCTGCCATGTTTATTTCTTCATTTGACAGCTTGAAGGGAAACAATTACATTGGTATACCTGTGATAAGTGAAAATTCATAAAAACATATAAATGTTTCTAAGGGTTGGTAGCTTAAAAGAAAGTCTTCACATTTTTGTAGCTATTATACCTTTAATTCATTTAAAAAAGAGTGCTGGCATTTGCATGTGTTGTGTAATAGTTCCACTGTGTTAGGGAATAGCACTGTAGAGCTTTTGAACCAAGTTGGTGCTCTCTCTCTCAATGGCAGCTAGTCTAACAAAATGCTATTTGGAGTCTAAAATACATTTTTTCCCCTCCAAAATGTTAGTTTAGCTTACTATCTGATCTATTTAATCACTATGTAAGTTTAGCAGCACATATGTCAACAGTGCCTCCCAAATTCCTGAATATGTAGTTGACTTAATTTGTGGAAGATGCAGGTGGAGTATTGAATCAGCAATACAAGCACTGTGTGAGTTTCAAGAGCTATGATTTGATTTGGGTTTTTTGATGTAGCCTGCTATTGGCCTGCAGTGCTGGTCCCTGAATTCTCAAGGGCTTTGTGCTTTCACAGCAAGTGAAGTCTGAAAGAAAATGGAGCAGGAGATGCTGAAATAAATGCGTACTGGGGGTATAGGCCAATAACGTGAAACCTGATGTCCTTCTACCCCAGGAACTTGCAATGTGATTTAATAAGGCTAAATCTTCGGTATGTTTCTGTCTCCTTAGAACCGACAGCCACCATGTCTAGCAAAAGAGCCAAGACGAAGACCACCAAGAAGCGCCCTCAGCGCGCCACTTCCAATGTATTCGCGATGTTCGATCAGTCGCAGATCCAGGAATTCAAGGAGGCCTTCAACATGATCGACCAGAACAGGGATGGCTTCATTGACAAAGAGGACCTGCACGACATGCTCGCCTCCCTTGGTAATGGCCCCTGTTTCTGTTCGTGCTTGCCGGGCAAATTTGTGCTGCAGAAATGAAAATACTGAGTTTGGGACAGGAGAGGTGTCTCAGTTTGTATTGACACTGCTGACATTACTTGTTCAGTTGGAAAGCTAAATCAAGTATGAATGCCTCTATTTGTAGGAAAGAATCCAACAGATGAATACCTGGATGCCATGATGAATGAGGCTCCGGGCCCCATCAACTTCACCATGTTCCTCACCATGTTTGGTGAGAAGTTAAATGGCACCGACCCGGAGGATGTGATCAGGAACGCTTTTGCTTGCTTTGATGAAGAAGCAACAGGTACGTGGGTGAAACAACAGTGTACATGTGTTATTTCCACTTACTTCTGTAACAACAAATACTTGTGTTCACAGAAGCAGTGATCAGTTTTTTAACTCTGAAAAGTTTAATTTGTGCAAACTGAAAATCGTTACTGTATTGTCATGTGCTAAATTTGCCATGTCAGTCTCTGTAGAAATTTCAAATTTCTGGCAGTTCGTCCTGTTGTTCAAGACAGGAGAAAGTATAAAATATGTTGATCAGGAACCAGGGTCTTAATTTATTCCTAACGTAAAATTCACCTTTGGGGCTGCTTTTCTGAGGGGAATCACTGTTTTCAAAGCTGTTGTGCTTTTATGAAGAATTTTTCTGTCAGCAACTTGTATCCACCTTCCCTCTGTTAAAGTGCACTAAAAGGAGAAGAAAATGAATGCTAGAAAATTCTTGTGTGACTCACAGGAGTGATGATAAAAGCAATCCCAAATTAGACAAGCCTCCTTGTTTAATAAACCACACCAAGAATTCATTCTTTGCAACCAGTCTGGTAAATCTGAGTTTTACCAGTGATTTAAGATCAATTTGAAATGTTGCAAACTTTCCCATGTTTCATGCACTTGTTGAATGTTAATAGTCAAGTTCCATAACTTTTTTTTTGTGGTTTTTCAATAGGAATGCTCAAGGTAAACTGATCCCCTTTGTGATTTTTAAAATACTGTGTTAGAAAGTTCTTGGTACTATTGGGAGTGTAGCCCTGCTGTTGGGAAGAATGTCTAATATGAATACTGATAAATTTTTAAATTCTTTGGAACACCACAGGCAAAGCATATAATGGTCTTTATTTGAAGTAGTGGGACCTTTCAAACTAAGATGCCTGATTTGATTGAATCCTTGTAATTATTTGGCACTCTTAGTGATAGGGTTCAATGGCATTGTTTTCATTTGGCAGACAAAGACTGTAGGTATCTTTAATTGAGGGAGAGAACTCAAAGAAAGAAATTATCATCCATGTATTAGCAGATAAATGTAAAAACTCCTCTTCTGTCCTCCTACACTGTGCTGCAGGGTTCATCCAGGAAGACTACCTGAGGGAGCTGCTGACCACGATGGGAGACAGGTTCACGGATGAGGAGGTGGATGAGCTGTACAGAGAGGCCCCCATCGACAAGAAGGGCAACTTCAACTACATCGAATTCACACGCATCCTGAAACATGGAGCAAAAGACAAGGACGACTGAGCAAGTCCCTGGATACATGCACATTATCTCTGCATTTATGTTTATTTTTAATGGTTTCT
This sequence comes from Urocynchramus pylzowi, assembly GCA_013397555.1. Taxonomy (NCBI): domain Eukaryota; kingdom Metazoa; phylum Chordata; class Aves; order Passeriformes; family Fringillidae; genus Urocynchramus; species Urocynchramus pylzowi. The sequence goes on from VZRH01002963.1 coordinate 11,584, forward strand.
TCCTAATAGAACTTGTTGCATGCATTTAGCTCCAAAGCTTTTGTCTTTTTCAATATATTTATCTTTTACAGGCCATTTAGGCACATTTGCACCTGTAATCAAGACTGGAAGCAGGGAAAGTATTTTGAGGGGAAGGCTACAGGAAAAACATTCCCTGGAGTTGATAGTCCAGGAAAATAATCTCAATGTTTCTGGTTTAGCTGGATTTTTTACATTTTTGTAATAAATGCCATTTTGAAATAAAGATTGCTATATAGATAAAATACCTCAAAACCTTTTGTGAAGAATGACATTTCTATCACACATTTACAAATACAGGTGTGTTCATTGTATTTTTCTTGCAGTTGCAAGTCAAGCTAGAAAACTCATTTTCACAGTGTTTTGTTCAGTGTCACAGGGTTCTGAAATGCTCCTAACAGCATCTTCTGGCATCTTTAAAAATGCAGCTGCAGAAGTCTTTCATCTTGAAGTTTCTGAAGTGGGATCTGACTACTGTGTAAGTAGTTAATCAAATAAATGGTTAGGGAAGACTCTTGCAATTGCCTCATGGCCAGCAGAGAACATCTGATTCTTAAGCAGATACCATGCCCAGCTTTTGCTTCCTTTTAATATTGATGGGTTTTCTAGCAGTACTTTCATGTCAAAGTGTGCATTCTTCTTTGCTCAGTAAGGGGGAATTAGGCATATTTTTTTCCTTCTGCTGAAGGAAGCTTGTGCAAAGGAGTCTGCTGGCACTAATTAACAGCAATACATGGCCAGAAAACTTACACAAAGCTTTATTTTTCTACAGCTAATTCATTTGCATGTGAGAATGTGAGCCAAGTCATTCTGAGAATTAACTTGGTAAAACCCTATAGGTGCTGCAGTTGCTATCACTTTTTAAAATATCAGACATAATCCTCAGTTATGTTGGTAAGATGGCTTTTATCCAAGCACAGTCAGTCATTCAGAACTGGTTGTGCTGATGTTGTCTCAAATACAAAGAAAAGAGGAGGATTGTTCTGTTAGTTCTTAGTATGACCATGCTCTTCTGTGTGCCTCATTCTCTTGGCTACTGCAAGTTAGAAAGCAGGAGGAGAATTTATTTTGCCTATGTATTTATCAATTAAAACAACAGCCTCTTATCCAGAAAGCTTGCCCTCAGCTATATCACAGGACTTAAGACCCCAAGGAGTAAGGATTGTAAAGGCTCTGACAGCTTATCCTGGAAGGTGGGTTTGTCTCATTTCATGTGTGACAGCATGAAGGCTTGGTTAATTAATCTTGCTTGTGTTCCCATATGGCAACTCTGGAAGATATTCTGGCTTCAGGTTTGTAAATAACTTCACAAAGTATACTCAGTTGGTGTACTTGGACTATTTTTTTATTTTTTATTCCAGGGTGGTTTTTTTCCACTTACAGGCTTAATTAAAATTGAGTTTTCAACCATTCTTTCCCAGTTTTGTGTGCTTTCTGCTAACAAACTTAGCCTCAGTTTGTCTCCTTCCCACATTATGTAACACTACTTTAGGTTGCCACAGCTGCTCCTTTTTTTGAAAGTTTGCTTTTTAACTATCTTGGTGATCTTCAGTAATGGCTGCTGAGTTACTTCTCCATGTGACACCTACAAGGTTCTAGGAAGCAGTTTACAAATATGCATGGAAGTTTTCACCAGCAGTGCCCTTTTGACAAAGGCAAGAGAGTGGGGATTTAGGAAACTGTCTTGTTGAAATGTTGCTATGTAACGTTAGGCTGGAGAACAAGTTATGCTGTCAGTCTTTTAGACTGATCTTGTCACCTTTGCAATTCAGTACTGTATGCATGCATGTCTGCTTGAAGGACAGATGTAAGATATTATTTCTTCCCTTTGAGTGTCTAAATGGCATTAAGATTCAGAGAGCAGTTTACTTTTGTTAGGAACCCTGGATCCCTAAACCCTGCTTTTCCTGATCCTGTTTTCTCTGTGAATGTTAGGTGCTGGTATGTTACACTGAGAAAGCAGCAGGTGTGCCAGCTGGATTTTTCTTGCTGGAAGTAGCCATTTTAAAATCATCAATATGAGCTACAAAAAAGAGAGCCTGGCATCCTCCTTCAGAAGAAACTGTCCACTTCAAAAATATTCTGTACTGTTGCTCTTGCTTTCTGAACAGCTAGCTGAAATGTGGGGTGTAGAGGGTGAGACAGAGGTAAAGATACCTACTCAGGCAGATGTGTTACTGAGAAAGAATATCCAAGGGTGTGTGAGTATAATGACAACCTTCCAAGTTCCAGTTTCCCTGTTTTTTTGTATTGTAGGAGACCAGTTAATCTGCAAGTGGGCACAAACTCTTAAACTGCTGAGAGGCTACAAGGCCAACAGCCCCAGCCAAGAGACCATATAAGAGCATCAGACGTGTTTTGTAGCTAGGCAGGGAGGAATGTGACAGCTGAGGTTGTGTGCCGAGGGCCGTGGGGATGTGTCATCAATAATTCACTTCCAAAAATAAAAATAACTTTGGTCACTGAAACAGCTTAAAATTCTGATGACTTAGCCTTAGCATTTTGCAGCCAAAATCTTGGAACCTAATCTTTTCTCCCTTGGGGTTCATATATAACAATCTCCAAGCTCCACACCAGGTTAAGCTTATAATGAAAAACTATTTTCATAGGCTCATGCACACATTTAATAGTCTTACATCTACAGTGATCTATAATGCCCCATGGAGCACTACTGAAAAGCAGTGATTTATTTTACATGACCCACTTACCCTGTTCTGAGGCTACAAGCACAGAGGTCAAAATGAAGCCAAAGAGCTACTGAGGCTGCAGGAGAAACCTCCAAAGAGGACCATGTTTGTGTTGAGTGCTGCCAGGGAATGTTTGCCTGTACCTTTTTGTCCCCACTCTGTTGCTGGAGATAAAGGTAATGTGCAACATTTTACCCCTGTTTCTGCTCTTCATTTAAGCAGATAAACCCATCCTTATGGCCCAGTGATCAGATGACTGAAGCATTTGACGACATGAAGGCAGCTTGTTACACTAGCTCAGCAACTAGGGGATGTCACAGGGGTGGTGTCCCTACACTCCAGAGCAAGGATCCGTTTCACTGCTGACCTAAGGACTATGTTTGGATCGCTTGTTTCTAGGATCCCTGTGGTATCTGGAGGAATGAATGCAGCACAGCGGCCCCATCCTGGCACAGGGCATCAGTGACAGCATGCCTTTGTGTCCTGACACCTGCATTCGATCCAAAAGCTGGGAAATATCTGAAATCTTGTCATCACATATTTCTCGTGGCCTTTTCTAGTCTGGAGTGTTACTAACCTACTATTTGGGATGTTCCTGGGGGAATTTCAAATGACAAAAAAACGCAAAGCTATTCTGACAATGTAAATCCAAATAACGGGTGAGTAACAAAGTATAGTCAGGAACATTTTAGATATCAGCAGTTAATCCTCCCTTGGTATTGCTTATGCATCCATGCTCCTATTTTGGCTTCTTACTTAATTTTGCAAAAATCTACTGTCATTTTTAGATAACTGCCTCCTTTGGAAAAATGATTTAGGATTACGGTACCTCAGAAACAGTATTGCAGAAACTAGGAACAATACAAAGGGAAAAAGAACTCAGTAAATGCCTTTTAAAATGCAGCTTAAATTTAAGTTACCATGAAATACTGAAAAGTATTACTGGGGGGAAAAAAGCCCTCCACACAGCTCTTGGGGTTTTTTGGGGTTTTTTTTGTGCTCTGAGCAGCAACTCCACAGAGATCACTGTTTTCCCAAACTTTTGATATACTAGATAGAAAACTTCCCATCTTAAAAAAAAAAAAATAAAAAAAAGGTGGCAGCACATGGCTGCTTTTTCTACTTTTCTCTGCAGCCCATGGGTAAAAACACTGGGCTGCAGAGAAAAGAAGGAAAATACCAACTGCCAAGGAATGTTTTCTGACCAGAAGTGTGATATTCCCTCGAGGCCATACTTAACAGGCCCTGCATCACATGACTTAAGGGGTCAGGCAGTTCGTATCAATGTAATAAATCTGAGGGAAGATGTTTACATGTTTCTCAGCAGAACCCACTTAACAGGAGAGTGGGAAATCAAACTGGCCTCCTGGAAAATCCCAACTGCTTGCTGCATGCAGACTCTTCTGCCATGCAGCTGTGATACAGTCCCTCAGTAAAGCAGCATTGCACTTTGATAAAGCTTGAAAGTCAGTAACAAATACCACAGCATTAGGCAGGTCGAGACTGACTTTGCTGCTGCCACTATCTGCTTGTTTAGGCACCTGTATTACTCATTTTACTGTTCTTGTAAATGGCTTAGTTTTGAAAGTTTTATTTAATTTTTAATCCTCACTTTGACTATTTTAGGGTATCACTGAGTACAACCTCACCAAATATTGAAATAGGCTTTGGTTTGTTTTTTAACTATGAATAGTCCTTGGGAGTTAAAAGACAGCATTTCACAATAATTTCCAGCCTGTGCCAAGCATATTCAAGTGAGTGGGTGTAAATTGAGGCCTGTAAGACTTGTCTTAGTATGTGCTAAAATAGAGCTGGAATCAGACATGAGTTACTTGAACCTTGACTTAGACTTGTATCTAACAGGCACTGGGGTTTTTCCCTCTTTTGAGTTCTTCCTCAATTGTGAGCTAACCATCTCTAACACAAAAGGTAGTGGCAAGATATTCCCACCCCATAAGAAGTATGTTGATTTTGAAATTGCTCCACCAGCCAACCAAACTTGCACAGGCATCACCTGATAAGAACACTGATAACAGCTTACTTCTCATGTGAAACACCTGACTAAATATGCTGCTTCTTGTTTTCTGTGTATGTTTTAAAACACTATTTTAGACCTGTGGCCAAGCATTGAGCACATTTCATCTTCCATATTTGTACATACACACTGGCAGACAGATACAAACTCTAACACACAAGGAGAGAGCGCATATGTACATCCTTAGGTTTAGAAGAATTAATTACATTTGTTTTAAAGATGGGGGGCCTTCAGCTCTCCTTACTAAGAATACCTATCGACGCTAATTTTTGCATTTCAGTTCTCCACTTTATGGAATCACAGTGTCTGGCAACACTCCTCATTAAAACTCGTGCAAGAAGAGTTGAAAACCCCACAAAGACTTGGCTAGAATTGTTGCAACTTACCAGCTAGGATAAAAAACAAGGGATGGACATACAGCACAAGAGGCAGAACAGTGACTTTGATCATAGAGAACAGGGAACAAAAACCCAGCCAAAATCAACAGCCCAACAGCCAAAGATGTACTTTTCAACATTTAGTTGGGGTTTTTAATTTGTGTTCTCTAGGTATAAAGCACTTGGGATCTGGGAATGCAAGGAATACCATGTCTGCTGAGTAAAGTCCCTCAATACTCTGTCAAACACATGTCAGTGCCCATTCACATAGTCCCTGAGATGCAGTTTTAAATAAATATATTGAAGTTTGTTTTCTCCTGTTTAAAACGCTTCACAGACTGCATTTTATTTATGTTCCATTAAATATCTCTGCTTTATCCTTCAACCTGCTATATCATTGTCATACAATGCTCTAGAGAACTCATGTTCTTGCCTCTTCCTCAGCCACATACACTGGAAGTTACTACAAAGTCAAAACTGTGCTATTTTTCAGTATGGAGAAAGAATATGTGTTTTTTCTATAGGCTCCACAACATTCTCTGAAAGCCTTTATTTTTCATGCTTCAGCATTTACCATGTGGCAGGGACCACCTGGGAAAGAAGTAACCATTTTTATTCATGAGGTCATCGAATGAAAACAGGGAATAACCTGCAGTCTGAGGCCCCCCCAAGAGACTCAAGTGAAGACACATTTCAGAATCCCTTCTTTAACTCATGACTCCTCAAATGTTTTCCCCTTGGGTCACAGCACTGGAGTTATTTTTGGAGAAATTCCAGAAAACTTTGTGACTCTTTCAGCATCTCAAAAAGAGCGACTGTCACTCTGACTGACACTGCACTGCACTTGGTAGAGCTAGACAGAGGCAACAGATGCCAGCTGGAATCAGGGAGGAAGGGATGGAAAGGCAGAGGGATGACCCAAAATACCAAGTGAAGCAACTGACAGACAAAATGCTTTTGTTAAATGATAGTTTAGACCTAGAACTTGGATATGTTTAACTTTGACTCTGCTGCCAATACTTAATCTCCATAATTAACATTTGTTGAACAGTGATAATATGCTCAGGAAAAAATCTCCTAACTGCAAAACCTTCCACTCAACTTTCAAACAATTTTAATTCTTAATGTAGAAATCACTCACATTTGCTTCTTCATCTAGTCTCTCTTTTCAGACCCTTTTGTTTCTTATGCACATCCTCAGTCTTAGTTCTGTGATGACCAAGGGTACAGAATGGCTTCTATAGAAGAAAAAAAAATAAGTGGGACTCTCTGCTACAGCTGATACAAGAGCAAGAGCTTTCTAGAAGCAAAAGTAACACAAAAGAAGTGGACACACAATTCAACCTCAGTATTTCTTCCAATACAAAGTCTAGAGCATAGAATAAACATTGCAATAGGTACAGTCAAGGTGAGTAAGGTGCAGTTTTTCACGTAACAAATAGCGACCTTGCAAAGCGTTCCAAAAACACCAGCAAAGCATATTGTGGATGCTAAATTTACATCAAGTCAAGGATTACATATTAGGCAAGTTCATGAAAAAAGCTCATTGTGGGTTGCTAAATACCACATCTGGCTCAGGGTAGCTTATCCCTCAGTGAACTAAAAATAGTAGATATTGGGAGAGCATTCTGCGAAAATATCATAGACTACCTTGATTCTTATTCTTCCCTAAGTACCTGCATATGGCCACTGCTGCTGCCCTCCCCTAAAGAACAGGCTAAGAACACCCTGTATGCTCTCTCTCCTCCAAAAAGAACAGGAAGTATAGAGAGGGTTTTTTTTTTTTCCCCAAAAAAAAGTATGATTCCAAGTTTTGGGTAAAAAAAATCCAATAACAATAATCTAAAAAAACAATAAAAATCCAAAACCAATAAAACTCTCCAGTGACCTGGTAGGGAAGACCTCATAGCAGCTATTATCTCTTGAGGACATCCAAGAAATCAGTAGATCCATCCCAGTAGTGCTCCAACCTAGAAATGGAAAAAGCAACTTCTAGGCTTCCTTGTCCCCAGTCTCAAGATTTTTTTGCCAAGACTTTGCTCCCTGCCTTCCACATCCAGAATCCACATCTCTTTGCAGCTGGGGTGCACTGGTCTAGGCAGACTTCTACAGTGAGCCAGTGCAGCCATTCCTGTAACATTCATGGGATTCATAAAGAAACATCATATGGCACAAACTGATTCTGCTTCATTAAGCAACCAAGTTAATGACAAATGCTTGCACAGTCACTGTAACTCAGCAAAGGTGGGGAAATAGAATCGTAGAATTGTTAAAAGTTGGAAAATACCTCTAATATCACCAAGTTAAACTGTTATTGGAAAGAATCAAATGAAAGGGGGGGAAAAGGTTTACAGTAAAATTCATCACTGTCTGTAGCAGCCTTAAAACCTAAGTATGAAACAGATAATTTTGAAGGTTTTTTGACAATTCAAAGAAAATAAGCATTTCAATGGTAGTGAATCAGAGTATTTCAGACAGAAAGGACAGGAACAATTAATTAATTTTGCTTAAAATGTTTTTTTCTTAAACAAGACTGACATAAATGAGAAAGAAGAAGGGAGTAACAAAGGAAAGAAGTAGGAAGAAGAAAAATTAAAGAGTTAAGCGTTCAGCATTTTTTTAAACCATCTTTTCAGAAAGGATCATTTTCTGCCCTGAAAGTTTGATGCACAGCTCTCGGGAAGCACCACACTCATAAAAAAGACCCTTACTTACTTCCCTTTTCAACATTTATGTCAACGAGTTAAAAAAAAAAAAATCCTCCAAATATTATAAAAGGCAAAGCAAATCTCTCTTTTCCCTTTAAATTTCTTTATTGCTATGACAAGTGCTGTAATCAAGTAAAATTGAACAATTTCTAAAAGCATTACTTAAATTTATCTCAAACAGAAAATGGTCTGCCTGTAGGAACTGCTCCTCATTCCACCATGATGTAACAAACTGGAGACAAAAGCTTTAAGAGACACACACTGACATGAAATTTTGGCATTAAGAACTGAACTCCTACTGGGCAAATATTAGTGTACCTATCCCCACATCTGCAGAAGTTATACATAGTGACAGCTATCATGTAACACCCTTTTAATAGGATGAAAAACAATACAAGACAGAGTGGCACGTTTGCAGTAGTGGTTCAATTTAAAGTAACTGATGAAAAAAGTTTAAATTAAGAGATCAGATAGGTTTTCATAATTAAATTTCAACACACAGTTCAGTTGTTCAACATTATAATGAAGTATTTTATTAACTCTCTTAACATCTTGATATTTCTACAGCCCACTCATACTTTGCATGTAATTATCTTGAAACTATGTGCCACGTCTAGTAAGCAGAGAATGTTTTACCCAAAACTTTTTCCATTAATAGACTTTCAATTTAGCAAAGTTTAGTCTTAGTTTCTATTCCACTTTGAGGCAAACTTCAGAAGAGTGATAATAAAATTAATTGGGGAAGTATTATAAGCTAATTAGGCCAAATTCTCAGCCCTCATGAAGTAACTCCTGATTTGAGCAGAGAGCAGGGAAAGAGAGTTGGGCCTCTTGGCAATTAAAACGTCTCCCTTCAAATTTGAGACTGCAACTTCTAAATTACATATTAGATTACATGTTAATTTCAGTAGCTCCAGTGGCTAAATGTAGTTCATTTACATTTATAAATATAATTGATAATTTCAGAAAAAGCTTGTATGTCTATTTTTTCCTTTCACAGAATGATCAAGGTTGGAAGAGACCTTTAAGATCATCTAGTCCAACCATCAACCCAGCACCACCATAATCCCCAAGTGTCACATCCAGACACTTCTTGAACACTTCCAGAGATGGAGACTCCACCACCCTCCTCGGGCAACTTACTCCAATGCACGGCCAATGCCTTTCCTCCTTAAGAGGTCTTGTTTCCCAAGACACAGGCTGTACATCAACAAAGCCGGCAGCGGGCAGGAGGGGGATTCAAAGAATGATGATGACCTGGCAGTGCAGCTTTCCCACCTGACTACTTCAGGAACTTTTTGTGCACTAAACAACAGTTTTCTTGAAGCCCAAGCTATTTATGTGGGATTTCAGCAAGCAAGACGGGAATAAGCATTCCCTCTGGAAAATTTAAAAAATGTACAAGTGGGCTGAAAGTGAACTGCTTCTGAAGCAATTTCAGACACCATCCCCCTACACTAAAAACAGCTTGTACCTCAATTCATTTGAGCTACTGAGATGTATTTGAGATTCTACATCAAATGATGAATGGAAAAATACGTGTCATCCTTTTTCAGTAAGAAAATACATGCAAAAATAAATCCTCCAAGTGGCCTCACTAAATCTATAATAAATAAATCTATGGCTGCGAGAGGCACTAAGCCTCGCTCCTGCAGGAGTACCCACTTAGAAGACTTTAAGATGCAATCTGGAATTCTTCTGATCCCTCGAGCGAAACACGAGGAAGACAGAAGGTAAGGACAGCACCTCACACCTGCAGATCCGGGCAGGACGTCCCCGCGGGATGAGGAGGCTTCGTTCGCCTCCCCGATGTGGCACCACCGCGTGAACCGGGGGACGCCGCGGGCGCCGGCACCGGCCGCAGGAGCAATGGGACGACGCTGCACCTTGAGCGTGCGGAGGCTGTGTGTATCCAAAGAAAACCCCCCGGGAAGCTCCCGCTGCCCGCAGAAGCCCCCGAGCCCCGTCCCCACAGGCTGCCTCCATCCCTCCCCTGCAGGCGGCGCCCGGGGCCCAGCGCCGGCGGCGGCCACTTCCCCCGGGATGCTCCAAGGCGGCCGAGGCGGGGGGCGCGGGGAAGCGGGCGCGGGGAAGCGGCCGCGGGGCCGTGCCGAGCCGCCCGCCGCCCCGGGAAGCCGGGACGGGCTGCGATCCCTAAGGGAAACCCCGGGCTGCCGCCTCGCTGCCCTCCCGCCGCCTCTCCCGGCGCTCGTCCCCACCCGCGGCCCGGCGGGCGATGGTTTCTCCAGGAAGCGCTGGAGCATCCGCCGGCGCCGGGGCCTCTTCCTCCCTTCCGCGTCTGCCCCGTTCCTGGTCCCCGCAGCCGCCGCTGGGGTGAGGGTCCTTTCATTACGTCTTCTAAAAATGACTCGTTTCCTGGTTTATTACTCTGTCTTCCCTTTATCCGTATTTTCTGCTTCTCTTTTTCCCTTCTTGAAAATACTGGGGGAATACGTTCTGACGAAAGTGCGTTAGAGGCGCGCTGTAACATTAAACCGTAGAACTTTTCCCTTTTTTAAATCCTAACTCTGATCTTACTGTATTTACTGTATTTCTTCCTCTCCCTAGTGTCCAAAAATCGACATGTCTAGCAAAAAGGCAAAGACAAAGACCACCAAGAAGCGCCCTCAGCGCGCCACTTCCAATGTATTCGCGATGTTCGATCAGTCGCAGATCCAGGAATTCAAGGAGGCCTTCAACATGATCGACCAGAACAGGGATGGCTTCATTGACAAAGAGGACCTGCACGACATGCTCGCCTCCCTTGGTAATGGCTCTTCTTTCTGTTCGTGCTTGCCGGGCAAATTTGTGCTGCAGAAATGAAAATACTGAGTTTGGGACAGGAGAGGTGTCTCAGTTTGTATTGACACTGCTGACATTACTTGTTCAGTTGGAAAGCTAAATCAAGTATGAATGCCTCTATTTGTAGGAAAGAATCCAACGGATGAATACCTGGATGCCATGATGAATGAGGCTCCGGGCCCCATCAACTTCACCATGTTCCTCACCATGTTTGGTGAGAAGTTAAATGGCACCGACCCGGAGGATGTGATCAGGAACGCTTTTGCTTGCTTTGATGAAGAAGCAACAGGTACGTGGGTGCAACTCGGCTGCTTGGCAGGGGTATGGCTGGGTTTTTATGTTTGTTGTTTGGGTTTCTGAACAGTATGCTGGTTTTTGCACCTTTGTAAATTAAATGTGAGATGGTAATCCTAGATGGCATATTCTGCTAAATTAATGAGTGAGAGTAAAATCTGTCTGGCTGTTCTGTGTCAGTACCGAGGACTAGTAGGACTGTTCTTCTGTGAAGCTTTGAAGAAGAGAGCTTTAATTGGGCAGTGTGTATGTTCCTCAAAGTGTAAAACAAGATGTATTTGCTCTAAGATGAGGAACTCACATCACTAATGTGTGATATTTTATGGTGTTAAAAGGTAATGGTAGGAAATCTGTCATACAACTGTGTTTTTCCCCCCTCTGCATTAGGTCTGAGATGCATCTAAATTTTTCTGGTGTTTAATATTTCAAGACACACCATCCAGACTTCATAAAGTCTTGCAAACCTTCTCTGTCTGAGCATTCTTTATGGCTCTGAGGACAAATGTCATGCCCTCACCTGCAGCTCAGTTTATTTTCAGATTGCAGGAAGATCTGCAGTCTTAGTGGTCTAAAGATAACAACCAGGTGGGGTGTAGAAGGCAGAAATGTCAGCTTGAACTGACTTAAAAAGCAAGATGAAGGGAAAGAGTAAAACACAGTTTTACTATGTCAGACTTCCAAGGTTGTGACTGTAATCTTGAGGTTAGAGTTTATGCTTTTATGTATTTATTCACCTAGGCTAAGATTCCTGAGAAGTGTGTAGTAACTAGGGATGAATCCATAAGGCAATTCTGTGGAATTACAGAGTATCACTGTTTGATATGTTGTTTTACCAGCTCACATTGAAATTATGTAACCTCTGTACTAGAAATGACGCTGCACCTACACCTTTCCTCACAACTGTCCACCGCAATATTTTAATCTAATCAGTGGATATATACTCTGCACCTTTTAAAGGATATCCTTCCGTTTCAACAGCTATTTTCAGTCTGTGTATTTTTAGCACCTTTTGCTTTTTCAAAGTGCATTGCCTTCCTGCTGAGGTGTAGGTAAACAGGCTTTCAGTTGGTAAGGCCTTTTCAAATGTTAATCGACTTCCTCCCTCTCAAGGGAAATCTCTTTACCATTTCCTAGAGAAGGAAGTTTGTTAGTAGGTTAATTATTTTCTCTCCACAGGTAGTCTGACTCACTGTGCTATAGGGGTTTTTTTTGTGTGCACCAAAACAAGAGCCTGAGAATTACATATAAAGAAAATGGTTGTGCTACCAGTTCTTTGGAACAGAAACTTCTGTGTCTGTGTAACCAATAAGTTACTAGTTGGGCACTCATATACTGATAAGATTGATTTGAATATCTCTCAGCTCTGTGTGGTTAATGTTTTAGTCTAGTCCTACAATGATTTGAGGATACTAGTTTTGTGTCTTATGCCACCCTCAAATTTTAACCAGGAAATGTGAGATAGTTACACTGTTTTATTGAGTTTTGATTCATAATAGTCAAAATTAAGTATTCAAAATAGCATGTGATGTATTTGTAGAACCCATGTCATGTTAATCCTTTATTAATTGTATCATCTTATTTGGCTTCTGATCAGTTTGTTCCTTTTAAAAATGTACAAGAGCATTTCCAGCTACATCAAACTCTTTTACTTTTTTTCTCATTTCATGGTGTTCACATGTGTGCTTGTTATGGGCCTGATTTTCCATCTCTGTATCAGTGTAGGTCTTTTGAAAGGGAGTAATACAAATCAAATCCTATAGATGAGGATAAGGTAGTCATACCTGTTAGGTTTTACTTACATTTCCTATATTGCCAGCCTAGTTGGATATGTTGCTTAAGCATTACTATCATGTGTAGTGCTATGGAATTGGTATAAAAGTTGGATCTGTCTGCATTTGGAGTATTTTTATCTGGTCTTTGATCCTGCATTGTTATCTGCTTTGTGCTGCCTGAGACAGGCTGAATCTTAAGTTTTGCTTCATTTATTTGTTACTCCCCATCTATGCTGAAGCTGTGTGGGAGGGACAGCAGCCCTGTTTGCTTTACAATTTGTTGCTGATAAAACTTGTGGCTTATTCCTGGTCTGGCAGCCCAGTTCAGTGTTTAAACAACTACCTATTCAGACAGGAGCAATTAAGTCCTTGAGGCTAAACTTGCAGCACCGAAGGCTTTGCATTCTTTGAATGCTAATCCTTATGTCATCTCTCATCACTGCTTGGTCTCTGTAGGACAGCAGAAAGAGTCTCATCTGTTTAGCTGCCTTTTCCCTCTTCTTTATGCCCATCTTCAAAGAGAGAACTCCAGGGTTTGACCCGATTAGGATGGGCCTGGCCAACTGAACAGTCTGAAGTAGAAGATTGATATTTCTGAAGTAGAAGATTGCTGCTAGCCTTCTTCATTTGCAGTCAGTATCCAAGAGCTGGTCTACACTGGGATATGGTGCTGTTTTCATTAGCATATGTTGAAACACATTTTTTCCCTTCCCCCAGCATATACCACCCCCATGCTAATTTGTCATGCTCATTGACTGCTTTTTGGGCCCCTGATTCCCTGTTTGGTTTTGTCTCTCTAATGAACTCTGTTTGCTTAACTTATGCAACTCTCTTTCCAAAGCAGCACTTTTTTTATCACATTCTAATTGAATCTACATTACTTGATGTGGGTGTCTACAAATTATTTCCAGCTGTTTCACAGAGTTTACTTTCTTACTTTTATTTTTGGAACCTAATTCTGCCTCATCAGTTTTGTTACTGACATTTCTCCAACTAAAGTTCAATAACCAATTTCTTTCTCTAATGAAGCAACTATTTGCTGCTGAAGGTATGGCTGGTCATATATCAGCATTTAGCAGTTTCTGCATTCTACTATCTACCCTTTGTTATGCATGGTTCTTTTTTCATCTCTAAATTTTCCTGGAGTTACTTAGCAACTGGTAGTTCTGCCCATCTCTTGAAATAGAATTAGCAGAAGATACCTAGAAGCTGCTCCTTTTTATATCTTTGTTTATATCTCAAAAATATTCTGCTCTTTTAGCATATAATAAATAATATATCCTACTCTTTTTTTTTTTTTTNGTTCTCCACCATAAACATTCTTCCTGCCTCCTGAACTGACTTGCTCAGTCCTGTCTGAAAGTCTCTTCTGTTATAAACTACATCCCTGGACAGTTGCCAGGGGTTCACTGTATCCACATAAACTGCCTCCAGCAACAGTGTTATGCAGCACTGAAGAGCCAGAGTAGTTATTTAGTCCTCAGGGGAAACCAGTTTATAGAGAATGTTCAAATATATCTAATTAAGGCAGGAAAAATATAGTTCATTTAAGAGAACTGCTTGTGTAATGAAGACTAACAGTCACAGGAACTTGTTTTTCCACTTTGAGCCGTTGAAGACCAGTAGATGGAAATAAGTGTTATTATACCACAGCAGGTCAGGCCCTGTCTTCAAAAATCTGTATGAAATGTGTTAAACTTCCTTTCCCTTTGCACTCAAGGAATTTCTTTAGAATTCAGTTAAGGACATTTGTTGGGGCTCCGTGCAAATGCAAATGTAATATGTGGTTAATTGCCTGTCCGTGTGCACGTCTGTGCTGCTGCTTTTGGAGACCCGGCTAAGAGGCTGGGCCTCCCTTTTGCATTTCTCTCTGCCTGTCTCACTGCAGGGTTCATCCAGGAAGACTACCTGAGGGAGCTGCTGACCACGATGGGAGACAGGTTCACGGATGAGGAGGTGGATGAGCTGTACAGAGAGGCCCCCATCGACAAGAAGGGCAACTTCAACTACATCGAATTCACACGCATCCTGAAACATGGAGCAAAAGACAAGGACGACTGAGCAAGTCCCTGGATACATGCAGATAGCACCTTTAATTTTATTTTTTTTTTCTTCTCACTAATTTTATTTCTCAGGATCTGTTTATTCCTTTTTTTTTTTCTGGTTTTCTGGGACCATTTGCATACATTTTTAGCGCTGCAGCTTCTTCCTCTGTGGATCCTAAGGCTGCTCAGGCACACCTGCACCTTTGTAATAAGACTGGAAAGTGGCAGGGAGAGAGAGAACAGCTTACAGTGATAGAGGCTGAAGGACAAAGATCAGAGAGTGTGGAGGCCTGGGTAAAGACGTCAGTGGTACTCATCCTAGCTAGATTAATTTTACATTTTAATGATAATTTTTCAAATAAATCACTGTCTACTAAGTGAATAATTAAAATCTTCATGCTAGAAGTATAATGTTTCTCTAATAATAACTGTAAATATTTTTTGCAACTTTAGGCAGTCATGTTCTTAACCTATTTTTGCCTTAAAAATGATGCATAAGTCACTTAAGCATACTGATGTTTGTACTTCAGCAACTGAGTATTTCACCTGCTACTGTGAGCATACACATGAAGAAGAAATTCCCATCCTTCAAATTTTAGTGTATTGTAAATTAATAATTTCTGTCAGAGACTTGCACATTAAACATTTTAAATCTTATGGATGTAGTTGAGCATGTATTTTCCCACCTCACTGCCTCCATTTCTCGACACTGAGTACTATATTAATACCATTTTTAAAAAACTTGTAATGTAAATCCTAGTGGTTTTTTTTTAAACAAGGTATCATATATGGGTAGAGTTGCTTGAGTGATGCTTCTTACCAGATCTGTGGGCTACCAACACTGAATTAATGACACTTCATTGCAACTATTTATTTCTTTCTCTTATCTTTCTGGTTTTGTAAAGCACAGTAGGAACAGGGCTGAATGAAGAAGGAAGGTGTGTGGTCTCTCCTTATCATTTTCTGTCTGAAAGTATTATTCTTGGTTTTTAAATGAAACAATATACACTATATTTTTAAGACCTCCTGCTGTGAGTGATGTTTTGGATGTGTGAGACTTGAGGCATTCCATTTTGTTCCATTTTTCATAGTTGTATCCTCTATAGTTTTGGTGGTATGGAAGGCATGGCAGATTTGCTACAGTGTTCTGAAGCAATTTTGCCATAATTGGAATGCTTGTGGTCCTGTGGTTTTTGTGTCTTGAGAGAAGGAATGATCAGAGCTGCTTCTTATGCTTCCAGGAATTGCATTGTTAATCCCTTTCAGAATTTACCTTGCAAAATTAAGAAAAGTCATTTGGCTGAGAGCATTTTGCTGTTTCTTGGTAGGCTTGCTTGTTGCAAACTGAACTTTTGAGAAATGCCACCAGAAGACAGCGATGAAAGCTCTGAAGCTCCTGCTCTACCTCAGTCCCAGGGAGCTTTGCCGAGGCGTGGGAGCTGCGCACACAGGGATGACCTGATCCCTCTGACCGCGGGCCCGTACGAAGCGCATGGAAAAGCAGAGAGGGGGGAAAAAGGTGCCGAACAGAATCAGCAGAAATCCAAACGCTTCACAAATGTTTCCCCAGAGAAATACTTCCGTTCGGAGGGGGCAGAGATTAAAAACTGGAGCAAGAATTTTTGTAAGCTATCGGCGAAATTAGTACCGATGTTTTTGGTTCTGAAGGAGGCGAAGTCCTGCGGGCAGCGGCGGGGGCCATCCCGGGAGCCAGCAGGAGGTGGCAGCACAGCTCTCGGCACCAGCGCCCTGCCACGGGCGAGCGGCTCCCGACCCAAGCGTTTGTTGGTTTTGTTTGGGTGTTCTGGTTTGTTTGTTGTTTTGGGGAGGATTTTTAGCCCCAAAAATGCTCGTTTGGTGCATCGTGCATAGGAGGAAGATATGCTCCGTTCCCACAGAATGCCTGCTCCTGTCACAGCAAAGGTTAATGGTGTTTTTCACATGGCAGCTTTTGCACAAGTTGAATTTTTGGCCCTTTAATTAAATTCGTTCATTACAGAAGAGAGTGAAACGAGGCCTCTGCAAGCCATTGGTACAGGCCTACAAACACACATGTGGTGTATGTTTGGCAAAGATTGGGTTTCAAAAGGACTTATGGACTTCCTTGTAACTCAAACCAGAGACACTGCTCCTGCATTTCACTTCTCAGTATCTCTGAGAGTGAGGGCTCTTCCTCTTTTGTTCAGATTAGCTTTGAAAAAAAACCGACCCCAAATTCAAATGTATATGTTTGCATAACTTTGTTTACATACGAAAGACTAAAACCTGTGATATAAACTAAACTGCTGGGGCTCAGAGTGAGGCAGCTGGTATTTACCTACAGCAATAAATGCCAATTGTTAAACCCCAGTGCTTGCTTAGGGCCAGGGCTGTGTTGCTGTATAGCAACACCTATATGCCATTTGGCCTTGTGATGACGAATTGTAGTTCATTAATACTATTGTTCTAAGCCTTCCCTTCGGCAGAATCCTGGTTTTACTCTCTCGACTTTAATGGCATTTAATGTTCTCATAAAAACATGTCAGAGAGAATGATAAAAATGGATCTTTGCTGTGTAACTCAGAGGCCTGGGATTTGTCTTGCAAAGAAATTTTAAACCCCTGCTCAGCTCTGAGGCAGAGGGTGCCTTAAAGTCTGTGTGTGTCTGGAACAAGTAACACGGGTTTTATAGACTAATTGCAGTTCTTAGTCCTGGCAAAATCATTCACAGTAAGAGCCACAGGATTTTCAAGTGTTCTCACTGAAGTGGGTCAGCAGAACATGAAGGCGTTTGTCGTGGGATGTCTTTCTCCTTTTATTTTTGTTATTAATTCAGCTGTTTTGTAGATAGGTCACTTGAGTGGAAGGTGGGAACAATGTGGCCTTGAATCCTCTCAGCTAGAAGAGAGAATTAAAAGTAGGTCTGCAACATTCAGGCTGAATGTTAAACCACTGAACAATTGAATAAGGGAGGGTGGAACCATCACAAGCAGCTGTGTTTCTTATTGTGCCTTCTTTTTTCCTTTTTTTTTTTTTTTATTTTTTGGCAAATGAAGGAGCTTAGGCAGTGATCTCAGGAGAAGGAATAAAAGAGATCCATTCTACCTCGAGAGGACTCTTTCCTGCTCTTCAAGGTGAAGTTCCCAAAAGGCATGACTCACAAGTGGGGCTGGGATGCTTGTTTCCTGCCGTTGCAGAGGCAACAGAGCTGAACCCTAAATGAGTTTTAGCTTATAAACCGTTTCCTCTCCAGGACTGTTTGTGAGAAGTAGTGCCTCGCCAGGGAACTGTCTCACACATCCTGTATCTGGCTTAACACCCCCCCACAAACTCCTGCCAGTGTAGGTAATAACTTGTAAAGGTTCTCACTGTCTTTACTCTGTTTGAATGCTGTGCTTTGTAAGCTGCTGTGGCTCAGCACCTGATTATCCTTGAGCAACTCTGCTCTCTCTGCACTGGGGCAGTCAATTTGTCAGCTGTGCTGTCCCTACATGTGAATTACAGCCCCAACTCCTGTAGAAAGGGCAGTGGTGACTCCTTACCTCCTCTTCAGTATTTCATGCTGATGAGACTCAGCAGATCCTTACTCAATACCCTTGTTTTAGTAGTTACTAATTTTAGCACCTAACTCCCCTGTCTGGGGAGACAGCAGCATCTGTCAGCGTGGCAGGCAGGGCTCACTGTGGGTAGCAGCAGTGGTGTCGAGCATTCTTCATTTAGATGCCAAGTAGCCGCTCTTTAATACAGCAACGTCCAAATGTCAAATAGAACGGTGCTTGTTCTAAAAAGGTGCTTGTTCTAAAAACTGCCGAGGTCTGGAGAGAATTCCTGTCACCAGGGTGGTGGTGTCTAAATCCTGAGCACTCGGTCTGACCTTTGTGGACGGTTTCCTAGCGGCAGGCAGGGCTCGTTCTGCTATTCAAATAACCCCAGCTAACTGCTGACTCATCTCTGGTTCCACTGGGCACATCCCAGTGCTTAAATATAAAAATTGTTTCAGTAGCACTCTTGAGCTGTGAAAGGCAAACCTAACCAGAGTTCCTATGTGATCATCGTGAGATTAGAGGTGTCGTGTAAACGGCGTAATTAAAAACATAAAAAAGCCCTCATATGACTTTAATAGGGATGCATACCAGTCCCAGCAGGCTTCTTTCACTGAGTAGGTAAGACTTGCAAATTAAAGATACTTGCAGCTGGAAACTTCCTTTTCAAATAACTGCAGGTCACTGTGACATTGGAAATGGTTGCAAAAAGCTACAGTGAGACCACAATCATGGCACGCTGCCCCCTCCCACACACATGCACAAGATTTCCTGGGAAATTTGCTCAGCTCCATGCCCCACAACCCTAGCAAGCTTCAAAGCTACAGGGCTGGAGTTAGTTAAAAGGAGAGTTGACAAGACTCATGTTAGTAAGATAAGCTCATGAACTTTGTGATTCATTTTTGGAAGAGAATTAAATGGAACAAAATTACTTGCAGTTAGTACTTGCCTGTTTATTTCTTTCACTAGTTCAGGGGATAAGGTATTGTATCTTTATTAGAACTTGGGATACATGTTGTGCAAAACAAGTTATAACACTGTTACTCCTATCCTGTTAGCAAAGAGGGGGACTCATGAATCTAGTCCTCCCACTTTTGTCTTCCCTTGTTATCTGCTAATTAAAAAAAAAAATAATAAAAAGGTAGCAATGCAATTTTCACTTGTCAGAAGACAGCATTTCTTTCAGACATTGAATTTTTTGTAACCTAATTGAGCACAACCTTTTCACTTAACCAATAGTAACTAGTTTTTCCTGCTGTAGAAAGTCCAGATATGCAAACTGTTGTTATTGATGTTTTTTAACATATCCATCTATTCCATGGCCACTTTGTCCAGGTGGGGCACAGAACAGCAGCACTGTTACAAATGTATTTGGGGGTGCTCTACTACACGCAGACCTAAGAGAAAGAAGGAGTCATTAAACTTGTACAAAATGATGAGTAAGGAATACACTCAAAAATGCAGAGCTCTGATTCATTTGCTAGAAGATGACATGGGGCTATCTGAACCTGAAAGAGGAGGATGAACTGTTGCCATGAAGTGCTAGTTACAACTGTGTGATAAGCAGAAAACCCACCTGATAACAGCTGCAGCTGAATTTGGAAGCAAATTGCAATGTGGATGGGACAGTAATCAGAAGAGAGTGATGACACTTGTTAAAAATATTTGGTTCTACTCTGTTCCTGTTGCAAAGAAAGCAGCCTGCTGTCCCTGAAATTTTCTGTCCTAAGCTCTGGACACAGATTTTGGGTATCTGAGTAGCCATCTAAACTAATGAAGATTAAAATACCAGAAAAGAAGATAGAGGGCAAGGCATTCAAGCATTTCCTGGTGCAGCTGATATGACTCTCTAGTTGAGCTTCCAGTAGTCAGACTTCTCCAGAGGCTGGACACTAGTGCCCAGTCAACAATTTATGTAGCCCCATGCTTTGGCAGCTGACAGCAGCTTTTCCAGAGTTCTGTTTTCTATTTGATGTTTGACTCCTCTCCTCCCCTCCCCTCCCATCCTTTGTGCAAGAACTTAAATGCCTTCCACATGTCAGGGGCCTGCATCTACCCTCTCTGTTGCAAGCCTTACATATGCTGAAGGGTTAAGACCTTCAAGCAAGAAAGGCATTCCCTTCCCTACTTTGTGTACCACACCTTGGGCCTCACTTTGAGATAAGATTCAAAGCAGCTAATAAGTTGTAAGGCAGGGTTTGCAAATTTTTATGAGAAAACCTTCACCTCCAGGATTAAAGAGTATTTCAGTGGCAGCTTTTAAAATGCTGGCAAGCATCTAAATGGGATGGCAGTACCTCAGACATTTCAGGCTCCAGGGTGAAAATACAGATCAGACTCTTGTGCACATCTCTGGATGCACAACACATGGCAAAACTGTCCTCTGAGGGCAGTGGGTGAGCAGAGAAGAGGAGGAGACTCTTGGCTGATGCTTTTACTAGTGATGCCTGGAAGATCTTGCCCTATGCCAGGTTTTCAGGGTTGGTAATTCTGTCTTTTGGACTGTTGATCTCAAGAATTGCTATGTAAGAGCAATTATCAAACAAAAGGGTGCTGGCTGCTTATTTTCACACTACTTTCCCAACTCGAAGTGTTATTTACACCTCTGTGATTGACTGGATTATTCCTACCTAGGACAGATTTTGTGTTCACACACACCCTTTGCAGGAATGTTTTTGTTACCTACCAGTGGTTTGTAAAGTGACTATAAAAGCAAGGAAAGCATTTGGGAGATGCTGTTATTATGAACAAGTTAGGGTGTGTTTATTTTAGGTATTTCTTCTCCTTCCAATTCCTCCATGCCTCCCTTAAGCCTATTAACAGACAATGCTCTACAGGCAAAGTATACTGAATTCAATGAGGCTCACCTAAAAAGGCCATTTCAGCAAAATTGTTCAAATTTCCAATATTTATCTTTACATACCAATACATATTTCTGGCTCATTTCTTAACTCTGCTGTTCTTTGCTTTGGGGCTGGGGGGAGGGCGTGGGGGGTGGTGCTTGGTTTTTTTTATTTTTTAAGGTACAGTTGCTTAAGTTTTAGCCTCTACTCACTGTTACATTAATGACTTGCCTATACAGTTTCCCCCATTTTGTCTCTGATGCAGTTGAAATTTTCATTTTGAGAATTTCCTTGCATTTCTCTGCTGTATGCTGCTGATGTCAGACACCTGTGGCATCTGGGCATGTTCTTACATGGTCCACAAAAGTTCATTCTGAGCTTTTGTTCCCAAAAGCTATGGAGAAAAGCACTGTATGAAATCTGTTCAGAACAGAAGTTGGTTGCGGGGTAGGAGGTGAAAAGTTTTATCCCTGGAAATAAAAGCCATGTGGCATGAAGGTATTTGTAATATGGGTTCCTTTTAATGAATCTTAGCCACTTAGTTGACTGAAAACATTACATTGGTGTTTCCCTAAAGTAAGTAATTAACTTTCAACACAGAAAATTAAATTGCCTAAGATTATTACACAGCTATCTGAACAATACTTCTAGTGTCTTGTTGCTTTTATTGCTTTGTTGCCCCTGGCATGTTGTGTGTAATCATCCAGACACCATGAGACATATTGATTAAATAATTTGGGGCACTTTGCACAGTACAGTCTTGTTTTATATAACCTTATGCAATAAGTTATTACTCTAGCCAAGTACTAAGTAAGAGCAGAGTTAAGAGAGAAACTTTGGGCAATGCCAGTCTGTCCTGTCGTCCATTGTCAGAAGTAGTTTGGACTCCTGAAACAAGCTACATCTTTACTGATAGACTCCTGAGTTGTCTTTAGTAGATATTTTTATATTAAGGCTGAGCATATTTCCTCTTAATACACTGAAAAAAACCTGTTTGAAGAGCATCTTCTGTGCCAGTGCTCCCAGAGCTCCAGAGAGGTGAGCAGTTCTCCGTGTTTGTACAGTGTCAAGCACAATGGGGATTGATGTGTGAGTGGGAAAAATAAATGTCTTATGGCATTTCCATGATAAAAGTAATAAACACTTTTTTAATATATGTGACAAAAGCTATGTTTAAAGAGCACTGGGCCCTCTGTAACTCACTGGAACATCAGTTTCACCTCTGGCTTGGCTAGGCTGATTTAGCAGCTTTCTGCTAGAAAGGTTCTAGATAACAAGTAGCAACCAAAATATTTCAAGGCTGCCTTATCCTCTCTTGTCCTACAGCCTAATGATAAAAGGAGACAATTGTACCTTCTTTGCTAACTACATGTTGTGCTTTAATCTTGCATTTTGACTTATGTTGTCATGAAGTTGCTTATCACCATTCTGTGACGCTGTCTGCACAGCCCCTCCCCACAACTCTGGCCTGCATTACATGGGCACGGTACCACAAAAGGGCCCAGTTATTGGCACCTGTTGGTAACTGCTGTTTAGAGGGAAGTTGTCCCTTTTGCCAGCCAGTGAAACATCAGAACTCCAGGCCACTAAATAAATGCTGTTATACATCATCTGGGCACCATATGGTCTGCGTGCTCTGAGTGGAGCTGAGCCATAGCCCTCCGAGCAGTTGGGTGAGAGACCTGGCTTCAGCCTCAGTAGCTGTCTGCTTCAGCAGCAGTAAGGCTTCCACACTGGTGTGCACTGAAGAAAGCCTCTCATAAACTACCAGAAGGCTTCTGTTCCCCTGTAGAAGTGCTGAAGTTTCTGCTGACCCTACCAGGCATGGATGAATACATTCCCTTCCAGGGTACAGCTCTGCACCCTGGGGTATCTGCAGCTCTGATGGCCCCTCACAGAACTCATCTTCTACTCTGGTAACTGAAACCTGTGGCTTAAATCATCTCATCTCATCATCATCTCATATCTCATCTCATCTCATCTCATCTCATATCATATCATATCATATCATCTCATCCAGCTTTTATTACGTCTTGCAAAAGAAGCCCACTCTGCATGGGAGTCTTGCTGTGGCACCATGAATGGACAGAACTGGCACATGTGCATAGCTGGGGGTGACTGGGTTAAATGTGTCAGCAGGCTGAGCCCTTCCATGGAGGGAAAGAGGAAATGAGGTCTGAACCAATTCCTAGAGTAGTACAAATTAGTGAGCTACTAAGAGCCCTCAGAGAGGTTCCCAGTGGACTTCACACTTAACCCAGCTAATTGTAGCTGCAAGTGGCTACAACGTGAATCACTTAGGTGAAAGTAGTGCTGAAGCCTCAGCAAGACTGGTTTTATAAGCCCAGGAACTCAGCTCAACTGGTAGTCCACTATTTTATTTACCTTACTGCCAAGACACCCTCAGTCCTTGCACGAACAGCTAGCCAGAGTAGAGCATCCAATTGCCATTTGAAACACTGGGACAAGCTGTGCTGGCCAAACCCTAGCCTACATCCATACAAGTAAATGTATAAAAAAAATCCAGTATATGTACATGTCTGACAGGGAAATTTGGCTCTGTGTCTGCAACTCACTTTTTAACAAATGAAGATCTGTTTTCATTCCAATGTGTTTGAAAGGTACTTCTGTTTTTCAGAACATGAGATAATTACAGTAACAAATTACTTCATCATCTACCAATAATGTCTTGTAAGCATGGATACATAGGTTTTGCAAAGGAACAAAAAACTTTCAGGTTTCTTAGTGAACTTAGCCTTCAAACTCTTAACAGAGTGAACTGTACTTTTCTTGTCCTAACTGCTTACATGTCTGGTTGTCTGGAGTGGTCTTTTAAATTTTTTTTTTCTATAAGACTCACAACACTTCTAATGCACTGGGCTGAGCTGAACAGCTTGATTGTTATTTCCAGCCTAAAGCCACGTTAGTTCTACAATGTGATGATGTCTTTGGGCCTAACTTGTGTCCTTCTCCTTCAGAGCCTGCGTTCAGCAATATGCTGAATGTGTTTAGCAAGGGTGGACAGCATAGAGTTAAGCACAAGCTCAGTGGCATCTCACACAAAATCACAGCTGATGAAATTCATGCCTTTTGCATTTCAGCTCAGTAGGTAGAGGTTGCATATGGCAAGTTGAGACTTGACTGCAATTTCCTTTTGAACCTGAGAAGGCTCAAGGATCTTATAGTAGGAGCTCTTTTACACTGAGAGCTTTCTCTACTGTTCCTAGTGAAGCTGGACTTTTAAGAGAGGGTGGAATTCTCTGAGAACAAGGAAAAGACAGAAAGAGACAGCATATGTGCCTGGCTCTGAAACGCAAAAGTTTCTGGGGAACTGGGCTCCTTCATTGTAAGGCTGAGAGACTGAACTCTTTGGGGATAACGACTCAAACAATTTCCCCCATTTGTGGCGATGCCAGAGTGCTTTGTTGAAATGGAGGAGGTGAGCTTTTGGCAGTAAGCTTTTGGCTTTTGGAGTGTGTAATGGCAGATCTCTGATCTGATAAGACAGAGGGTGAATGATGGGCTGTGAGTGAGATAGGAGAGGGATCCTGTGGAGACGATGGTGCCACTTATCGTGGTAAGCTGTCCTCCCTTGCACAAACCACTAGGCTGTGGGCTCCCCCTCCTCCTCCCCCCCGCCCTCCCCCGGGGACATTCACATGTGGCCTGAGGGTGTTCATCGCTGCTGATGGGCCATAATGGGCCATAATTGACTCAATCCCTGGTGCGATGGGCAGCTGCATGTGAAGGACTCCCAAAGTGTCCCATGGTCCACATTAATGCATCATCCAGTGTGAAGCTACCCAACCGGGAGAGGTGCCTGGGCATTATCTGAACAGGAATATAAACCCAAGAGAGGCTGTGTTCTGTGGATTTCCCCAGGATTGTCCCCACCACCTGATGGATCCAGTCTGCAGCTGTCACTTCGACCAAGACTGAGACCATCACACATCGAAATTACAACACCCAAATCTCTTTGAGAGGCCTACGGTGGTGGTGAACTGCAGATGGAAACTTCATAATGCTTCATTAGTCATTATGGCAGTTCTAACAGAGGGTCTGAGTTATTCAGGATTATTGTATTTTAAATACATCCTGCTCCAAGGAATACATTATTCTCATTTGTGAAGGTCTGGTGTACAAATAGATGTTATGATGGGATGCCATCTAAAGGGACCTTGACAGGCTTGAAAGGTGGGTCCACATGAACCTCATGAAGTTCAACAAGGCCCAACACAATTCCTTCACTTGGGACAATTCCAGGCACAAATACAGGCAGGGAACCAAGTGGAATGAGAAGAGTCCTAAGCAGAAAGATTTGGAGGTGTTGGCTGACATGCCCTTGCAGCCCAGAAAATCAACTTTGTCAGGGTTCCATCAAAAGCAGCATGGCCATCAGGTCAAGGGAGGTGATTCTCTCCCTCTATTCTCTTGTGTGACTACACCTGGGTGCTGCATCCAGCTCTGGGTCCTCAGCACAGGAAACATATGGACCCATTGGAGCAGGCCCAGAGGAAGACTGTGAAGATGATCAGAAGGTTGGAACATCTCCTGTGAGAACAGGCTGACAGAGCTGGTGCTGTTCTGCTTGGAGAAGAGAAGGCTCTGGGGAGATCTTACAGCACCTTCCAGTATCCAAAGGGGGTCTGCAACAGGGTCTTTTTACAAGGGCATGTAGTGATAGGACAAGGGGGAACAGATTGAAACTGGAGGGAGAGTAGATTTAGATATTGGGTAGAAATTCTTTACTGTGAGGGTGGTGACACACTGGAACATGATGCCCAGAGAAGGTCCATCCCTAAAAGTGTTCAGGTTGGATGAGGCTCTCAGCAATCTGGTCTAGAGAATGGTGTCCTTACCCATGGCAGGGAGGTTGGAACTAGATGATCTTTAAGGTTTCTTCCACCCCAGACCAGTAATTCATATTCAACAGGAAGATGGCCAAAGTCCTATACAGCAGGTACAGCCTAGGCCTATGACATGTGGAAAGTTGTGGATGAGCTCCTCAGACTCCTAGAATGGTCTTCAGTGCCAAAGTACTTGAAACAATGCTTTAATCCCAATTTAGAGGATTAGCATTTGTCAAGCCTAAATGACTGTAAAAAATTGAAGGAGAGAGGGCGGTACATAGGAGAATACCAAATCTGTGCTACACATTGTGCCTGCTTCTGCTCAGGTTCCTGCTTGACCTCACCCTCAGAAACCATTATTGTCATTTTTTTTATCAGTCTTGTCCTTCTCAGGAGAGCTGTTATGTCACAGCCCAAGCATACCAACACACAGGACTTCCTACCTTTAAGTAATGCAGCATTTCCATGCATGGCTTTTCCCTGCCCTCAACTCCCCAGCCAGAGTGCCTCTGGTACAGCAGTTATTTGAGAGGGCACTCCCATTCTATCAGCTTACCATAAGAGAGAATGAGAGGACAGTTGCCAAGCACTGCAGGGAAAGGGGTTTACAAGTGCCTGAGTGAGTGAAGTCATGCATTGACCCTGTACCATTTTTTCCAGATGTGATACTTAGGGTTTGTAATGTTGCAGTAGGCTGTGTAGGTCCTCTGTCAATGTTTCCACAGTGTACTATGGGAGAATTCAACTGTCCCACCCCAGGTCCTGGCCAAAACAGCATGGGTATGGCAAGTCATGAAAGTGAATTGGCTCTGGCTCTACATTTGTGGTTCCATTGGTGGCAAGGAATTGACCCAGTGGTTCACTCTCTAGTTTATAAGTTATGCAACAAGCCTGCTTGTCTGCAATTCTCCTTCTTTTAAATTGTCTAGAATCAGTAAATTGAGCCTATTTTGCACTCCAGATAGATCCACCTTCAGCTGTCTGAACCAGGCAGCCCTTTCCATATCTGCTGCATCCCCAAAACACATCCTGTGTTTAGCTTTGGTGCTGTGCAAGTCAGCACATTACCCCTCCCCTGGCACACTTCTTCACAAGCCTGCCTCTGCTCAGCTTTCTAAGCCAATTTCAGCAATGTCAGCCTGTGGCTTTCTAGGCCCAGTTTCTATCTAAGCTCTGTGAACCCACAGACCTGCACAAGACAATCTGTTCACAGCTCCTGATCCAGCCCAAGCAGTGAGAATATACCCAGCTGAAATTTTTTTTGGTGCAAGCTGTTGAAGAATCATCAAACTGTTACTGTTGGAAGAGACCTCAAAGATCCTCAAATCCAATTGCAAACCCAGCCACTGTCATATTCAGAAATAAACCACGTCCCAAGTACTGTGCTCACATGTTTTTGAGCACTTCCAGGGATGGTAATTTCACCACTTCCTTGGGCAGCCTATTCCAATGCCTAACTACCCTTTCAGTGAATAATTTTTTCCTAATATCCCATCTAAGCCTTCCCTGGGGCAGCTTGAGGCTATACCCTCTTGTTCTATGTTATTACCTTGGAAAAAAGGCTGACCCCCACCTGACTACAACCTCCTTTCAGACAGTTGTGGAGAGCAATGAAGTCACCCCGAGCCTCTTTTCATGATTGCAGAGGAGAAAGAATTAGGACCAAACATCACAGTCTGATGTGACATTTCTGGGCTGCCATGGGAAAGAGGTTAGGGTACTAAAAGGGAATCACTATGGACTAACAGGGGTGATATCTGCATAACTCGTAGATAAGCAATCATCAGTACACAAGGCAACACCAAGTTCAAGAACACATAAAAACTATCAAAAGCAAGCATTAGCAATAGGCTATTAATTACCCACGGTGAAATACTAATTAAAAGTTAAAATTAGTTTCAACTGTATTTTGTGAAAACACTAGAAAGATGAAACAAAGGTGCTTTCATGATTTGCTTGCTGAAAAGGCAGCTTTTGAGAGTCAACAGGAAGCAGTTGGACTGTCAACATGAAAGGAGTAATTGAGCAGAGGAAAAGTGCAGAGGGGTTCCCACTACAGAGCAAGCTGAGGAATTCTGTGCAATGGGCAATAATAGTGATGTTGGAGAGCCCAGACCAAATGTTATAGGAGGGGTTCTTAAGTGACAGGAAGGCATAAGGGTCTTCTGGGATGAGTCAGAAGGAGGCAAAATAGTAATAGTAGAAGTTGAGGGGGAGGGGTTGAAGGAAGGAGAGAATTTAATGCAATGATCAAAATTCTTTGCATGTGGATCAGAGAAAAGGCCAAACGGGGAAGATGAGCTGAATAGAAGATAGAAGTTACTGGTTTTGGAAAGGGAGCTGGAATTATT
Organism: Urocynchramus pylzowi; assembly: GCA_013397555.1. Taxonomy (NCBI): domain Eukaryota; kingdom Metazoa; phylum Chordata; class Aves; order Passeriformes; family Fringillidae; genus Urocynchramus; species Urocynchramus pylzowi. Next base: position 39,887 of record VZRH01002963.1, read on the forward strand.
AGTGTCTTCTGATAGCTGTGAATGACAGCTAAAAAATTAGTGGGCTGCTGAGAGCAGCAGAGAGCAATGTGGCATTAGTATATGTGACAGATGAGGAAAGCTATTATCTTCATATTTTCCACTTGAGGATCCCAAATGGCTTTATGCTGCAATACCTTGAGCCTTGGAGAAAGTTTGTGGTCTTGAAAGGAGATACCAATCAGCCAAATCTAACTGTTCAGGTTCATAATGGCTATATGGCTAGCAAGGGACTGAGCAGATGGTAAAACCTGGCTGAAATAGGAACAGCATATTCAGAAAGGCACTGACTGGCCACTTTCTGAATGTGAGACGATGGAAAAACATCCAGAACACAGGAACATCAGGTAGCTGAGCCCATGAGTGGTTTTGGGAGACGACCAAGAGAACCATTCCCAGCAAGGGCAAGAACAGAACTGACTGTATTGGAGTGTAATCTGACTGAGGCAACAAAACCCACAAAGGAAAATTCAGACTAAATCACGGGTGACTTCTTCTGATTTGCTTAATTGAAAAGTTTACTTAGTATTTCATGTGGAAATCAAGAGTTTACATTTATTACACTCCTCTGTGGTTTCAGCAATGTAACCCCAGAACTCTGACAGCCATTTTAAAGAAAAAATAGGAAAATTCCTGGAAATCAGAAGTTCTGCTATCCATATGGCTGGCACAACCCATTCAGATGTGTATACAACAAACATGCACAAAAATAAATTAACACCTTCAAGTTAAAATTTTGTTGTCTTCTGTGCCCTGCTGTTTTTTCAACCTAGAAAATAGGTTATATAGATCAAGCCCCCTCTTTTCCCTCTAGTGACTACTATCCTTGTGTGCTGCCCTTGGGAGAGAGGATGAAGGCAAGGAGAGCTAAAGGCAAAGGTGTGTGGGGAAAGAAGGAATTATCAACTGAAGGGTGCCAGCAGATAAGAGGAAGGGAGGAACAGCTCATTGAGCTCATAGTTTGGCAGTGCTGCCCAGGGCACAGGTCCAGGGGAGGAACCAGGTAAGCACACATGGGCTGTGGCCAGGACAGCTGGGTTGGGAAGTAGCCACAAACTCCTGCAACTGGTGAGAGAAGGTGACAGACTCCCCTGGCAGGGATGGCACTCCCCTGTTTTTAATTTTTTCTCACTTTGCCTCTTGAATTTTTTGAAGCAGTATATCATCATTACTCACACCAGATTCATTCTTACTCTGGAAGTGACTGTACAGATTTCAGTTCAGATGTTAACTGTTTGGACACAAATGTGTCATAAAGAACACTGAAAGGTAAAATTGTGACCTGAAAGAGGTGGGATAAGTACATTGTACACCAAAGAGTTTCATGTGTATGTATTTTATTGAGGAAGGCTGTGTGGCAACACCATGACACGACTAAGACCAGGGCCTTGGGTGCTGGCTAGCAATGTTTGCTATCCTGCTTGGGCTTCCAGAAGAAGAGAATCCAATACCACCAGTAAGGTCCTACAGCAGCTACTCACAAAATAAACAACCAAGTCCACAAACAGTAGTTCTGAGGTGGCACCCAGATCTGGATCAGGAACTGCCTGTCAGCATCTGTGCCCAGAGGATGAGGATCTAGCACAGTGGGGCTTCAAGAGAATTCCTCCACCTTCCTGAGTGGCCGACACTATTGGATGCCATGGGCTCTGCTGGCTCCCTGCTCCCTTCCGCATTCCAAATAAGAATAGGAATCATCCTGAGAGAAAATTAGTTATGTAGGCTGCTATTGCTGCCCTTCAAAGAAGGGAAACAAACTAAGAAGCCACATAGAAGCTAAAATTAAAGCTTGGGAGTTTCTGGCTGGGTGCCCGCTAGAGTTTGGATCACTCATTGTGATTGGGAAGAAAAACATTTAATATACATTGAAATATTTTTGGCAAGAAGAGGGAAAAAATATGCTATGTGATGGATATGGTTTTAATTACACTTTGAAAGTTTGGCTGAGTGGAACAGTAGCAGCAAAATAGTTTGTTGTTTAAGCTACTCCCCTCACAAACTTCAAATAAGGCTTTTCTCTTTAGCTAAATATTAAGATGACATTTCACAACAAGTTCAATCAACTCCCAAAGTTGCTCTCTCTTTACTAAGAAAACTTTTGACTTGCACATTAAAACAATGATGGGTAAAAATAATCTTGATCCTCATGGATCCTCTCCTCCTGTTTATTCAGCCCAGTATCTTTTCCTTTCTTCATTACAACCCTCACTTTAATGTAAGAGCTCTTTAATGGTGACTGATAAATGTGAACAGAGAAAGAAAAGGTATTTTTCCAAGGAATTATTGCACAGCACTAGCATTGCAACAAGCACTCAGTGTTATAATGTGTGCAGCAAAAGCCATACAGCTGAAATAATTTGCAGATTTCCATTTTAAATTCCAATTTCACATACTTGAGATGTCCCATTTGTAGTCTGAGTCTAAAGAAGAAATATTTATCTTCCTTTTGTTTAAAAATTATCTATATCTCAGTCTGGAAGTATTTTGTAGCTGTCAGAGTTCCTGCTGTTCTTTAATCTATGGATGTTGTGGATAATAGGCTGGACAGAACTCTAGAATACCATTTATTCTGGAGAAGGTCTCTGAACTTTAGAAAAAGAACTGGCAAAATGGGGACCCAAATACTGGACTTGGACTGTTCCCATTTGATCAGGATATGAGCAGTTTTCCCTTTTTATTTTCATTCTCACCCTGGGGGTTGGGTTTCTTAGTCATTCTTTTATACATGCAGCATGAAAAACATGTTACTTACCAAATCACTCTGACTCACTGAGTCCCGTCAGTTCAAGGCCTCATCTATTATACATCTGACCAATCTCACTGGAGTCCTATTTCATGGCATAGCTGAAAGCTCCTCTTTCATTACAAGTCACGACCATGGCAACAATCCAGTTGCATGATTTGGCAGACTGGATCTCCTGATAAAATTAACGTGATCTTATAGCTATGAGTACATATTTGCATCCCCAAAGCAGAGAAAATAATGTACAAGGTAAATATTAATGTTGCTGGATGCATTGTACAGCAAACACCAAAGTACTGAGCACAGAATTTGCTTTCCTTTTCCACAGACATCTAGTTTAAAAACTTGGAGTACCAAGGTAATTTTTAATACATCCAGCATTCCTGGGCAAAACTTTAATATATAACACTGCCATTCTACTAAACCAGTATTCTGAACCTAAGCAAACACTTCTTCTGCAACCTTTATTCAAATGTTTTCCATCAAAATCCTGTTGGTCCTGAGCAGCTAATTATCTTTCTAAGAAGATTAGGGTTCTTTATTAAACCCAAAGATTTTTTTTTTCACATAGAATTGAAACAGCCATATCAAACCTGGTACTTGGAAAACATACTTGATTAAACAGGAATCTTTTGTGAGTGCTGCTTTCATGGACCATGGAATGATTTGGGAGGATTGGGACTTTTGAAGGTAGAATCATAGAATTGTTAAGCTTGGAAAAGACCTTCTAAGACCATCAAGTCCAACCTAGTACCATCAGAATGTTCACCTTTAAATAAAGTCCTCAAATGTCACAACCACACATTTTTTTTACACACACCAGGGATGGTGACTCCACCACTTCCCTGGGTAGGCTGTTCCAGTGCTTTACAACCCTCTCCATGAAACGTGTTTTTCTGATACCTAATCTAAACCTCTCCAGCTCATCTAGTCCAACATCTTCAGAGGGACATCTCCAGCTTTCTGATCTGAGAAAGCCCTGCACCCAGGATATCAGGACACACGAAATCAGAAGTCCTCTTCTGCGTGGAGCTTGGGCTGCCCTTCGGCATTGCCTCATGGCTCTGTTGGCACAGTCCTCACGTCGCCTCAGCCGCCCTCCCTTCCACAGCCAGATGAGGCACAGTGGTCACAAGCTTCACCCTGGACCCTGAAGGTCAATATTGGGGAACACTTGAGTATAGAGCAGGGAACTCAAGAAAACTGAGGTATTGAATCTGTTGCAGTGGCACAGGATTGGACTCATCTCTCAAACTACTGACGAGGTTGCTGGTGGAGCTAGCCGTGCTGTGGAAAATGGACACAGATCTCAGATGGGGTGCTGCTGAATTTGTTGCTTTGGCTGTTCCAGTAGAGCCTCCTACATCACCACTGCAAGCAAAGCCATTTTACATGCCACCAGGGAATGTAAAAACTTCCACACCCACCAGGCCCAACGCTCAGTGCAGGTCTGTAGAGAAGAGCCGTATCATGTCAGTTGACTCCTGTCACACTGACATGAAGTCAATTCAGGCCCTATTATCATCTCTCCTCTCTGGCAAGTGAAGAAAATTCCCCCTATTGAGATGCCACTGTTGCTTTGCCCTTCTCACAGGGGAGAAACCACTGACAAGAGCATTCCTTCTGTGGAGGAGATCCCAGTGTCCCAGTGGAGGGGAAGCCCTGGCTAGGGGGGAGCACTGATTGTAAGGTTCTACCTTGCATGCAAAAGGTTAGCTGTTAGTTTGTAGACAGTTTCAGCCTCTCCAAACATTTTCCTGAGCAATACCCAACCTTCCTGCCCACCCTCTGTAAAGCTGTCCCTGCTCAGAGGCAGTGATACTGAGACCCTTCCCAAAGACTGTCCTAACTTTACTCTGCTGTTGCCAAGACAAGGTAAAAAGATCTCAAACTCAAAACATTAAATCAGGCCTAAACTTCAACCATACTTATTTAAAAGCATTTCTAGAAAAAAGACAAGTAGAGGAAGCATGCAATATTTGTCAGCATAAACTGAATAAGCATTGAAAAGAGAATTGTGGAAAAATACGTTGTACTTGCTGTGGTTTAGTCCACATCCTGTTTTAATTCAACACATTTGAAACAATGCCACTAAATCCACTTTGCATTTACCCCAAATAACTGAGCAAATGAAAACCTGGAATGAAATTGAACTAGATTTTAAATTAACTTTTAGGCTTAGTAGCACAGATGAAGGTATAAGCCTGAAAACTCCTTCCTCTTCCTTCATGCCACACTGCATTTTAAACATACCCAGACAATGAAACTATTGCAGAGCTGGGCAGTTCCTTAGCTACAGAAACATAGTTTTGAGAGGCATCAGTTTGTGCTTTGACTCTTCAGGGGTTACTTACTTAGAGCAGTCTGAATTGTAGCAGTTGGTTTTTCTCTGGAGAGCTCTGTGCAGCCCTCGGATCCATCAGGTGATATTGCTCTGGGTAGTGAGCAACTACTGCCCTGTGGTTTTCTCCAAAAAGGTTACTCAGCTTCCCACTGCCTGCCAAGACTTGAATAAAGCAATTACTTTACTGAGCTTCTGTCCATGCTACAAAGCCTCTACATGTTCCTGACTTACAAAGTCTATAAAAAATTCCTACTGGAAGCAAAACCCCCTAACTGTGAAATCCTTCCATTTGGAGAGGAAGGGGTGTGGTGGTGTCCACCAAGCTTACTGTGATTATAACTACAGTTAAAGTGAACCAGTTTTTTTTCTTGTCATACTTTCAAGAAGCATCTAGGAACAAGAATAAGTCTTGTTCCTTTCTTAGGAACAAGAACCTAAAAATCTACAAATAATTATTTAGATCTGTTTATTCCCTGAGAAACTGAGACACTTTCATGACTGTTTCAAGGACCATTTTCCTTTTTTTGGTTTTCATTCTAAAATGACAATACTGGGACACATACAATTAATCCATTCCTGTATCAAGAACCCCAAGGTGACATACAAACACAGAAAAAAGGACACAACATCAAGTGATACTAGATGACTAAGCACAATGGATCTCTGCAGAAGCTGATGTCTAACATGGCATGTAGGTACACTTTCATGATCTGATGTCCTCGAACCCATCCTAGGATCACTCCGTAGGTATTCCACTGACTGAAGCAAACTCCTGAAGCCCCAAAGCAGAAACCTTCAACCAGGCTTTTCCTCCAGCACATTCCCAGGATAACTGGACCCTGCAGATCAGCTCTGAGCCATCCCTAAGATATACACAGTGCTCACAAAAGCCAAACCAAGATTTTTCTCCCTGAATATTTAGCACTTAGCTTCTCATATTAGTTTAGTGGTTAGAGTACTTACAGCTACCATGGAGGATCATGTTTCAGGGCCTTAAAATGGAATTTAACCCAGGGGTCTGTAATTCTGTATAACACAGGCTGTTGGGTAAGTCTCTATTAGGTAAACTGTTTAAATAGCTTCATAAACTTTCGTATAAATAACTACACAACCGTTAAAGCAAAGAAATGAACCACACTCAGTGACAATGCAGCTGAGTGAGAGAGGAAGTAATTCTCTCTCTCTGACTTGATAAATATTTGGTTACAAGAGACTGGAAGAGGTCTCTCACAGAGCATGCAGGAATCCAGTAACGGGAACATTCCCCTGGGATGTGTGTCACTTCATGACTAAGCAGCATATGCTTGCTCTAGCTGATGACTGGCATTACCTCTTCAATGACTCTCCCAATTTAAAGATCACATCTTTTAAATAAAGAAAAGTTTCCACTGTGTGGTAGGGAAAGAACTCCAGAAGAGAATGATGACAGAAAGAAAAGGATTACAACCTTAAGTGTCACACAGGACTTGAACAGTCCTTATCCATACTGAAAATCACAGCTGTTCCTGTTCCCTCCTGATTGCACAGCCAGCTCAAATATAGTGACTTGGAAAATCAGCAATCCTTCCAAAAGGGTTTTTAAATGCAAGGGCAAGACTAAATACCTACATACTGGTGGAGGGACCCAATGGTCCAAATTGAAACTGAAAAAAATATATGGTGACTGAATAAAAGGAATGTGTTTCTTATTAGTCACCAAGATACATATGTGAAACTGAATCCTTGACAGAAAGGTGATGGAGGTGAAATCTTCAAAAATAAAACTCACTAGAATCCTACAGTGTTTGAAATTGAGCAGAGGAAACTAGCAAAGATGGTCTGAAAACACAAAAGTTTCTAACAACCACCTTAATTTTCCTTTCTCCTGACATGCTGGAGATAAACTCTTGAAACAATTAATTCTTCCTCTGGAAAACATCAAAATCGGTTTCACCCAAGTTTAGCTCTACTTAATCATGGTGTTTTCAGCATGATCTCTAGGTCACAGATCAAGGGGAAAATGATGTGCCACACAAAGGCATGTTTGACCCAGACCTCTGGATCACTGATATTTATCAAATGACCTGTGGGTGAATTTGATCACAAGGCATCCTAAATGGCACTAAGCACAATGTAAACAACTTTCTGTAAACAAACACATGCAGATACAAATAAACATGAGGGGTAGGGGGAATACTAGCAGGTTAGAGATATTTTTAATTTGGTTGAAAAGGATCCATCCATTCCAGCAGCATTATACAAAACCTCAGTCCCACCAGGGTGAGATCTGACATGACTCAGCATTCCCTGGGCTGTTCCTTCCATGTGGGACAGGCAGGCAGGAGCTGCTGTACACACTGTTCAGTTTCCCACTTGGCATGAATGAAGAAACAGGACGGACGTAGAGTGCAAGCATTTCATCGTGTGTATTCATTCCTTAAAGTAAATTCAGCCCCAGCCTTCCTTGGACAGAGTCAGGGTTAGGGATTACGCCAGGGCTGACTGCCCAGTCAAACAAATACCATTTACAAAGCTCGACTTTGCACTTCAGTGAGTGCAGAGACGACCAGAACTAAGAACTCAGGTCCCAAAATACTTCTAAAATTGCATAATCACTCTTTCTAACAGGATAACTAGATCTAACTGAAACTTTCCTCATTTAATCCACTGTTTTGAAAGCAAACAATACTGGCACCAAAGAAGAAATTGCACTGACCCAGTGTTTAATTCCTTTAGCAGGGCAGTTCCACCTCAGGATCCTGGCTGAATTATAACACTTACCAGAGTGCTGCAGTAACACGGCATGTGGTTGCTTTTAGCTTATCAAAAGGACACAGAATGATTTAGCTTGAACCTTTTTCCTGGAGGTTCATGCTAACACATTTTACCTTACACTTCCTATAGTCCAACAGCACACATGCAGTGGCAGTTACCACAGCACAGCTGACACACAGGAACTCTCTGAGCAAAGGAATTCAAATGTGCTGCCTTTACCCGATTCTCTGAACTCTGGTCTCTTACAAAGAGCACTTCTCAGAAGAGCTAATGCAATTATTTTCTAAAAATATTACTTTTTTAATCCTCTCCCCTCCTCCCTCCCTTTTTTTTATTTTTCTGAATGGTGAAATAAAAGTTCATAAAGGAGGTACTCATCCATTGCAAATTAGTGCATGATCATTATAGCCTTATCATAATGCTTTAGCATCGAGTTTATACATCTGTGCCTGTTAAGGCATTCTGTTAATTGTGGGAAAAGGGCGTGATTCTCAACAAACCTGAATTTTTGTAGCTAACCCACTATTTTAGTAGCATATATTGAAAGGACTTCTTTTATAATTTAGCTCCAGCAGTATCTCAGTAGTATCACTGAGAAGTGTAGTTACAGAACAAGGGAAGACTTCAACCAATGTCAAGGTCTTCCCACATGCAAGAACCTAATTCTTCTGCTTCAAAGCATAAAAAATTTAAGCAATCATTTCACTGATATCAAAGCTGACCTCATGATAAAATACCATCAGATTGGGAACAGGTCCAAAGCATTCCTCAGAACTCATTAGACAGGACATATATGTCACTTCTTAGCAAGGCACTAAGAAAGAACATGCAGTACCCAGAACATGCAGTACCCAAATATAGGCTCCATAACATTGACTTTTGGATTCAACTTCCCCATTAGCATCTCCATCTTCCTTTCTTAAAGGAGGATCACGACTTGCCCATGGCTACATGGCAAATGAGAACTCACAATGAACCACTGCATCACATTTCCACATTCACCATTCAACCACAGTTCACATTCCACAAATGCAGCTAGACTAGAAGTGCCCAAAAGTTGCTGTGGAAGCCAACGTGACTTTTACTCATCTGAAAATCAAGATTATTGGTGCCATTAAGAGCTGCAGAATCAAAGATTGCTACATCTCTTCAACAATATCGAAGGCTGAGCTCCCAGGCCTGGGATAACAGCCCTGCACTTCAAGGGTATAGTTCAGCAGCTCTGAGATTGACCAAAAATTGTCCCACCACGGCTGTTCTCTAAGGTGTCTAAACATTTTTTTCTGGGAAGACAGCAGCTCATAATTCAAAATGAATGATCTAATGCATGCTCCATTTTGGAGAGTCTAAAATTCTCTAGAAGAATGATTTTAGAAATCTGCCAAACAGATTACGATGTTGACACAGAAAACAAAAATTTTTACAAAATATATAAAGACAATTTTGTATCTATACTACTTTTTTTACTCCAGTGCATACAACCATATGTAAAGACACAGACATGCCATAAATATTAGACTCTGTGGGGTCAAAAAGGAAATTCCAAGACATAAGGTTACATCACTTCCAATTGTGAGTGAAGAAGTGCTAATTAAGGAAATGTTCTCCCTGAACAGACAGCTTTCAAGGGTCCTATTTTCATACCCATAAATCAGATTTTGTTAGAAAGCAAACTGACAGGTGACAGTTGCAGCAAAATCCAAAAATAGGGGTTTTTCCCCTAAATACATTCTTCCAAAGTCTGTGCAATGCCAGATGCAGGTCTCCTATTTTTCATTAAAACCAAATCACTTGGTACTTCTAATAATTTTGGTGCAGAACATGAAGAGCTAAATTAAATCTGAACAGAAATGTAAGCTTTCAGGATCTAAAGGAACAAGCTGAGGTTATCACTTCAGATGCTTTAAAAGATGAATGTACAACTTGACCTGAACCAAACTTCAAAGTCATTGAAAGCCAAGGGAAGATAAAAAGAAAAATAAAAAGGCTTCAGTAATTACTTAGCACTGATATTTGAATAGTAGAGAAACAATGTGTACTTAGCTTAGAAGAAGCCTCCATACCCCTGATTAAATAACCTGAAACTTAAAAAATCCTCAACAGTAAGTCCCCAAACTATGAAATATAATATTGCTTTACACTCTAGTTCATTCTTTTCATGTTACAGGATAAATAGCAGTTACAACTGTGTTTTCATAACATAGACTTTCTTCAAATAAATACTAGCAAGAGGGAAGTCATAGCAAGGGAAGAAATAGTAAGAAGAGCAGGGAAGGGGGGAAAAAAGAGGAAAAATTATTTTTCTACCCTACCACTCACCTAGAGACCTACAGAGCATTATAAACATGGGGTGGGGAAATGAAGAGAGGCAAGTTCTTTTCTAAATCCATGAAATTCACCACAATAATCTGTATGGACTCACATCCATCTCTGCAGACTTCTACTACTTCAAAATAGCATAATATTTCCTAAAAGGAGAATTACCCAAGCTACTCATGAAAGGCCAGAGATTTCTGAGGCCTCACAAGCCTATTATTCACAGTAACAGCTAGAAGAACTTGGAAAGTACAACTAAAGATTTAAGTAGCACGTGGGAATCCTTGCCAAAACTCCCTTCCTATCAGCTTACTGCCTCCCACTCCTTTCTCCTGCTGGAATCTTTGCATCTGCACTGGGTTTACTGATGACCATTCCACAGATGATTAAAAATGACTTTGAGATTAGATACCACCAGCAGCATGATCAAAACATCTGATCTGATGTTTTTGGCCCAACAAAGGCTCTACCAGCAAGAGCTGCTCTAATCTCCTTACCTGGCTCAAGGGATTAGTTAATTAGTTAACTAACAAATCTGTTGGTGGAATAGTAATGGCAAAGAACTATTTCAAACTGCTCATTAGACATGAGCTCATGATCTTGGGATGGTTGTGGCTGTAAGGTGGCATTACATCATTCCCATTCCCCCTCAGTGTTGACACTGGAGCTTTGGGTACACATTAGGCAGACAGCACCTGCCTCACTAGAATTCAGATATGTAAGTCATTACTAGTTCAGCTCCCCTGATACACCAATCAAGGAAGCCACAGCTCAGCTAAGAATTAGCTGTTTTCTTTGTCTAGAGCATCCATATCTGACTTAAAGGAGGACCAGGTAGCACAATCACAAAAAGAAGTTCAAGTCCTGTCTCTGCAGCAGGTTCTCCATTCACTACCACTTGCAGAACCATTTCCATAAACCATAACTCAATCATGTTAGAGCAGGTACACCAGCAGGGAGGTCACTGACCCATCCTCACTGGAAAGAGGCAGTGAACTCAGTGTCACATGCATACTCACATTATCAGACATTATTTAAACTAAACCCCCATGCTCATTTCCCAGAAGAAGTAAGAACTGTACCCACAAACTCTCCGAGGCATCCAAATACATTTTGGATTCTGATGCCAATTTTCTTGGTCGTCAATCTGCAAACAACACAGCCCAAAATCAGGGACCCTCATCACACCCTGCTCTTGTCTGAAAGACCTACTCACCATCTCCTCCCACTATTCCTCAGAGGCCAGGTTGTGCTTTATAATTTTTCAGCCTTTAACCCTCTCTAAGGCCCAAGCACAGGTGCCACCATTAATCTCTGCCTATCCAATGAAGGAAGCACTTTCTTATATGACCCTGCATGACTACTTGTATGTCTGCAGGTAACACACTGGGCACCCTTTCATTGCTACAGTCTGGCTTCAGAGCTGCCTGGATGGCTGCCACCCCACCAGACAGCAACAGCCAGAAAACATGAAGCACACACAGCAACTTCACATGAAGTCAAAGTATGCATACCAAAACAGCACAAAGCAAACTTGTGAGCTTGGTCATATTTGTGGCAATACAAATGGCATTATGTTAGCTGGGGAGAACTTTTTCCCCATCATGTGCCCAGTAGTAAGAACCATTCTGGTTTTCTGGATATGGAAAGACCACTGTTAGTTTCCTGTGCAGAGTCCTTCACTATGAGAAAAGGAAATCAAGTCCCTTGACTTTTAGTCTGCATATTGTAATGACAGCTATTCTCATACTTTGGATGCATTTCAAGTGTTCTGTAGGTTATTAACTGCAAGTACTACAATCTGACACTGCAAATACCAGACAACACCTAAAACCAGTTTAAAATCTGGTGTCTGGAAACTGGTGGTTATGTTGTGTCTGAGTGGCTGGATGCAATTTTTTTTAAAGCTGTAACTGATGTAATCACTGCTATCAACAAACCAGGACCATCAACTCTACAAGCTTTGATAACCATGAAAGAACAAGTTTGTAAATTGGGACTCCTGTACTGTCCTCTGAGTATGAGGAAATCATGATGTCACTGAACTAAGAAAGGATATCTAAAAAAAATTCCTTGTGTTTTGTAAAGCAACATGAGAAGCTGAACACACTTCCTTGCAAATACTCCCTCCTGTTAATTTTAAAATCCATCAAAATTATCTCCTTGGTACTGCACAGAGAAGAGGGATTTCCTTCATGCTCTGTGCCAAAGCAAGAGGTAAAAAGCCCACACAGCCCTGGGAGCTCATGAATTGCCAGCACTGGAGGTTCATTGGTAATCTTTGACTTAGATATTATGATTAATATCATCTTTGACTATGATATTATGATTTTAATGTTTCATAACCATATCCTCTTAAATCTGCAAGTCTTAGAGAGGCAGTTCTGTGCTTTGAGTTTATAGGAATACCCTCTGCTTCCACTAGTTTAAAAGAGAACTGATTTCCATTACTTATTCAAAATAAAAAATAAATACTTCCAGCAACATATTTGAAGGCATTGTTATATTATCAGTCATTGAAATAAGAGTTTTGTAATCATTTACCCGTTGTTTAAATTCCATTGGTGATCTCTTAGAAAAAAGAAGAGGAAGACAATTGAACTCTCTCAACGACAACAACTCTTTTCTGTGCTGGACACTATAAAATTGAACTCTAATTAGGGACAGACAAACAAAGCTATTGGTTTAGCATTTTTGCCCAAAACTAACTTCACCAAGTCAAATATTTGTTTTGGTGTGGTGGATTTTTGTTGTTGTTGTTGATTGGTTGGTTTAGGTTGTATGATTGATTGTTTTCAGAGAGAAATCAAGAGACATCAGATTTGGTGTTACTAAGTCACTCATCATCTGTGCAATCACTGTAGTTATGCACGTGGATTTGTAACTGCAAGCATCCCTACTCTGGGTTTAGAAACACAAATGATTCATCAAGCATCATTTAAAAGCCCTGAATAGTTCCACAGGGAGTGAAATGTTCTTCATGTTTACCTGCAGCTTTGTGTCTCATGTTTTTATTATCCCCTTTCAACTAAGATACAAACTCTCACCACTTTTTGTCTTGTGCTTGAGGCACTCAAAATTCCCCCCTTGTCAGTTTGTCACTAACACTAAAAACATAACTGAACTCCTGCCACTGACTTTCCTTCTGCGAAGAGATTCTTTTGAATTCTGTAAAATTTATCTCTTAACTGTCCTACAACTTCTAAAGTTACCGAGGAATCCAGGCAGACCAACAGACAAGGGCAACACACTTATGTAAACCTCATTTCCCCAGGAATCCTGCCTAAAATTCCAGACCTTGTTGTCCTCTAATGTTATGGCTGCAACATTTCAAGGTTTGCTCAGTGCCCACGGCCACCCTTTGCTGCCTGCTCCTCAGAGAAGCACTTCTTTGTTCCTAGGAAGAAACTCCATGCTAAAGCAGCACCTGGCAGCACCACCCCTGGCCTGACTCTCTGAAGCATTTGCTCTGTTTTCTGACCAAGTCTTAGGGGTACAACACCCCTGAGACAGGCCATGGAGATGGACCACACTGAGCTTTTTGGTTTCATTTCTACTCAACTTCCACAAAGCTCATGGCTGCTGCTGCTTTCTCAGCTCTGAACAAGAGCAGCATGCTGTTAAAGAACACGTGTCCAGCCAACAATAAAGCAGCTCTGACTGATCCCATCTGTAGGGGCAGGTCTTCCTTATCCCTCTGCCCCATTTTTAGTGAAATTCCCAAGTTCCAGTGCCATTATGTGATGTTTCAAAACAGCATTAGGCACACTCAAGGCCCATCCAAACAAAAAAAAAATGTACTGCCTTGATTTACAATGCATCAGGCAGCGACTCGTGTAACTGGCTCCCCTGAGAGCTCTTTTGAAGTGTGCATGAGTCAACAGACTGACAGCAAAGCACAATATGCCATCACCAGGCATTCATGGGCAGCCTCACTGTTTCTTCTGCTGCACATCTCATTCTCCTGTCTCCAGTATATCTCTTTTATATCTCCCTATGGCTCTGTCAAAGCAAGTTACACTTTATTAATTTGCTGGTCAGGTCCTTTCATATTGCAGAAATTAATGAGAAGTGTAGCATCTTTGAATGCTAGCAGAACTACAAGCTCTAGCACCTTGCCTCACAGAAGTTTTTCCATAAAACTGAGTTAGGCTTCAAAATGCCTAAGACCATCTAAACCCTAACTGTGGCTGCTTGAATAGTACTGAGTCCTCCATTTGTTCACAGTCCCAGGTGGTCTGTTGTTTATCTATCTTCAGCAACACCTGCTTGTCTCACTGCTGCTCCTTAAACTACTCCTGACACTGGGCCACCAACAAGTCTTACCTTACCTGTACTGAATTTTACACTTTTGAAGGATAATGGACATTTCTGACAGGGACATTGTATTTCTGAGGTAGCAGTTAATAAACTATTTAGCCACTTAACAGAAGGTGTTATCACTGAAAATAATCATCATCATGACTTTCTTAGCAGTGGTCATGTGTGACATGGCGGTACGTGGACAAGAAAGTCTAAATTTGGTTTGAGAGTGAAAAGTAGTATGGCTATATTAGTGTGGTGTTTCACCAACACTAAGCCTTACATCTTGCCAGTTAGTGAAGCAGGAATGCCACAATGACAAGATCATACTGTTACCAGTGCCCAGAGTTAATTTAGCATGGCATGTGTCACTTGGACAGGACTTAAATTTTGGCCAGTCTACAGAGAACTTTTACAGAGGCTTATCATTTCCCAGCAGACATGGCACACCAGAGTGATCATTTCTGCGAGGCATTCCATTCATTAAGCCTTCCAAAAATAATACTATTGTCACCAAATCTGCAGACTAGTATCTTCCATCTGGACATGCATTATTATAATTATTAGCACAGTAAGACAACAAAGAACATAAAATAACTAACAGCATTATGTGCATATTTACACATACACAGGTGTATTCAAACAGTGCTTAATGTCCTCTGCTTTGTATTTTCTTCAAAGATTTACACCAACAGTAAAGCTTGCTAGAGGTTACTATATCGTGTGTATATATATTCAGAGGCACATACATATTTGTTAGCTCAGAACATACCTCCATATACATAGAACAGAATATCAGTCTGAAGTGCAGTGTATATTAAGGCAGCAAAGAATATTAGATAAATGCATTCCATGTTATTATTCTTTTAGTTTGGTATGATCAGTTATAATTTTTTCATACTAAGACTATATGTAAATTAAGTGTTACTATGAAATAAAGCAAGATACAGTACAGCAATATAAGAAAGTTTTCAGCTTAACAGCAGTTTTCTCTCAGTATTTAATCTCTATAGCACACAACAAGCTTTTAACTTTGGACTTTAAAAAAATACTGAGTAGAAAAGTCATTCAACACTCTTATTAAGAATGCATAATAGCTGTAAGAGTTTTAATCTTTATTCAAAGTAAGCTATTCCACTTCTAAACACCAAACAATTTGAGAAATCACATTTTGGCAGATGACACTACCACCAAATTAATTACCAAGCAAAGAGTACTATCACTTACATAATGTGACAGTGATAATCCTTATCTCAGTCTCTCTCAAATATGTGGTTTGTGTTAAAGATCAGATAAAAAAAAAACCACAGTTTAAAGCAGGGAAACTAAAAAATGCTCTGCTCTTGGCATATGGCTTCTCTTATCCACACGACAATCACTCACAGATGGGCATTTCTGTATTTTAACATGACTTGGGCACGTTATGACAACAATGACTAGGTAGGGAGAGGTTAACAATTTCACAGTGTTTCACAGCTATATAGTGCTTTGTGTCCACTATAGTTTACTATAGGCACACATGATTTATCTCCTGCTGAACCAGGCAGCAGGTTTTTTCCTAGTGAAATGGCTGAGAACACACTCACTGGTATAATACCTCTTAGTTTTCAGCCAACAAGTCAAAAATACATAGGGTGGTTTTGAAACTTTAAACTTTTTCGTTTCACATTTAAGGCTAAAAAGTTCTGTCTTCGAAGGGGAAGTTAGTCAGTCTTAAACTAGCCTGATTTAAGAATACAAATGCTAGCCAGAACCTAGCCGCATGCAGCTTTCCTAGATTTTGTGGCTGCAGGCACACTTGCAAAAGACTGGACTAGATGCTACAGGTAAAGCAATTAGCACCTTGCAAAGTTGCAAACAACAGAAAGATTGAAAGGCATTCCAACTGGCTGTGGCCTTTTGTTACTCTTCTCGGGATTAACCAGTTAATGAAACAGTTCCACACTTGAGGGTTATCTCTGAACAAGTCAGGTAAGTCGTAAAACTCTTAGCATTCAGGTGATTCGATAGCAGCTCCTCAGGAGGCAAATAACCCTACTTGGACTGATCACATTTTGTTACACTTCATGAGGGGAACAGAGGTGGAGTAGGTTTAAGAGATTCTAATATTTGCTGGTAGTAGGATGGTAGCTCTTACTACACCTCTTAACTGCAATGGAAGGAGGAAAAACATAGATTTTGGTGATTAGTTACAGAGAGAGGAAAGCTCCATGCAGAATCAAAACGTCAGCACCACCAAAAACCAGCACGCATTGCAATTTCTTTGCACTGCCCAAACCTCCTTTGTCTGAAAACCTTCAAGCTTGGGGTTTTAAAATCAAGCACTGACATCTCACTTACTTTCCGTAGTACAAAAAGTACTGAGGGTGAAAAAGCAGCAGCCCCCATCCAATTGATGTGATCCACTCCAAAGAAAAAAAAAAAAAACCAAAACCTTGAAGAAATTACTCGTTAGACAGTCTCTCTCTCTCATGGATGGGCCACATGCAGGTTTAGTGATCTTCCTTGGTGCCCTGAATCATAACCGCAGGCAGGGACCCAGTACTAAATCATCTCAACATGCATTTGCCTGAAGGAGAATAAAGCCTCAGGCTATGGCTAGGATGTTATAGAAAGGCAGCCAACACCCAGTACCTGTCACTTGAAAAACCTTACACAACGTCGGCAGTGAAAGGTTGTTTTTAGTCATCATTTGATGACTTTTCACCCAGCTGAAGAGATCAGCTCACTACTATAACTTGCAAGACAGACACAGTAATCCCTTATCCTACAAATTTGCTCCTTTAGGCTGAGCCTCTCAAGCAGGCACTACATCTTTTCAATGCACAGAAATGCTCAGTAAATTATAATATTAACAATTTACTTATATGTTCAATTGAAGAAGCTGTCCCATAAGGCTGTAAATTTGACTGGTCACTCAGAATCTCTTTAACAAGTCCATAATACTGCAAGGATATTCTGTTTGCACTTAAAATCACAGAATGATTAGGGTTGAAAGGAACTTAGGATATCATCTAGTTTCAACCCCCCTGCCATGCACAGGAACAACTTTCATTAAACCAGATTGCTCAATGCCCCATTTAGCCTGGTTTTGAACACTTCCAGGGATGGGGCATCCACAGTTTCTCTGGGCAACCTGTTCCATGTCTCACCACAGCCACACTGAAGGGCTCCTTCCTAATACCTAATCTAAAGTTGCTCTTTATTTTCACTTGAAAACCACTCCCCATTGTCCTATCACTACAAGCCCTCGTAAAAAGTCAATCTCCAACTCTACAGCTGCATTAATTTTAAATTGTGTAACCCAGAGGATTAATAGAACAGTAACAGCACCAAAAACAATCAAGTGGATGCAAAACCTATAGACATACAAATCAGACAGCTTTGAAAACAAAGCTCTCAGAATATATTCAGAGCAGGTACAGCACAGACAGCAGTAGCAGCTTTTCAAAATTCAGTACACAGTGTTTAACAGTGGCCTGTCATAAAATTCTACTGGTTTCTAATTAGTCTGTATCCTTTAAAATCTTTGTTGAACATGAAGTTATATATCTGAACAGTTTTTTCTGTACTATTATACTTCATAAATAACACTCACATTTATATTCTGCTAAAAAGGCATAGAAATTCTGCAATGCCAGAAGGCACTCTTATTTCCTACATAAACCTTTCACTCTAAAGACAGGAAAAGGTGACTGTGTATCTTTAGCAAAAACTTGCTATTTCCCGAAGTATTAAGATGTGGTACCATTTCTTCCTTAGTTCACAGGCATAACAAATATTCCAAGTTAGGTTTTTCCTCTAAACTAGTGATGTCATTTATTCTTCTACCAGGTAATATTTTGTGCATATTTCATTCACAACCATTACATTTTTTGTCCTTCTGGAAGTCAAATTTAACTTTGTCTTGTAAGGACAGAAATAACTTCAGAGACTATGTTCCTGAAACACAACTCTTAAAAAACAAAACAAACTTCAAATGTAGACTCAACCATGCAAATATTTGGCTAGCCATAATGTTAATTCCTTTAGAGTAGACTACACTAAACAGAATATAAGTGCCCAGATATAGCTATTATTCTTTTAAAAGAGTTATTCCATTCAAAATTAATATTCTACCCTGAAAAAAAAAAAAAAAAAAACAACCAGCTGCCAAGTGCAGATAACTCTTAGGCTTTGTTTTTGTTGCTTTATACAGTGATTTTTATACAGTTAGATATAATTTGTTGACGCACAGCCCTAAGTGGAGATTGTCCAAGTAAATACTGGACTGTCTAAGTCAGCTAAGCAAGGTCACTCTCGTTTTGGGTATCTTGCAGTAAACCTCCTGCCTTGTCTTCCTTCAGTATGCTCCACCAGTCTGTGGTAAAAGCAAGTTAGGAATCCCACAATTAAAACAAAACAAAAAACCTTAAAACGACTTTTTTGTTTGGTCAGCCATACCTGATTTACCTGCTTGACTTCTTACAGATAAACAAAACCCGATTGCATAAATTGCATCCAGAGTGTCGAATTTCAGGAAAGAGAGATCTGTTTCCTCTCATGCCCCAAGTTCTTGAGCTAAGCTGAGATGGTCAACCATTGTGCCATTTGTCATGCTGATCTTGTTATACTCACCCGGGTACTTCACTCGGGTACTACAAAAGAAAACAGCTTTGTCCTCTTAGACAAGAGGACAAAGCAGTTATGAGATGGGCCTGTGGCAGACAAATTATAATTTCTCCATCACTGAAAAGAATACATGAGGTCTGATCCTGTACTTTAAAGTTAAAACCTAAAAGGGAAGACTATAACTCCAAGCAAGATTAAACATACAATTAACTTTTTTTTTTTTTTTTTTACCTTTAATTTTACACAGGGGTTTGTCTTCAAACTATGGAAACAAAACTACATTTACATTAATGCAAGTTTCACAAACCACTCCCCAGAGGAAGCTACACAGATTTTAGTCTTAGAGTGGAAGTAATTACACCACTTAAGAAGTTTCTGCACTGTCTTATAATCATAACTAACATCACTGAATGTACTTAAGTTGTCTCTACAGTAAGAATAATATTCTATTTCCATATGCTTATGCACTAAACACAGACATAAGGGAGGACCATGTGCAGATGAGGGAGCAAAGGGCTGGCACAGGGAATAGTTTTAGGAGGCCCCAGAGAGAGACAGCACTACATCCTGCCAGAGCAGCCACTGCTCCTCTTTGCCAATAAACGTCTGAAAACCTCAGCGGCAAGCACAGATCACTCCAGCAGCTCAGCCTTGTCAGGAATCCTAAGTACTACCCCTTACCTTGAGTCCATCCTAGAGTCCTTGCTGAGAACCAAAAGCTTGCAAACACGATGCTGCAGCAGTCAGGAATCAGTATGATTTTACGTAAAGAATTCCTGAGGTTTTCCCACTTGTTTGATCTTTGATAACCACAAGAATGCACACAGAAAACAAGTGAAAAGCGTGTTCAGGTTGCTGAGTCCATTATGCAGAAGTTCTGAAATCTTAGAATTGTCTTCATGACTTAGATTTACCCTTTCTGCCCTTGCACAAAGGTAGCAAAGTGAGCTCTAATTGTGAGAGCATGGCTGGTTGACACAATTTATTCAGATTTCAGAAAGGCTTTTGACAGGGTTCCATGCCACTGGAGAAACTAAGATACTGCTAGGGAAAAAAGGCAAAAAAGTATATGGATGAATGTCTGGTTGGAGTAAGTGAATCAAAAGTGTAAGATTAAATTCTAAATTTTTTTTAAATTATGACAAAAGGCTGACAGCAAGGTACTTCTGCATCCTCTGCTCAGTGTTTTTTAATATAATAACTCTGACCAGTGAGAGAGGGAGAGGCAGGGGCAGGTAAAGAACAGTGATGGAGTCTGCAGATATCAAAAATATATTTGAGGAAAGGGAGATCTGTGAATAAGTTCAGTGTGACTTCTGACACATGAGTGAAAAATGCAATGACAAAAGATTCAGCACTGATATGAATATGAAATCATGCAGAAGAGAAACTTCACACAAGCTATACAACCTCCAAAGCTGGTAGAGCCCCATCCTCAGTATGTAGCAGCAGCTAAAGATAAAGCCTAACATGCTGGATTCCATACAAAAACAGATCAGGGAGTAAGCAATATCAAATACATATATATTCTAATTGGAGGCATAACCTTGTTTGAAATACTGTGAGCAGCATAAGTCACCTTTACTGAAAAACCAAACACTGTAGGATTAAATACACCTGGCAGAAAAATAAGCAATGAGCAGAAGTTGGGAGTAATTCTCATGCAAAAAGAATGAGAAATTTTCTGTCAAAAGACAGTCATGAGGAAACATATAAAATAATTAATGGTACCAAACCAGGAATTTTTGTGGGCTTTTTTTTTTTTTTTTTAACACAAGAAGATATTAAATGAAATAGGTAAGAAAAAAAAAAGAGAAGCAATGCATTTTTATGCAATTCACAACTAAACATGCTTATCTGCCACTCAAATGCCATTACAGAATTTTAGTGCTATGAAGATATTAAACTTTTATACCAGTGTAAAGACTATACGGCTAGGTCAGTAATAAACTCTGAAGTTCTATTAAACTACTCCTCCAGTGATTGTATTGAGCTATTAAATATTTGGATGGGACATTTTTGGGGAAATATTACCTCACATCTGCCTTCTGTAGTTTCTCCTTTCCTCTGATATACTGAAACTACTCAATGTCATGGGCTAGAAAAGGTGAAGGTTAGCTGTGACCTACAGTAGTGATTCCTGTTTTTCTATGGACAGATTTATTCACCTGTTGCATTGCTTTACTCTTACTGTCATAGGCATGATCTTCTTAACTCTGTGCTACTTAAATCTATTCAATTTAATACATTTTATCACAAATATTTCAACGGCATCTAAGTGTCAATGGATTTATAGTCATAACAACCTTGGGGGGGAGGGGGTGAAATGCTTTCTAGTTAATAAACGGGAAACTAGAATAAAAAGGCCAAGATAACAAATGTCCACATGCCTGATTTGCCTGGGTCCTGATTTCCCAGAGTACTTCCTTTAACAGCTTCTATGCCCAAAACATCGCCTTGGAGACTTCAGCTGTTAGGCAAACATAGTCCCAGCACCTCAGAGCAAAGCACTTGCAAAGTAAGAAACATACAATGAGCTGTGCAAGGTACTGCACGTGGCAATGTGACAGGACAGAAACATGTGCACACCACCACTGAAAAATGATAAACCTATGACGCTGGAAATCGTGAGTAATTAAAAATCTGGCCCCTCCAGTTTAATTTCTCTCCCTTTTTAGAATCCAGTTTTACAAACACAGCATGTCTGTGCAGATGGGTCCAGACAGAGCTGAACTTGCTCCGACTAAACCAAGCTGTTCCAACCTGTTGGCACAGATGTATCCTGATGCACGTGTACACCACCACCTACCCTAGGAGCTGCACAGATGCCAAAGCTGCTCAGCGTGAAGCAGTTTGAACTGCTTGTGAGATGCAGCTCACAGTGCTGATGCAGCTCTAGCAGATTAAGTAACTCTAAAAACACAGCCTCACGAACACCTGAAGGGAAAATAAAAACTGCAGAAAGTTACATACTGCCTTCCATACCTTCTACTTCTGCTTGCAAGCAGCAGCCAACACTAATACACATGATGATCTTACAGGCCACCAGGTTATTGGCTGCAGAACTAAGTTGATCAATCCATCAGATGTGAGCTCAGGCAAATCACCTGCCCTCCCTCTAGATACAGCCTTGTTTCAGGTGTGTTGAAGTTTTACCGGCAGAGAGAGCTGTGGGGGTTTTCTTCCACCGCACTACTTTTTTTGCAAACTTTAACCCACTACCACCTGGAACGTGTATCAAGAGTCCTCAAGTGGGAAAGGCAGCCAAAATTTGTGGACAAACCTGAGATACTGCACCAGGCAACAACTGCAACGTGAACTTTCACACAAACCCACTTTCAGACTTTCCCGTTGGTCCCAGCTATGGGTATACCCTTCCATACTTGCATCCATGGAGGAACTTGTTTCAAAACAATGCATGTTATACCACAGGAGCTAGGAATGAACACCCACTGGTCCATGGCCTTCTCCTACTAGCTAAAAAGCTGCCACACAAAGTCGAAATTTATCTTTTCCTAGAAAGGCTGTTTCTAAAGCTTTTGAAAAGGGAAAAAAAAAGTAACTTGAGCTCCGTGTGAAATAAAACTTTTATTCTTTCTCCTTATAGAAATGACCTTGTCAAAGAAGAAAAAAAAAAAAAAACAAACCAAACCAATTTAAACAAAAACCTCTAAGAAAAAAAAAAAAAAAAAAAAAAAAAAAAAAAAAAGAAAAAAGCAAGGACAAGTTCTTGTGCTTTTGGAATGAAATTTGAAAGTAGTTTTTCCTGGATGGGAAGAGAGAACAAATAACAGCAATAGGAGCTCAGTCCAAAGAAGCCAATAGAAGTTTTATTGTTGGCATTTTTATGAACAAACCACATATGAAATTACCACTCATAAAAACTGGCTGCTATTTTTCTCAGTTTTGGTCTTCAGATATAGTTGCAGCAACTATATCTGAGCTGCAGCTCTGCAAACTGTTGTGTTATCAACTTGTAATGTCAGAATAAAGCAAAAGAGTACAAGTTNAATTCCAACTGAAAAAAAAAACTCAAAAAAAAAAAAAAAAAAAAAAGAAAAAGAAAAAATAAGGAAAGAGCTAGTTTCACAGATTCCACAGATGTGCCTGCGGTCCCAAGGACAATGAGCAGGCGTGAGGCGGCTCTGGCGGCACGGAGAAAGGGAAATCTCTTCGAATCCTTGACGTGTCTTTTGTTAACTTCCCGTAATTGCTTTTTTGGCATGACCACTGCCCGGACGCTCGGAACGAGCAGTTCGAAGAGCCAGCCCTCACAGCTGGGAAGCAGGGCTTTTCCACAACAAAAACACAACAGTAAAAGCCAAAATAAAGCCATACGGCGGCGTGCGCGCACAACCCCCGCCCCTGAGCCACCAGTCCCCCGGGGGCACGGCTCGGGTGAAAACACCGGCCCCGAGCGAGCCTCGTCCTGCCGGGCTGGCACCGCGCGGGGCGGCAGCACCGAGCAGTGGCACCCCTGGACGCCGCCGGGGGTGACACGGCGGGAAGGGGGCGGGAAGGCGGCGGGAAGGGCGGGCGGAGGGCGCTCGGTCGGCGGGCAATGGCCCGGATCGCGCTGCCGCCGGCGGGACCTCGGAGCGCGCCGCACAAGCTCCCGCCTGGCGCGGCGCCGTCAGTCAGTCAGTCAGTCAGTCAGTCAGTCAGTCAGTCAGTCAGTCAGTCAGTGTGCCGTGCCTCGCTGACCTACAGCCGGACACACCGCCCAGCAGCCGCCAGCACAAGGGTCACCCATGCCGGAGCGAACCTCCGGCCCCGCAGAGCGGCCGACACCGAGTCCTTGGCTAACTGACGTGACTCACCAGCTGCCCTCCCCTCCCGCACACATCCCCCGATCGGCATACAACAGCTGTTTTATCTCCCGCTGTAATTACGGCACATAAAAATAGTTACAAGGTACTCGGGGAGGGCTTGCGGCTAAAACGCTGTTGCTTCCCTTGTGCAGTGAATGCGGATTTGCGGGGACGCCCGCGCCGCCGGGGGGTGTAGGGTGGTGGGGAGGGAATGATCCCTGCTCTGCCGTAGGAATCCATTATTTCATCAGCCGTTTCAGGCGCCTGCCCGGCCGGGAGCAGCCCCGCACGTGCCGGTGCGGGAGTGACACAGGCACGCTCCCGTGGAATAAGTGCATTTTCCTTTCCACGCCGAAACCTTCGCCCGTGACACTTCAGACCGTGGCTGGGCGTTCGGCACTTCTGATTTTTTCTGATTTTTTT
>VZRH01002963.1:65509-183486 GCA_013397555.1 Urocynchramus pylzowi
TGGCCTGTATCCCGTGGAAGATTGCAGTGGATGCTCCGCTCCCAGACAAAACATGCGGGGCTGTTGTTTGGAGGCGGCCGCCTCTCTGCGCCGCTGGCTCCCTGTCAAAAACATGTCCAGCCGTTCGCCTCGTGTCCTCCGCCAACTTTTGTTCTCGCCCCCTCCGTCGAGCCTCTTCCCCCTGCCCTCCCGTAAAACACTTTTGAGCACTTTTCCGCACCGAGCCCCACCGTCCCCGCGAGGGGGACGCGGTTTTCCCAACTTGGGGCGAGGAAAGCGGGGCCGTCCGGCAACTCTTTGTTCGCGGGGACGGCAGCGTGGGGCTTGAGGCGAGGGGGGAGGCATCGGCGGCAGGGCTTCGAACCTCCCCGCGCCCTCGACCGCCTTGTTTTGCTGAAAGTTGAAGCCTTTTCTATCCCTTTTATCCCTTAAAACAGGGGACGAAACACAAAGTACAAAAGTTTTTGACGCAGGGTTAAAAGGAGGAAGACTTCCCCCCTCCCCCCCCCCGCAACCAGAAGGCTGTTTGACTTTTCTTTGTGTCCACTTCCAGAAAAACTTTACAGTTAAAGTAACGATCCTCTGATCGTTACTCATCGCACTCGTGGTGCTTTAAGTGCCCTTAAATTAGCGCTTGGCCACAAAGACGCGGAACGTGCTTTCGGATCTAGCGCTCCTGCGCTGGCTGGGAAGAAGTTCATAGCAAAGCAGTGTCTGTTCAGTTGGGATTTGCCAGTCGGCGGTGTGGCTGAAGGGTGTTTTGCATTCAAAGACCATTAAATGCTCCGAAGTGGAGGGTTCGAGTGGAGCAGTGCGCATGTTCAGTACTCCAGAGTTGTGCTGTTTTCCCCCTACTATGCATTCCTGCGGCTCCGTAGTAAAGCAGCCTCTCATTGTTAGTACCCTTGGAGCAATTAATGCATATGAAGTTCGTGAAATCATTGGGCTGCTGCAGACGTGGTGTGTACTAATACGGTTTGTAGCCCTCGTCAGAAGTTTTTTTTGGGGCATGCCACTCGGCTAAGAGGAGCGCACACAAAGGGAACTGAGCCACAAAGGCGAAGTTTAAAGAGCAGGCAGGGTGGTGCTGAGGAGCGCAGCGTCCCGCGGGAGCGGAGTGGGGCTTGATCCCAGGCACAGCCGGAGCTGCGTGCCGAGCTCAGCCCCCCTGTGCCCAGAGACAGCGGCAGCGCTGCCTTTTAAATGTTTCAGGCGTCTTAGGTAGGTCGAGATTCTTCACCCTGTTGGAAGCAGTTTGTGGTTTGTTTCCCCCCTCTCTTTTATAGTTTCGCTGAATTAATTTAGCCCAGTTATTTTTAGGACATTCCTATGCTGCCTATTTGCACAGCAGTGGTGAGCTGGTTTCCTGTCTGCTGTTGCTTCCATTGTTCAGACTTCTCTCCCCGAGGGCAGCTGCTGGTTGGTGAAATACCAAACTCCCTGCACTTTCAACTGTTGTTCTTGCCACCCCCGAAATAAATGCGTGTGGAAAACGCTGACGTAGTTTCTAGGTATGCATGTGTAGGGCTTTGTGTGTAAGAGTGTGTGTGTGTATGTGTGTGTAAGCTCTGCTTTGAGGATTGCAAATCCTGGGCTGAAACAATGGAAACAATGAAAGGTGACAGGCGGGAGGGAGAACTTTTGAGAGGGGCCATGGGCCTGGGGTTTGCGTGGCACAAATTAAAAGGTGAGGAGACAAAGGCGGAAACTTTTAAAAAGATGTTAGGGCTAGGGTGCCTTTGTTTTAATAAAGGTTGGGCTTGTACTTATTTGTGACCTCCTGGCATTTGAAGCTCATTCAAGAAGTTTCAAAGAGTGAATTTGTTACAGATTTCTTGCTTGCACTCCTAGAAAAATCCCATTTAGAGGGAAAAAAAAGTATAGTACAGCCAACTCTAGTTGCTTTAGAAGTAACAGAGTGCAAGCTGTAAAGTACAGAGGAAAACAAATAGGCTGGTTCCTCAATTATGAAACTAATTCAGAGGAAAGAGGTGGTGTTTTTTTTTTTTTACTGTGGAAATTCCCTTCTGTATCCTTGTAGTTTTTTGCTACTTATGAATAATATTAAACTAATGTATTTTTGTAAATTTTTAAATTCGCATTACATTTTAGTCAAGTTTTTTGGTATATATGTTGAATTTAAAATTTTTAAGTGTGTGATGCTGTGTTTTTGTTGACGGTTAGTTTTGTTGAGGGGTTTTTTTTGTTTGTTTTTGTGGGTTTTTTAAAAGCTAGCAAACTGGATTTAAACCTCAGGACTCTTCTATGGGTAGTTTAATTTACAAATTCCGTGTGATAGCAATCACACGGAACCTACTTGGCTTGTTAATTAGCTGATTTAGAACACAGTCTCGAAAAGGTACAGGCATGTGCTCAAGTTTATACATGTGAAGAATCTTACTGAACTTGGTTACAACAGGATCGGGGGCTTGGATAGGAACTGGTTCTGTTTATCAGCGCTCATAAAAAAAAATCTCACTGAAGAAATTCAGAAAACCCTAAGGGGTGGGAGGTTTTCTTTTTAGGTGATTTTTGTCCATCCCCTCTCTGGAGGGCAGAGATTGTTCCTTGTGGTATACCTTGTCCTCTTTTGAATAACAATTGGCTTCTGCCACTTCCTCTGTGAAGCTCTTCCTCGACACAATGGGATAGTTGGTTTTTTTCGATGCCTTTTTTTTTTTTCCCCTCATAGCCTAAATTTTTCTTTTGCTTAACTTCCATTTCATTTGTCTCAGCCTCTCTAAATACTTAGTCCTCCCCCTCAAAGTATTTCAGCATACCTTTTTAAGTGGCAGTGGTTTGTTTTGAAATCAGCTTTAGTCATCACTGTACTTTTACTCAAGTTGTTTCAAGCTGTTAACTAACGTTCGGGTGTTGAGCCCAGACTCCAGATCCTAGGTGTAATCTTCCCTGAGCTGATTACGGGGAGGACCTGTAAAGTCTTTGGGCTGTGATACAATGCATCAGTGCATTCAATCATGTATATGACTTCAGCTGGGAAGCCAGAAGGATAAAGTAATTTATAAAGAAGGGATGCTGATCATGTAGTCCTTAGGTCATTAACAGCATAGACTACTCAATTTTAAGTGTCGATGAGGAAGTCAAGGAATAGGATTTTGTGTTGTTTCTCAGACCTCTCTGCAAATAGACTTGTGTTGCTTTGATTTTAGTTCTATAAAAGCGGGTTTTTTGTTTGGATTAAATGTATTTAGGAGGAGACATAAAATAGCCTGGCCCTTGCCTGCTTTTAATACAAAATAAATTAGTAGGTCAGCTGGGGCTACTCATCGTGTCCACAGGCCTTTTATTCTGGGTGTAAATAACAGTAAGCCAATGGTCCAGTCATGGAGCGTGGCCAGGACCCTTTTCAGTTGGGCCCTGTTAAAACAGGAAACCAGCAGCGAATAGGCTGATTACTAACAAGATGGAAAAACAAAGCTGGGTTGTAATCAGCAGGAATGCTTTAATGAAAACAGAGCCTTGACAGCAACAATGTGGCTCCTGCTCTAGTAAAAAATATCAGCTGGGGTAGTGCGAGATTTCTAGCCATGACTTCCTGTTGCTGCTAGTTCGGTACTGCGCCTGAGAGATCTGCCACGAGTTCAGAGGGCTGATCAGCTATTTAAATGAGCTCATTTAAATGAGCAGAAGTCCGTACTACACTGGGTTTCCTGCTTAACCAAAACCTGCTTTGTGTCACTAACTTTCTGTGTCAATTAATATGACACACTAAGCCAGCAGGTCAAAGGGCTGGCTCTGCTGGTGACTCATTTCTTGCTAGGTAGGTTATGGTTAGTCAGATGACAACTTTTGCTTTAGCAAAAAATCTTATTTGAAAAGGGAGAAACGTTTTTATACTGCTGGCTTGCACATAGTATCTTATCACTTCTTTTTTTTTTTTCAGCTAAAGGAAAAGCAACAGTTCTAGGAGAGGTTTTGCTGTTAAGTCAGTTTTCTGAAATACGGAGAGGTGTCCATGGAGTCTTTTAGTTGTGTGATAGATCCTGGAAAAGTCACCTCAGATTGGGTGGTGTGTATCTGGAGTACTTTTTGTTATGCCATGTAAATGCTGCCTGCAAACCATTACACATCGGACTTTTTCATAGTAATTTCTCCTTCCCTCTTGTTTCCAGCCCTTGCTGTTTGCCTCTCCCTCTTTTCCAAGGTCTTTCCTTACTGCCCATTATATTTAAAAACAAACAAAAAACCCAACCCTGTTAAGTGCTGCAACAGTTCTGGTTCCTGACAAACAAGAACAGCGCACTTCAAAACATTGTCTGAATAGCATGGGCTAGTTTTAGCTAGTTTTTAAATTCAATTTAAAAGGGCTGAGCTGTTTTGCAGAGCTGTCCTGTTGTCTCTGCAGGATCTTTGTTCCCAGAAGTGTTCCTCATGGCTTCAGGAGTCCATGGTGCAAGGCATGTTCTCAGGTCAGGTTGCAAGCGTGACAGCACTTTCCATGAAGCTATGACAAAGTGGTTTGCTTGGAATCATTGTAAAGCAAACTTTTGACATACTTTCTACACTAATTAAGAAACTGTTTACATAATTTGGAGTTTATCTTTTGTTGGTTATTTAAATATTGTCCTATTGTTCCTGTTCCGTGACTGGATAATTTATGTAGCTAATCATCAGATGAAAAATTTGGTATGTCAGTTTGGTGTTTGTCAGTTACATAAATCAGCAATTGGGAGAATGAAAACAATACCAAGTAAGTTACTGAAGTAACCATGCCAGACAGATTGCAGATTGATCATCCTGTTCGGAATGCTTGTGTATCAAAACTCTGCATTTCAAATTGGACAACTTAAACTAAATTTAAGGATGTTGGAGCTATTCATAAATAGGGGAAGGAAAGAATAATTTACCGTGTCAGCTTTGGCTGAAGTTTGGAAGTGTGAGGAAAGGTCCTTCTCTGTTTTTTCTCACTACCCTCCTGCCAAGTATTAAGGAAAACTTGCACTTGCATACCTTCTATCCTTCTTTGTGTGGTGCTGGGGGCTTTGGTGGCTGGTTGGTTGGTTGGTTTTTTTAAAAGGCATTAGTTCCTTTTTGCTTCTCACTTCTATAAGTGCCTTTACTTACGGACATAACATAGTTTTTTATAGTTTAATATTTTCACAGGTTCACTTCTTGTTGTTTCGGGCTTACTTTATTTCCTTAAATAGAACTTTTTAATTATGGGTGGTTTCCCACAGAAAATTTTACTTTTGACATTTTGTTGGCTTTACTATTAAGGTTTTTAGTTTTGGTGTTACAAGTGAGCAAGTGTCTTCCTTTCCAGCCCTCACCCCTGCAATCTAAGTTCAAAAGACAAAAAGATTAAGGGCTTGCTTTCCTTCTATAGTTTCTAAAACTGCTTCTGAAAGCCAGTGTGAGTTCACTTGAAATTAGTATTAATTTGTACTAGTTGAATGTGGGTAGTATCTTATTTGGACTTGTATACAGTTTGTAAGATTCCTAAAATTTCTGATGAGTTTAAAGCATGGTTTTCTTTGTGTTTTATGGAACTAGTGACTCGTGTATCCTACCAAAGGAGTAAAATTGTAGCCTCCCTAACTATTGAATACTTGCTCATTTGTTTGACTCACATTCCATAGCTTAATGTTACTAGTAGTGTGGTGTACATATATAAAGGGATAATCAGATTGTGAAATCTGTTCCTTCCTTTGTGTTGGAGGGAGAAGGTATGCAGTTAACTTGTAAATTTGGAGCCCTTATAGTAAGCATAGCGCAGAACACACGTTTCCAGGGATAAAAATATGAGATGAAAACCACAAAGTTGAAAAAATAGGATGAAAACTGGTACATCTACATGATCATGGTTCTTTAATACAGAATACAATTTAATGAGAGTCCATTTCCTGATAAACTGCTGAACTCTTAGGCACCTGGTTCTTCTCTTCTGCACTTTTTTTCCTTCATAAGTGAAAATCTCCTTAGGGGTGGTGACAAACACAATTTTTCCCTTTGTTTTTTTTCTTCTTCCATTAATTTTTCTGAATAGATGTAATTATTCATTTATAAAATCCACAACCTATCCCTCCCAGGAGACAAGCATCAGGATGTTAAGAAATAATTAAATAACCCATTGCTTGAGTTGGGGTGTTTTAGGTTCTTGCTTGTTGACCTTTTGCCCAGCCAATGGTTAGTTATCCTTGAAAAAAAGTGCTGGATGCATACCATAGCCAGCAAACTTGGACAATATTCTCATTAGATAGAAGCTCTCTGATAACGTTCAGCAGATAAAAGGTTGCCAGGGGAACAAGAAAATGAAGGTTTGCAGAGAAGAATTCCTTTAGGAACGGATCATTGGTGCTACTTTTTTGTTCAGCTGACAGAAAAGCTACAGCCTGACAAGTTAATGCTGCAGGACGAATCTCCCCTACAAGGGGCTGTAACAGTAAAGACGGTTCATGTGATGTGAAATGTCTGTGCCATACAGTGCTGGAGCCAAGCAGTTAACGGATTCAGGAGGCTGACTGTGCTTCTCTTACAATTGTAGGTGTAGTTGCAATATCAGGCAGTGAAACGGAGGATGATGACACTATGGATGTCCCACTGGATCTTTCCTCATCGGCTGGCTCAGGCAAGCGGCGGAGACGTGGCAACCTGCCCAAGGAATCCGTGCAGATCCTTCGGGACTGGCTCTACGAGCACCGATACAATGCTTATCCTTCAGAGCAAGAAAAAGCGCTGTTATCCCGACAAACACACCTTTCCACACTACAGGTATTTAAAAAAGTAGTTCTCCCTTCTAAAGGAGCTGTTTTCTGTTTTAATTCACCTGTGGCCTAGTCACGGATACAAATGTTTACACTGCATGTGAGATTTCCTTTTTTATTGCTACTCTCTTGCTGATGGCAGTCATAAGGAGAGATAGAGACTGATTATGTGTTACGATGATCTTTGTTTATTGGGGATGAAATTATTTTTCTGGGAGAACTGACAGTCACGAATTGGAGCATGCATGCTAATTTTTTTTGGAATTATGCCCCAAAAGACATAAAGTGTCTGTACAAGGTAATTTATTGTGAGGTGAAGGTATTTATTTGTCAACAGAGGTTTTATGGTGACAGATGTGCAGCTTAAGTGTAACTCTTCACTTCTAAAATGGCAACTTGAGGCTCGTTCCAGTAGAACATGGACATATGTAATTTTGTGTATGATCACTGCCATTAAAATCAGTGGAGCAACCTATATGGGATAGAGCTACTGAAGGGTATTAGTACAGGTATGATGAGGCATTTGTGTGATTATTTTGGATTCTCATCCTGGGATGCCACTGGCATCTGTGAGGTCCCTTGGACACATCATTCTCATCTTCTGTGATCATCTTCAGGGGAAGAGCTTTTGCCCATGGCTACATCCCATGTTGTGGGAAGGTGGCTGCATGAGAACTCGGGTAAACCAGGGTTTGGTTTTGGGAGCTGCTAAATAGAGAGCACTCCTGTTGAGTCCTGGGCTTTATTTTTCCATGTTAATTCATTAGTGCAAATTTCATAATTGGCTATAGAGTAAAATTTTCTTAATGCAACATTATAAAGAAGACTTCCTTTATGTAGTAAAGAGAAAAAAGACGTTAAACTATAAACTATCCTGTATTGCCCAGGAAACTGGTTGATATTTAAACAAGGACAAACTTAAGTGAGGTAATTCGTGTTATGTCTGTCGACACAGTCAGTTGAACAAGGAAAATCAGTAACTATTTGTGGGAGGAGTGGCTCTCTTCAGAGAGAAAAGGTTTTCCTGTTGTTAATTAACCTAAGCTAGGGAACAATAGCCAATAGGTTAATGTGTGTGCACAGAGTTAAAAGCTAAACCCCTAGTTTGGACTTCAGATGTCCCGGGGCTTTCTGTAACAGGAGCAGGGAGTCAGGTAGCACTGGGAAAAGGGAAGGGCCTTTGCCAGGCATGTCAGAACTTGTCAGTAGGTCTCTATTTTGTTGTGCAGTGAAGGAAGCTGCTTGGAGGGATTCATTAGTCTAACCGTCCGCTCTAGCGGCACATAGCTGGGAATGAATGAAGGCAGAAATTAAGATGTCACTGTATTCCCAGGTCTGCAACTGGTTTATCAATGCACGCCGCAGGCTGCTACCTGACATGCTGAGGAAGGATGGCAAAGACCCAAATCAGTTCACTATCTCCCGGCGAGGGACCAAGCTTCCCGAGGGCGGCCTGGTGGAGTCTGCCATCAGCACAAAGAACTACATTCCCCTGCTGGATGAGACCGCCTTCCTTCCCGCTGCCGCGCCGCTCGGCAAAACTGTGTCCTCTTCCAAGCCGGCTTCCCCGGGATCGGTCCTGGCTCGGCCGTCGGTGATTTGCCACACGACTGTGACTGCGCTGAAAGATGCCCCTTTCCACTTTTGCCAGCCAGCTGATGTAGGCCAGACCACGGACCTGCAGCAGCCCCCGGCTGGCGGCTTCACGGATAGCCCCCTCTCCTGCCATGAGGACGCATCCAAACTGGGACCTGGTGCAAACACACAAAGTGGGCTCTTTAACACTCCTCCTCCAACACCACCAGACCTTAACCAGGATTTTAGTGGATTTCAGCTTCTGGTGGATGTTGCACTCAAAAGGGCGGCAGAGATGGAGTTGCAGGCAAAACTTATGGCCTAAATCCCCTTCCTTCTCCTTCCCCGTTTTGTTTTACCAGGCAGGGATCTAACAGCTGTGTGGTTATTGCCACCCACACGATATCAAAAGACTTCACTGCATTATTATTATTTTTTTTTATTAATCTTATTTGCACAAGGGGATTGCTGAAATGAAGCTTCCTGTCACTGAGATGGTCTTCAGTGGAATACGGTCATTCCAAGAATTATGAACTTAAAGCTACTGTAGAAAGAAAGGATTGTGTGTTTTGTTGGGATTTTTTTTAATGTTTTCTTTGTAGATTTTTCATAATGTGAGATGTTTCCCAAGATCATGTGATTTGTTTTGTTTCTTTCAGACTGTGCAATATCTAGTAATGATATAGAGTCTTCTTATCATTCCCATGTGGAACGGAATATACCGACACGCTGTCTAAATTTTCAATTTTTTTAACAATACAAACTTTGGATGATCATGCTTTTTTCCCATAATATAATAAAATATTTTCTTTAAAAGTGATGCATACAGAGTATTTTGTTGAATACAAGCATTGCAGAAAACATGAATTACCCTTGAAACAAATGGAAGTGAGAAATATTTTTGATCTCATACTGACTTTGTTTGGTCCAGAGAGCCATGCTAGCAGTTGTCGTTAACAAAATGTTTAAAAGAATGCTGAAAAGTGGGCCAGGAGTACCTGATTGTGTTCTGCTATGTTGAAATGTTTTTAAGGGGCCAAAGGGAGTTATGTAGGCAATTCTGACTAAATTTCAGAGGGAAGCCTTGGGCCCCTCCAAGAGTTCCAGCTCTTGGCTCCTTGAAATATTTTAGGGCTGGGAAATATGATGGCCCATGGGGAAGATCTTAAGATAAAAGGAAGGGGCCAGAATAGGGGCTGGAACAAGTGTTCTTTGCAGATCTTTGTGATGCAGCTCCTAGACATGACTGGTGACATTTTGATAGGGGAGGGCAAGGGCTTCTAGCCTTACTTGGACTAGCAATGACAAGGTTTTTACTCAGTAATTCTAGTAGACTGAAATAAAGTAGGCTGTATTGCATTGAAATCTGAGTTCTGGGAGCCAGGTCTTTGTGAGATACTTTAACAGGTGGTTGGCTAAGATTTAGTAGAGATCCCTGTTGTATTGGGGTGTAATTTTGCCAACAGAATCTAAGTTACCTTTCAGAAAAGGACTTTGCTATCAAAATGACTTATTACTGAAAATGGTGAAGACTTGCAGCTCACATTTCAACTTACTTAAATGTCAGTCACCCACCCTTATCCTTCCAGCAACAATGAAATAAGAGACCTCCAGGGTAAAAAATTGGTTCTGGCTAATCTTTAAAAACAAACCAGTTGTCTGTTTGGGAGGCTGGGGGAGGGCTTTGAGGAGCAGGAGAGTTGGTGAATTTAAGGATATCATTATGAGTAAAAAGAAGACTATATTCTGACTGCTATACTGTTTTGCTGTGGCCTTTATAATTTTCTTGTGTCAGATATATTCTGTTTGTTCTCTGGAGTGCTCTTTGGAATTCTTCTGAACTTGTGCCTTTCTTGACCCTTCATGTTTAAAATCAAAATGGCAAACAGTAAACACTGGTTTACTTATTACTGCATCAGCTTTGGTAAGACAGTCATCCTAATATACTGTATGAATATAGAATTATTTTTTAAAAAAATGGAAATAAAGATGGAAAATAATTTTGAACATAGAGATGGCTGTATACTCTGTCTTCAAGGCATTGCAGGTGGGTACAGAAGAGCCTTGTGTAGTGTCTCTGGACACACTGTACTTCATACTTCTGAGCTATTTTTCCTGGGATACCTATGTATGTATTGTTTGGTTGGGTTTTTTTAATGACTAATTGTAAAATGGAAGTGTATTTTTTTGTCACTGTGAGGTTCATGTTGAGGGAAAAGTTTGTTAGTAGACATGGTTTTGTGGAATAGGTGATTTATCTTAAGGGTGCTACACACCCAAAGTGGAGTGTCATCTTTGATAAAGGTTTGGAAGATGCCTTGTCCTTTTCCTGTTCTTGCAGGAAGGAACTTTATTCACTCCTTACACCCATGCTTCATGAATGAAAGAAAAACAGCCTCACAAATACGTTTGCATTGTTTATTTGAATTGCTCGACATTTTCCTCTTTTGTTTCCTTTTTTTTTTTCAAAGCAGTTTGTTGGTATGCTGTGGGATAAAGAAAAAGTGGGGCACTCAGAACATTAAAGGGCATTTTCAGAGATCTTTACTCTTCATTACTTTGCCCTTTAAAATAAAAAATGTCAGCAAGTTTAGAAAGAAAAAAAACTTCGCTGGTTGAGGTGACCAACCAGTTCTGTAAATTCACTAGAGCAGCTGCAGTACTGAAAATGAAAATAAAATGAGGAAGAAAGCTGTTGCCATTCAGGTTAACAGTTTTCATTGAAAGTAAAAGCCTGTGGTCTCTGTTGTTTTCATTTACTATTATGCCACACAAAGTGGTATTAGTGTAGATGACCACCAAAGTCCTGCTCGTGTGATGAGCACTGCATTTCCATTTTGCTGACTGACTTACCCTGGGAACTTCACTGGTGACCAATTTTGATTGAGGCTAGTTATATACTTCTTAAATTATGACTTGTGTTAAGGTTATACCTAGAAGTTTGGCTGTGGACGTAAGTCAGATGGCTGTGGCTGAGTTGCATCTGACACCACACCATGTAAAAGCTTTTCCCTAGCCTGAGGTGTTATTTAACTTAGAAGACGAAAATGACTCGTATCGAGTGCCCACTAAAATGCATCAAAAGGGAGTTTCTGCTCTCTTGTAATCTAGCACTGATAGTTTTGGTGCTGGCTATTGATGTTTGCCTAAACCTGTTTTTTTCTGAGCATAAACCTGAAGTAACTTTATCTAAAGTTATCAAGGTGGGTATATGTAGGGCATTGGGTGGAGCTAGGATCCTGAACTGAGCAGGAGTCCAAGTAACAAATCAAAGGCTTCAAGTGCTGGCCACAGATCCCTGGTAGAGCAAACAAAAAGTTACTTGTGAAGCTTATTTTACCATGGAAAAGAAAAAAATAATATAAAGAAGCAATGAGACAACATGGGTGGTTTTGCTGTTCTTGCAGCAGTGATAAACCTAAATGCAGAGCAGTTTTGTCAGAACCCAGCCTCTGGCTGAAAACACACACTTTGGCCACTCTGCAGCTGAAGGGAAGCATTGCCGTGTGTTACTGGAGACTGTGGCCAGCCAGGGCGTCAGCGAGCTAAGAGGTATGACAAATTCATGCCAGGGAAAACAGCTCACACGCAGACTTCGTCAACCTTGTTTTCATGGCTTTTGTGTCTTGTAAACAAGTTGTGGCAGCTGCATGTGATAAATCTCTGCGCAAAGCAAAAATAATTACAATAGGGAGGGAATCTTGACCCTGGCGTCGCTGCCTGCGTGCAGGGAGGGAGGGGGTGGTGTCTCGCTGCCTGTCGTGGGGGGGTGGTTTGTGGCATCCCACATGTCTCCCAGCTTGTGCCATGAGGTCAGCCTACATGGCTGTAAAACCGTTGGAGCTGCAGCAGCTGGCCTCGTGCTGTGGGGGAGGGAATGGGGCGAGCAGAGCGGGAAGCTGGGCTAACTAGCAGGGCTGCGCCCTCCCGGGCCATGCTGGCTCGGATAACAGCAGCATCCTGCTGCCCGGCAGAGCGTGGGGCGTGCGATAACTTCACTGGAAAAGGGGAAGCAGGAGAAAGTAAGAAGCAACCAGGGAGAGAGGGTGTGTGGTTGGGAATCAGTTTCCCCTTGGAGATGAGGTAAGGCTGCAGTGGGAAGCCCAGCCCACAGAAGGTGCAGTGCAGCTGGGAGTCCAGGTGCACCGTGACCCTGCTCAGGGTCACTTTTACACCTACGGTATTTAGGCCACTTGCAGTTAA
Source organism: Urocynchramus pylzowi (assembly GCA_013397555.1). Lineage (NCBI taxonomy): Eukaryota > Metazoa > Chordata > Aves > Passeriformes > Fringillidae > Urocynchramus > Urocynchramus pylzowi. The sequence continues at coordinate 78,013 of VZRH01002963.1, forward strand.
CTGTGTCCTGCCTGCCAAAGTCTGTTTTCATTTGCCATTTGTCTTCAATCACTTATGCAGGGATTTTTGATAACCCTTGGAGTACTTTATATTCTCTTTAATACTCATTTAGTTTTGGTGGTTTTTTTTTTTTTTTTTTTTTTTCTCTACTTGGCATCTTGCGATTGTCAACTTCCCGCCTGGCTTTTTCCCAGTAGGGATTACTGGCACAAATGCAGCTCGTGTTCACTTTTCAGGACATTACTTGTTTAAAGTCTCCTGTTCACCAACTGCCAGAGTTGTTACATCTCTATCCTGTTTCGCTGGTTCAGCAGGCTCTTCTCCCATGAGTTCCAGCCTTCAGACTGAAGGAGAAGAGATTAGATTAGCCACTCACTCTAGCAAAATGTCACTTAGAGCTGTGGCTGTTCCAGACATGATAATTGTACCCATGTGTGCTGTATGCGGTTCAGTGTCTGTTCCAGTCCCTGTCACGACCATGAGTGCCTGGAGTTCTGCACACACAGAAAATCATGACAACTGGTGCTAGCTTTGCTACAAAGTAAAAACTCAGGCGGCTTTCTCCATCAATAATTTGCATGCACTCCTGCTAACAGCTCAAAGCCATTTTGCTCACCTTTTCCTTTGAAACTGGCTTTATTTGCCTTCAAACTCCCTTTTCTTTTTGAAGGTGTCAGGTCTGGGACTACAGCTGGCAGGAATCTCAAGTCCTGCTACACACATTTGCAGAACAGGGTAGCTTTCACCAACAGGTCGACTTCACAGCCCTTTGTAGCTCTGCAGAGCTGCTTCATTGTGCAACATGAATCACAGTCCCTGAAGCTGATGCAGCCATGAATAAGTCGCATCTGCCTCCCAGCTAATCTGTGTTCCACTGGATAGCAGGGTTTCTGCCAAATTCCATGTGTTTCTACTGACAAACAAGGTGTTGATCATTCAGCTGCTTACACAATGTGTAATAAACCTGTAAAAAGGCACAGAGGTAGGAGTACTTTGAATTAGTGACTTAACTGGGGGGAGGAGGGGGAGCACAGGTGGCAGATTGTGAGTTGAATGAGTGCAGCTGACAACCATCTAACCCTGTTTATTCTTGGATAGCTTCCCTGGGAGCACAGACCAGGGCTGTGGCTGCTTTCTCTAATTGCAGCCTAGGCAGTGCCTGCCCTGGGCAGCAAGCCCTATCTCTAGGTGTGTAACAACATGACCCTCTCAGAGTGAAGAACCCTTGTCTAGGCATATATAAACCCTGCACATGGTTTTTGTTATGAGCCTTTCATCACATCACTTAGCTGATGATGAAGAGGATTGACCTGACTACAGTGAGAGTGGGTCAGTCCCCGAGCTGTGGGTTTTGCAGTAGATATATCTTCTATGTTTGCCTGGCTTCTCTTGAGTCTTTCCATCTCTGCAGAGTTGCCACGCTGCTGGGGAAATAATGCCCTGGAGCTCCTCCATCGGTGACATTTGTGACATCAGTGACAAGTTGGCAGGACTCACCTTCTTTTTGTGAATATTCATTTTTATATGTAGTAGTACAGAAATAATTCCCAACTGTGAGGCCTGTAGTTTTACTAGTATAAGGTAAAGTATAAGGGTGCAGAGAATGTTTGATCCTGCCTCTGAAGTCCCTACAGCCTGATAGCTCTGTGGAAAATCATGTGTTGCACACCCCATACTTTCTTCTGCTTCCTCCCCAAAACCAAACAGTTAGGGCCTGAGTGGCTTCCATTAGGGATAAACCATTTGATTTCTTTAACTGATGTGTCCTATCTAGTTTCGGCATAAACCAAGTGTTCTTCCCTATCTCTACTTTTCCTCTGCTGTTCTAGCTCTTTTGCAGGAGCAAAATTGTGGTTTTGTTGATTGACAAATAAATTGTAGTGCTTAGCTGGGGGCTTTTGGCCTTTAGAAGCCTCTCCTGTAGAAGTTGTTGATGGATAAGACAGTCTTGATCATAATTTGCCATTAGCTTACAGATTTTACCAAGATGCAATTTTGTGTGTGTCTGTGTGTGTATATATATATATATATCCCATATATAACCTAGTAAGGATACCATATATGTATTGGTCCTGGAATTTATATTAAAAAAAACCCAACAAAGTAATTTGATTGATGTGAGAAGAATGTGATGTTCCCAAGCTTGCTTTTATGAATTAGTATAGCTTGTCTTGGAAATTGTTCTGGATAGAAGATGCATAACTGATGGTAAGGATCTCAACAGTTTTTTAATTTTCCTGAGTAAGCATTCAGCTGTTTTGCCAGAGCCTGTAATTTCACTTCCTTTTCTAGCCTGCAATGTTCTGATTGCTTGACCTTGTGTCCAGTGTTTTATTTTGTTTTCTTTTGCATTTCTAGTCTCATTCCTTGTTTGAACTCTCCCTCTATCATTTCTTTCTCTGTTTGACTTGAGAGTGCTTACATAATATCATGCATAGTCCATTTAACTAGGTTAGAGATATTTTGACTCGTTTTGTACTGTTTTGAAAGGCATCTGATCTCTGTTACTCCACTACATTAACCACAACAGCAAATCTTGCTCTGATGCAAACAGATCAACTTCTGTTCATGAGAGAAAGCACATTCTCCCTGTGTAGATGGCTCAGTTTTTTTCTAACTTCTGCTTTTTGTGTTGTGACAGGGGTAAGGCAAGGAAAGAAGCAATTAATAATAAAATCCATTGGGCATTTTCAAAAATGGAGGAATTATTTTTAGTTTTGAGTCAGTGGTGTTGCTGGTTTCAGTGTGCTTTCAGAGTCCTGGCTCTGCTGCCATGAACCTTCTCCTGGTGAGGTGTGAAGCAGACATTCCTCTGCCAACCTGAATGAAAAGGTTAGCTCAGGTTATTGTATTAAACTCTGCTTAGGCAGTTGCTTCTGTAACTCATTCTTCATGTTAAATTCAGCTGGCTTGCATTCAGCCAAGGTATTTCCAGTGATGTGCTGCCAGCTTTCTCCAAAGGCCTCTTCAAAAGTTTTTCTTCCTTAGCTGGTGATATGTGGAAAAAACCTCCTGTAACTATCTCGGTTTAGTGTATAGATTTGCATCTGCAAAGCACATACTGTCTGTTGTAAAACAGTCAGTCCCTCTACCTCCTTTCCCCTACCAAACCTACCTTGACCCCTGCTACTGTGTCCATGACACCTGGGGCAGAGAGGAATGTCCCAGTCAGCCTCTGAAGGGAGAGTGACATCCTCTTTGAACCCCAGGAGGAGGTGGTGGGAATGCAGACATACAGGTCTCCCCATGGGAGAGTTTGCACTCGCTCCTGCAACACCTTACTCCTTCACCTGCATGTGATCGTGGGGTGCTGGTGGTCTTGAGGAGGGCAGCGTGTGAAGCCCAGCTGGGTATTGTGCCAAAAGCCAGCACCACTCTGTGAGCTTCCTCTGATGTGGCAGTGTGAGTTTAAATAAGCAGGAGGCATGAAAGGAGGTGTGGGGCACTGTGTCAATTTCTCTCATATTTACTCTGATAAGCAACAGGTATTTCCGCTGTGAAAAATTTAATTTCCTTTCCTTTTGAAATGCAGTGATGCAGAAGCCCAGGTTTCCTTCCATGGGGTCAGAAGAGCAAGGAGGGCTGCACGGACCAGCTGATGCCTGTGTTGGCCAGACTCTCCCCATCTGGCAGAAGTGACTCATTGGTGGCATGACCCAGGCGCTCTGTGAGGCTTGTTGAGCTCAGGGGGAGTTTGACTTCAGATCCTCTACTTCCTTGAAGATTTGCCTTTAGTCTTTGCCTTACCCCAGCCCTCATCTGCATTTGCTATCCAGCCTGGGCTGAAGTGGTCTGCCCAGAGGCCTTCCCAGTGCCAGTGGCTCCCTTGTTTTGGGGTGTGGGGAGCTGTCATTGCAGAGTTTAAGCTGCTGCCTCCACCTGGGGCTCATTACATGCTGCTTCCTTTCCAGCTGCCAGGGGCCTGGACAGAGAGCAGGGAAATCGCACGCAAGGCTTGTAAAACCCTCAGCCCTGTCTGCTATTGGAGTAAGAGCTGGCTGAGCCTCCCTCCCTGCAGGACGGGCTTCCTGCCCTAGGAAATCCCCTGCTGTAAGGCAGCCCGGGAGATCCACTTTAGGGAATCACTAACTGTGGCCAGTCAGCACTGGCTGGGTACAGAATGAAAGCTATGGGTTTTTAGAAAACTCTAATAAAAGCTTTTGATTATACAGAAGACAAAAAAATAAGTGATCATGCCTGCTCCCCAGTTCTGTGGTTTGCCTAAACTTACTTCCCCGGAATACACTGGAGTTTGATCTTTGAGAAATGATATCTAAAAAGCCCACATGTAAAAACTTAACTGTTCCAGCGATAGGATCGTAAGCTGCCTTTGATCCTGTAAATTGTTGAACCACAACTCTGTTCGTTGCCCAAGGACTGCAGGAAACGTACACGGGGTTATGCAAATCTCCAGGAGAGGGAATGTTTGGCAGGGAGGGGGGGAAGATGGCTCTTGCCGCAACTGTCAGTCTCTGGATTACCGCTGAATAGTTTGGCAGTCCCCGCGCTCTCCTGTGTCGCCCCGCTGCCAGTTCCCACGGCTCCTACCCCTCTCTGCTCACCGTCCAGTTGTGCAAGTCTGGAGCGGAGAGATTTTTTCAGATTTCCCCCTGCGTGTGCTGGTGGCATTTACAGGCAGAGTCTGCAAGCTCGGTCCTTCGTCTGCATTCTTCTGCGAGCCACCACTGTGAGTGCAGTGTGCATGTTTTGCCTCTAAATCCCCACGACTTTTGCCAGCTGGGGATGTTTGCTTGGGGTGGGTCAATCTGATGGTAAGACACAAACCTATTTATTTGGGAACCTCGATGGGAGCTAAGCCTGCACCAGAGTCCAACCAATGTAGGACAACAGCAGCAACACAACAAGGATGTGGTCAGCAGATGGGAGCTGTCAGGCAGGACTTTAATTTTGTGTAAAATGTGAATTTTCCTCTTTCCCAGACTTGCAAAAGGATAGTCAAACCCTTGTAAAGACACAGGTTGGGTGTAGTGTGGGAGTACATCCATCAGCAACATCACATTCAAAACAAGAGTGCTTGACATCCTAACCATGGCTCAGGGTAACAGATCCTGAGAAAAAATAAAACACCTTTGACACCTTCTCTGTTCTTACCTTTTTTTTTTTTTTTNTATGTAAGCTAAGTGGCATGACACTGGACTTTGGTACTTCATCCGATTTACTTTAATTTGCATGTTGCAGCAATATATCAAAAGGCAGGCTGAGCCCACCACTGCCCACTGTCATGGTAGGGTTCCCCTGGCAGCCATGCTGTGCCAGGGAAGGCTGTGCTGCATCCAGAGCACAGCCCAGCCTTTTCCATAAGCTGCACATACCGCACAGGTGCAGGGGCTGCACACACCAGAATGTGGGGCAGTGCTGCATCAGCTGGGCAGGAGTTTGTTTTGCTGTTTCTGTTTGGTTTTTTCACCTCGGTGATAATTCTTACCCAATGTGTGATCTCTGCTCTATGTACTTTACTACTCCTTGTGATAATCAAAATCCGGCCCTGAACTTTTTCACTACAAAGGAAACAAGAACTTTGCCCTGTTGGCTGTTAACAGGGCACTCAGCGATGCCGCAGCCTCTTCTCACGTGCAAAGACCCCCAAAGCCTGTGGAAATCAGGGTCATGCTGATGACAGATCACTTACTGTTTTGTCAACAGTGCAGGTAGAGATCTGGTACTTTGACATGGACGTGAGATTTCTGGTGTCAGACTCCTCTTAAAAAAGGAGCAGGCACCCAACCGATTGTAGGAAAAAGCCTTTAAACGCCGGGACCGCCAATAACGTGCTGTGTTCGGCTCAAAGTGCAACCTGTGGTGGGTTCAAAGCTCTGAAACATTAACCAGACCTTGGGCCACCGTCTGTAGTTGCCGCTGGGTGCCCACACCATGGCTCCCGGGAGCGGGAAATGAGGGTGGCCCTGTTATTATCCGTGTGGAGAAAGGGCGCAGCGGTGTTTGCACAGCGCGGACGGAAGCGCTGGTGGCGGCCCCGAAGGGCAGGGTGTGCGGCGGCGGGGCAGCACTGACAACCTACGAGCTTCCTCTGGGGAACAGGGAGAGCCAAGCGCTTACATCTCAGCCTCCAGCTCTTGTTGAAGGGCTCTGGTGAACACTGCGGTGATGGTGGTGGCAGCGTGAGGCTGTCCTTCCACATCCACTCTTTTGTTTGCAGGTATAACCTGCCTCAGGTGAAATCCCTGACTCTAAGCCTCCCCCTGACCCCAAATGATGTAAGGCTTGTGGGAGGAACAAGTATAATTTATGAAATTGCAGGCTGCAATAGCAGGGGAAAGGAGAATGCTAGAGCTGCTTCTGGGCCCACCTCAGATGGTTTGGAGCTGGGTGGTGCTTTGGTGATATTTTCTTTTTAACAGTGGTGAGGTGTCCTGGAGATCAGATGCAGAGATATGAGGAGCCAGAAAGCATTTCTGAACATTCAAGTGTTGTAATCATGTTACTGCTCCCTGAGCTCAGCTGACACAGTAGACAGGTAAACATCTCCCATTGCCCAGGTAGGTGACAGTATATAAATCTTCAGAACACCCTGAGGAATAACAAGTCTTTTGCAACTTTGCCTTCGAACTCTGAAGGAGTTATGGTTGCATGATGGATGGCAGCGGCGCCCAGCCATATTCTGGGGCATAGCACAGCTCCCAACTCCCTTGCAGAGGTTTTATCCTCAGCCAGAGGGAGGGTTCAGCAAGCCGTGCGTCAGTGCCGACTCTTGCAGCTGTAGAAACTTGTCATTTCCTTTCCAAACACCAGCACCCTCAGCAAGGCAGTTGGCCTTGGGCCAAAAGCCATTCCTGTAGTGTCTGTTTCTGCTATATACATGTGTAATGTTAGCTTACCTGATTGCTGATGTGGGTTTCTCCACAACCACTGACACATATCTGTATCTTGTCAGTGTGGTGGCTTTGGGAGCAGCCTCTTCCATTATCAAGCCTTAAAGTGAGTTTACCTGAGAGTGTGTCCCTGTTCAGGGGAGCAAAGCGATGCTTTGCTGTGCATATGCTGAATCACTGTTACCTGGCAAGGGTTTGGGAACTGTGAGATCATATTTTATTGTAGCATATTACAGCTGCAGAAAAGGTATTGGATTCTGAGTTTATATCCAAAGACTAATACTTGATCAGGATGATAAAATATTTAGGTCTAGAACTTTGCCTTCACAGCTCTTTGTAAAGCAATTGCTCTAGTAGTAGTGGCAGAAGAAAGGACATGCTCATTTATGATGCTTTAAATCAGACAAATCATTTCCGAAGACAAATAACAAAACCGTAGCAGAGAGCTCTGGTGCAGGGCTCCTTCTTGGATTGTAAACACTGCAAGACAGAAACCATCAATATTTACACAGTGTTCAGCCCAGCACAGTGCAGCTTCTCTGGCTGGGCCTTTGGAGGCACTAATAGGAATATTAAATCATGCTGAATACCTTCTTGCAATATTTACAGTTTAACGATAACCAAGCGTGTGTGTGCCGAATACTGTGGATTGTGAGCATGCAGCACCAGAATCAGAAAACCTGTGAGGAGGCCAAGCCTTGTGATATCTTCCCCCTGCTCATCACACGTGCGCTGCAGCGGCCAGGACCCTTTCTGGTGCTCCCAATATTCATCAGAAGCAACTTAGAAGGAATGATACAAGAGTAAGTGTGTTACTGCGTGAGCTGTCACCAGTTATGCCAAGGACTGTGGATTGAAAAGTCAGGGGGGAAAAAAAAGCATTAAAAATACCACTGCTGTGTTGCCCTGTGGGCTCACAGAAATGTGACACAGAGAAGAATTAGCCTTTTGCGGTTTCATGTTTCCCTGACCTTTTAAGAGAGGAAGAAAAAACCAGATCCAACTTCTGCTCCCAGTTACAATGCTGAAAGTCCAGAGCAAATGTAATACACCGGCTCCTGAGGTGCAAGAGCAGAGTTTCATGTTGTCTATTGAAAAGCAGAGAGGTCTTAGGTGTAAAGACAATTTAACAAAAGCTGCGTGAGTTCAGAGATAAACCTCCATCCCAGGCAAGTGTAATTACTGGTATTTGAGCGTAATTTTGGTGTTTAAGGAGATCCATTCAACCTGCTCTGGTGGGATTTCTGCCTTGCTGTCAGTGTGAGGTAAAGCAGAAAACACGTGGCTCCTAGAGCACAATGCCCTCGTACGTGTGGGTGAGGGATGTGCCACAGGGGAGGACTCCTGGGTGCCACCACTGCAGCTGACAGCCCCTGGCAGTGGCAACTGCTGCTGATGCATGTGGCAGGGGTGCTGTGACAGCACCTGCAATCACACCACTTGACACTTGGGAAGGCCTCGAACCGTTAAGCTCACACGTGCTACTTGACATGAAAACAGTTCCAGTTAGAAGTCATTTCAGAATTGTTATTTTCACTTATGCAGCTGTTGACAAACAAAACCTGCTTGGATTATACTTTAATGACAAACTCTGCATGATTCAACAGGTTTTCTTTGTTTTGGTTTGGTTTCTTGGTTTTATTTCCCACTTCCTACTAAAGGAAATTTTTATCTCAGAGAAAATACAGGAGGTGGGCTGCATCCTACCTGAAATCCCAGTATTACCTGGCAAAAGCTGATAGACATGAATCATCACAATGAATGCAATACTGCACACGAGTAGCTTTTCTTACAAGCACCATGTTGTTAAGCAAAGGATGAGAAACACGTGGGGTACACTGCAGTTTGCCAATGTATGGCTGGGTTCCCAGGTCCGTGTACGTTCTTGCAGACAGGCTGCAGTTGTCATGATGCTATTGCCAGGAAAGATGTAAACAAAAGGAAACCTCTTGTCAGTTGAAGCATTAGGTTAGTAATACAAAAGAGTACTTCATGGAGCCTTTCAGATCGATACACGCCATCTATTTGTCAAAGATGCTTTCTTCTTATGTGTAGTCATACAGCCTGTTTGATGTAAGTCACTGGTTTTTTTACATTTTTTAAATAACAGCAGTATTTACTCTGTGGTGAATCAGGGTAATGAGCAAGATCAGAGGATCCTCTTGGAGAGGATCATGACGTAAAATTTGTGTCTTTTAGGCAAGGCATTTCTGGATTCACTTGAAGACTGACACAAGGACATGTTTCCATTGAAGTTGCTACAGGTTTGTCTTTATGTATACCTCCACTAAATTTTATAGCTGGCAATTAGTCTGGGATGAAGTCTGGTTTCTCTCCCAACACTGCAAATGCAATTGTGTAACTTCACTAAAATTCCAAGCCTGGTTCTTATGCTGGATTAAAACAGTAGATAGTGAGATGAAAAGAAAAGTCACCCTTTTAAACTCTTCTTTCCCACTATGACAGCTTACTTCATGGAAGCAGCTGCCATCTGACCTGAATTACTTTTGGGTTGTGTTTAATGCACACCACATTCCCCTAGAGTTGCCACTGCTCCAACAGCAATGCCCTGCCCTGTACAAGGCCTGCTGTTGCCCAGGGGCTTGTATCTCCCTGCCCTCAGCTGGCACCATGATACTGCCCTGTGGCTGATGATTTGTGGCAATTGTAGAATTGTGGTCATGGTGGCACTGATGCACTGGGAAGGGATGTCACATATTTAAAAACTATTTACTGAAACGTTGCACCAAGTTGGGAAGTGATTTTCCCCTTCAGCTGTTGCTACAGGTGTGATTGTCCCACAGCATAGCAAAATGCCATCTCAGTTTTAGTGAATCATCTGTGAGCTGTCTGGCCCATGATTTTTTCCCCTTTTGTTGTCAATTATTGACTGGAGAGATTAAGAATGACACGTGCTTAAGTGCATCAGTTATCTTAATTTCCATCCCCTTAGGCCTAGCTTAGCCAAGATTTACCAGAACAATTCACAAAATTAAGAACTTTCAGTATTTTTTGTTTTTCAGGTGATAGGAGTTTTCTTTGGAAGACTGACAAAAGGACTGGAGCACAGCAAGTTGTTATTACATCCACGTATTAAAAAAAACCCAAACAAACCAAAACTGCCCCAAAAGAACATGCTGTAAGATAAATAATACAGCCAACTTGTGCAATGCAGTAACTTCTCAGTGCTACAAAAAAAAATCAGGGATGATCACAGTCCTGAACGCACACTCACAAAGCCATTCCAGATTGCAACTATGAGCACCCATAGTCAGTTCAACAGGAAAAAGTAAGATAGAGTATTTTAAGGACATGACTTTGGTAATTCTCTAGTTTGAAGCCAGGGATAAGTGATAAGCTGGACATTCCCACTGGGGAAATAGGCTAGTTACATTGGAATGGGTTACCCTTTGCTATTCAACATCTCAGCTCCCTAGTTACCAGCTCCAAACTAAGGTGTTTGCCTCAGCACATGGTTGTTTACACAGTGACTTATCTTACCTTGGTGAGATATTTGATACCCATAAAACATCCGTCACACTCTGTCCTACTGCTTTTCCTTAACTCAGGGCAAGGCCCATCCCTCTTCCAAAACCTTTGACAGCTTTGAAATATGGCAGTGTTGCTGTTGGTGTAGCTCAGGGGCTGTGCAGTGGTTGCTTTCTCCAGAGGCTCTGCAACACCTCAGTACCTCCCCCTCTTTGAATAGAGGTGGCAAAATCCATAATTTGTTTCCATTCTGCTTGGCTGAAAATGAGGAAAAGTTTGGCACCCTGTCACAGAGATAGTTAAGTGAAGAGTCAATACAATGAAGGCCTCTGTACCAGGAGTAGCCCATAATAGGTGGTGGTAATGTCACAACTCAGCTTGTTTTTTAATATAGCTCTTTTTTATTTTTTTTTTCTTTTCCTTCTTTCATGTGTGGTTTTTTTCCCCTCTGGGTGGAGCAGAGCTGGCGAGGTGATGACTTACCTGCCACAGCTCGGTAGATCGCAATCTGGAACTGGCAGAGTGTTAACACAATGCCCCAGCAGAGCTTTTCTGTCTCTAATTTCAATGATTATGTTGTTACTGGATCAGTGAAGAGAACCATGAAAAACACAATTACCAGGAAGCCCCGTTCCTTCGCTCGCCTCTTTGTCTCGCTGCGAATGGGGCATGTGACCCGCGGAGCAACAGAGGACCGGCCGCAATCTCACGCGCTACCGAGAAGGTGCTGTCCGCCGGTGGGACCCAAGCGTGGGAAAGCCTGGCTGCCAGCTGGAAGGGCCAGTCACGTCATGTTTTGCAGCTGGCATCCAAATGCATCCTGATGAATCAAGTGAGAGCAGCTATCTTCTCCTGCCACAACGGTGGCCGAGCAGCCGTGCAGAAGAGGGGCTGTAAAAGCCTCCCCGCATGCAAAGGCACAGGGAAGGGACGATGTTGTGAATGAGCTTACTGTGACAGCACAGCAATGTTTTATAGGTCACTGGTGTGGCATCAGACTACAGGGAGAGGGGATGAGTATCTTTCAGCTGTGAGTGCTGGTCTCAGGTTTGCTCAGTGCAGGACCGTGGCTACTGGGCCTGATCCGACCCTCTTACGTGATTCGTGGTGGGAAAAGAGAAATTCACTTGCTCTCTGCACTCCAAATCATGTATAAACCTATGACCTCAACAACAAATACCAGTAGCAGCAGAGCAGCCAATATTTTTATCATTAATTGCTATCAAAAATGTCAGCTCAAAGTCATCAGATCTGATAGGCGAGCATGCTCCAAACTGACGGCTAAAGTGAATTATTTGCCTATTGCGTGATGCAAAAACAATGTCTTGCAGGAGAGAACAGACATTGGCAAACAAACTGACAACAAGATATACTTCTGGGGAAGGCTTCTGATTTGATCTGGAAGGAAACATTGAGTATAAATACAGAGAAAGTTTACCTGCATGAAAGGCGGGGTTGAGCCATGGCTTGGACTTCCTTACTCTGCTGGAGAACAGTGTGAAACATACCTACTATTTTACTCCCCTTGAGCTGTTCTCATTACAAAAAGGTACCAGACACCTCAGAAAGTTTTTTAAGTAATAGAGCATTTTTCCCCCCATCCCCGGTGCATCCATTTATGGATGTCACATTTATCAGTCACTAATCAAAACAGTCACATTTATCAGTGACTAATGAGCACATAAATTCCAGCATGTGAAGAAAAATCCCTTCATCTTGGTGTTAAGCAGAATTTTCCCTGCCCATGGATCTGCAGCACAAATCTTTCTGGTCTTTCTGTGCTGAGGGTCTAAGCATGGGCAGACAGTACACGGTGCAGCACTGGTACACTAATAATGTAACTACTAAGATTGAATCAGGACAACAAATTGAATTGAAAATCAGGACCTGTTTAAATACTGGTATAACCATGAACATCATCCAGGACATGTTACTGTGGGATTTAGAGACTGCCTTTATTACACACAGTGGGAAAACCCCATCTGGAAGCAGGATTCCAGTGAAGGGAAAGTTAGCTATGCCTGCCAGGGATCTCTTTTGCCCCCAAAAATTCAGACATCATGGGACATAAGTAGAAAATGAAAGAGAACCAGCGAGGGGAAAACCAAACAGGCTGGGGTCTTCTTGCCACTTCTTTTGAAGTCCCCAGTGTAACTCCTGGCATCTTCAGTGGGGTTTGGCTGGGCTCTGTGCAGAAGCGCCTTTGAAGATTTTGCTAAGGCTCAAGGCCTTGATCATGGCAACTTTTATGCCTGTGAGCAACTCTGTGCAGATGAACACTTCCAGGGTGCTCAGCAGGATGCTTTGGATGAGACTTTGCAGGGCTAGTCTTAAGCAATGAGAGCTTAAGAGAAATATTCTGGTTGTCGTGCTTTTATCCTTGACCACATCAAATGAAATGCCTTGGCAGTTCTGGAAGAATGAATTTGCATTGAAAACCCACAGCTCTTACAAGCAGTGCATTAATTATTTTATTAATTTGCTCTTTTTACATTATGGGAAACATTCATCTATTTACATTTTCCTGTCCACACACAAACCAGATAGATAATCCTATGGAAACCCAAATCATTAAGCCATAAAAACACTCTTTTCTGTCTAAAGGCTTTCAAATTTGTGTCTTTTGTTTCAAATCAAAAACATTTTTAAAATCACATTTGGGAATGCAGGTAGGCCAGTGATTTACATTCTACTTAAAATATGCACTTGACCATTTTCCTTAAAAAGAAAAAAACAAAAACCAAAAAACCAAAACCCCCAATAAATTCACAAAGATACAGTTTAAATTAAAGTGATAGTGCACATCAAAGCTTTAAGGGAACACCAATAAATAAAATTAAATATATTACAAATAAATTATTTCTATTTACCTTTTCAAATATTAAAAATCTTTAATCCATTTCTTCATCTTTCTTTACAAAAAGATTATGAGAATTTTATGGAAACATCTGCAAAAAATATAATAAATACCTCTTTTTTTTTTTTAAACTTTTGAAGCAGGAGACAAAAACAACCTTTTCTAAAATTTTCCCCAAGAAAAAAAAAAGCAATAGTTTAGTCCCAAAGTGAAACAGAATATAGGCATTTTTGAAATACACTGGGCAGTTTAGACTAAAAACAAATAGTTACAAATTATACTAAAACAGATGATGGAGCAAATATACTAGCATTAGTGTTTGTAAATGAGTCAAGTGGTTAACTAGTGGCATTCCATGGGCAGAATTATTTTATTTTGTATTTTCTGGTATTGGCTGTACTTTTAATAATTTGCTAAAAAACTAGGCAAACATTATAATAACCTCTCCAGTGCCAAATGAACTAACAAGCGTTCAGCTAAGAATAAATTCATTTAAAATAGATACAAAAAAATATTCTATGATATACAAATACAATAATTTGTAATGTACAAGACTAGATAGTCTTTACTTTTCTGCTTTTTTAGGGGGGAACTTGCTGGATATAAATTTCTGTAGCCACTTGTCAACCAAAGTCTTAACTCATCTTTCGTAAAACGTTCACAAAACTAAGTAAGTCTGCGACACAGTTGTGAATGTGGACTCTCACCTAGGTACTGCTTTGAATACTTCAGTACAAATGAGTTCCAAATAATTAATACTTCCTATGACTATATATGCTCAAAAGTGGCAGTTGGCACTATTACATACTGCAAACACGGTGATGTTTTGTTGCTGCTAAAAGTTAAACGCAGTGTTTCAAAACTAGCAAATACACTGGTATTCAAACGCTTAGAGGGTCAAACCTTTTGAAGCTCCTGTAACACCAAGCACTCTAGAGTTACACTGGATTTCTGATTACTCTAGTTAAAAGTCGTTTATATATTAAATTATTAGCCCTTATCTTGTAAACCACAGCAGTAAATATTTGTGCCCTGTTTATAAAGACATAGCTCAGATATCGATGGCTTTGAGAGGTAGCAAATTCTCTAGTGGTTTTAGTATGCTCTCATGAAAATACTTGGTGCCAGAACCTATTACCTCTCCTATTTTCTCGAATAAAATTAAATTAGCACCTGGCTATGATGTCATAGGAAAAGAAGCTGTCTGGCATGGTCTCGATGAATACTTTTAGCAAGAGCTTAACTTTTCAATGATGATTTTCAATGCTTTTTAAGTGCAAGCTGCAGAATTACGCCACATGTGCAGTGGGGTTTTTCACTGGTTGGACTGTCCATACAGGTTGAGCTGCCATGGGCACAGCCAGCCAGCACTGGCGTGCAGCACCTGTGCCTCTCCATAGTGGGGCTGTCCCTGTGCCTGTGCCCACTGGGAGCAGAAAGCAGCCTGCCTTCCTCTCCCACGTACCCCTGCCCTGGCAGACAGGGTGAAGAGCACATAGGGAGCAGCAGAGGAGTCTAGAAAACATCACTGCAGGACTGCACACGCGCTGAGGACTGCACAGCACTCCTCTGCTCACACCAGTCCTGTCACCCAAAGCAGCCCTGTCACCCAAAGCAGCTCACACTAATTCTGCTGGCAGCAGCACATGCCAGTTAGGCACACGTGTGCGCACTCACACACGCTCACACGCACGCACACAACTCGCTTTCAGCAACATGCCTGACATAGCTTTCCTAATGTTGGCACAAGAGATTCCAGTAGCAGCGTGGTCGGCATCGTTCCTCATCAGAGGAGCTGGAGGACAAGCCCCTGTCCTAGCCAGAGGTGGCTGGAGGGGACAGACACACAGGAGTTGACTTCTCAGGCTCCTCTCCAGCCCTATTATCTGCCATTTCCGCCCACTTTTAATGAGCTACTTAGGATGCATATTTTTTTGTGATTGCAAAACAATGGCAGAAGCCAGGGTAGGAAGGCTTGTCGTGAAAAATATTAAGTTCATATTGATCCCGTAACTTGTGAAAAATAGTCTATTGTTCTTGTTCAAGTGAGTACGTTATACTATTAAGAGGAGGCTGAATTAGAAATTTACTCCTAAATATGGACGGTTTGGTGATAAGCAGTCTGAACTGTAGCATACAACCAGCTGTGGATAGAGCAAAGCAAGCCTGGCCTGGAAAAGCATCAGAGGCTCCATGTACAGTAATTCACCTACAGGTGTCCGTGTGTGGCTGCATGGACGTACGAGATTGGATGGTCCCACCGAGATTAAGACATCAACAAAACCAAGCTTTTTTTTCTTTTTTTCTTTTTTTTTTTTTTAACCAATATAATCCATACAATACAATACAAGAGGAATTGACAATACAGTACAATTTTAAAAATTCTTAATACTTGGACAAGAAAATCCTTCTTTTATATTATCTCTTCAACTGTCATTGCTTCTTATCTCCTTCCTGTTTACTCTTTTATTGCCTTTCAAAATAGATTATTTCCCTGGAAGATCGAATTTACAATCTTCTGCTGATTGAAATGTTTAAGTAGTGATTGATGAAATAAAAATGAGGCAGTTTGTGCAGCTGTGAGTGTGCAGGTATCTTTCCACAGGATCTTTTATATCCCTCGCCATCTCACCTGTGGGATATACTTCCATCTTTTCACCTGCCAGAGCTGTGGGGTTTCTTTTCGTCCCCCCCCTCCCCGCTCCCACCCCAGCTCCCTCCCCTGGTGTGACTCTTTAATTCAGGTGAAGATGTGATTTGGAGGTTTAGAATAAAGTGCGCCATCTGCTTTAAAAAAAAACCAAAAACAAACCAGTAATAAAAAGAAGGGAATCCGAGTCATAGCTCCTTTCATCTTTTGTGAGGAAGACGGCAGAGTCTGAAAGGATCACCCTGCGTGACGGAAAATACCAAAGTCCCCTACAGTTTGATATTGCTGTACACTGGGTAACAGACTAGCTTTAGATCAACTAAAGATCATGAGTAAGTTAAATGGAGCATCTACTGTACAGGTGCGCGGGTGTGTGGAAGTCTGAGTGCTGCGTTTATTGGTTCCAAACAGAAAAGAAAAAAGGGTCGTGCTCGTTTACATGAGGCAAAGTGGCAGCATCAGTACATGTGACAAAGCATCGTGATGACATGGGCGAACCTTCAGAAAGCAAGGGTGATTAAAGGACATCTCTCGGAGGACCGACAACTACGCCACGGCAGTGGAGTTCACTGGGAGCATCGGGGCAGCTGCGTACAGAGAGAGGGGAGGGGGAGAGGAGGGAGAGAGAGCGAGAGAGAGAGAGGAGGAGGTACAAATACTTCGTGGTGACCTTGAGCAGGAGCCTAGAGGGGCAGATTATACATGAGGCTTGTCTTGCCAGAGAGAGTCCTCCCGGTTGGATCCCTTCATAGCCTGGTCTGGGCTTCGGGGATGTATATCTCAATGCTTTCGGCGCTCTCGGTAGCTGAGTTCTGGCGAACCGACGCAGCGCGCTTGGCAGCCATCAGCCGTTTCCGGGCCTCTTGACGCTGCGAGCTTTCCAGAGAGCGTTCTCGTATGAGTGGCACCTGACCTTTCGATGGCTTCTTTGGCACTGGAGGAGGGACCCTTCTCTCCTGATCAAAGCAGAAGGTTAATGGCATTATACAGCTTCTCAGGGAAAGGTGGGAAAAACTAGGATATATCAGTAGTTAGAACACACATTTTACCTAAGGTTTGTTAGCTCTTATCTGCCTTTCTGTCTTCAGTCAACTGGCTTTTGTGCTCAAGGGTTCATAAACATGGGGCAAGGGCAAAGGGGAGGGGAGGGCCGGCCGCCGTGCTACTTCTCCTCGGGGACGGTGCTGCCGGGGCCGGGGCCCCCACCGCTACCTGCTTAGTGCCAGGGACTAGGAAAGAGACCGACCGCCCGCCACCGCTGGAGCCGGGAGAGAACGCTGCTCTCAGCAGAGGAACTCTGGAGAGCCCCAGCTCCTGGGCCACCCTCTTCTATCCGTGCATAGCGCTAGGTGCTCCTGCAACACGGAGGTGCCATGGCTGTGGCGTTCCCAAATGCAGATGGGAGCTAGCTGTCTGCAGCTGGTGCATCAGAATAAGTGTTTTTTTAAAGAAACACCACATACTTATGTGTCTATTTCGTAGCAGTTTAGTGACTGCTCAAAAATCCCATGCTCTGGGTCTCGCTGTGCAAGCTCATAAACTCTGGCCTTGTGCTAAATAGGCATGAAGCTACATTCAGCTAGAAATAGAAAATCTGGTAGGAAAAACTTAAAAACCGTTAAGACAATATGCATTAATCATCATGGTGGCAGCTAGCTCCAGATATGTGACCAACAAGGAGGGCTTTTATGTATATCCTGGTGCATGTACACACACATACACATAAAAAACCAAAAAAAAAAAACAAACCCCAAAAAAACCCAGCAAAAAAAAAACCCTCAGAGAAGGATCTCTCTCGCAAAAGAAAAGTGTATTCAGAACTGAATTTCAGGCGTCCACAAAGACTTTGTCAAGTTAATTAGATTGTCTTTTAAGTTACATCCCCTTCCAACTGTGAACACGGTCTCTGAGCGAAGGGATTTTATCACACTACAAAGCTCCCATTCTGCCCTTTCGTTTTCTCTCATGCTGCTCACAACAGCTTCCATGGCTCAAAATATAAAGGTGCTTAGTTACACTCATTCATACTTTGCTTTTTCTCTCCATCCAAGGATTAATCTATGCTGCTTAAAATGGGCCTAGTGGCAAAGGCCAAAGGCAAATATCAATTCCACAGAAAGTTTTTTCTTCCTTTTTTTTTAAAATCCTTTTTAAGAAAGGAGATGATCTGTTTCATCTAAAATCATAGACAAATGCTGTTGAAATAGGAACAGAGTGTAATTCTTTAAAATCTTTACCTTCCTACTGTAGGTCCCTTTCTTCAGCACTACTTAACTTCCTTTAAACTGTTATAGTCTTCTTTTTGTTGGAAACTCTTTGAAATGTTTTTCAGAAGCAAAGAAAAGGCACATTTTTTTTCGAGGAAAGCTCTCATTTCTTATTGCTGCAATTGCAAACACTCAGCCTACCCACTTTACTGTAAAAGCTAATGAAAGACCATATACCAGCATTTCTGCGCATGCATGTTTGGCAGTTTTAACTTCCTTTTCTGATAGATACTGGAAAAAAAAAAAGAAGATAAGAAAATGACTTGCCTTCAGTACCTTGGGCTAGGAAAACACATTCCCATTCATTCCCCTACAAAACACATTATGTGTGCACAAATGGTGTGAACATTGCACTCCTAAGTCAGGAATGAATATTTAGTCTTGATTGGAGGAGGAGAAGAAGGAATAGTGCTACCAGCACTGCCTGTACAAGCTTCCTGCTGCAAGATTAACGGGGTTTGATATTATTATGGTTATTTGTCCGAAAGAAAACACCACTTTGGTCATCAGCAGCCAGCTGACCATAAGTTTAGGTAGCCAGGACTCCTGTCTGAGCCACTGTACCTGTAAATTGTGCTCCCCCTCCTTCTGGTGACCCTACCTGTTGGCTGTGTTCATTGCTACCAGACCAGTCACAGCGGAAATTCAGCCACCAAATTACATACCTACAGGAGCGCGACATTAGACTGTTGGTTCCTCTAGGAATGGGTCTGTGCTCTAAGGGTTTTCTGAAACATTTGTGTATTTTGGCTCACACAAGTGTTGTTTGTCTTGGGGTGGATAGTGAGGAGAAAAAAAAAAAGGTGATGGTGCCAAATGAGAATGTAATGTGAAATGTGACTTACACTTGGATGTGGTAGTTTTTCATGGTGACAGAAGAAGACTACATTTACAAAAAAAAAAAAAGGGGAAAAAACCCCCACCAAAGCTCCAGATGATTTTTATGCTACCTCAGGTAAACAACAATACCAGGAAAGTGAATGTGTTTGTGAAATCACCCATTTAAAAAAAAAGCCCAAAATAAATAAAAAACAAACAAATGGACAAAAGAAAGCAATTTTTTCATGTAACATTTTGGAAGGCATATTTTTGATATTGCTGTTTGTAACCTGGCTACCAAAGTCAGCAATGGTTACAGTGCTTCCCTAGTTTTTTCAGTAACACAACCTAGAACTCTTGCTGTATGCAATAATATGAACCGTAAATGTGATTTATTTAATTTTAAGAACCAATATATAAGGCAGTTCCTTCCAATGATTGATCATCTAATATGATTAAATGTAAAGCTTAACAAAGTACCACATTCCCATTATCCGATTCACAAAGACAGATTTGGTTTAAAAATATGCCTGAAACATATTACAGATAATATCCCAGATGATTATTATGTAAACATTGTTATTACAATGAAATTAATTTGATATGAGCTTCATTTCACATTTTTAACGTCAACGCTGTAACACAGAGGCCTATTTAATCTGTCCAGTATTTGTGCAGGGTTTTAAATGAAGCATACAAAATCTACAGTGTTCTACCTTCTTGTCATGAGGATCCATCTGTTTCCAATTATTGGCCTTTAACTGATGAAGTTCATCAAATTTCATACTAATATTTTCTATGGACAACTGCAGCATATCCCAAAACCCTGCTAAATCCTGGGAGGTCGGCCGTGGATGTGCATTAGGATTCTGTGTAACAGAAGAAAAAAACATGTTGGCTTTAGTACTTCTTAATGTAAAGAATTCATGCAAATGGTTACAAATCTGTCTAGCAAAGCAGTTTGAGTAGATCCAAGTGATGGGGGAGGCCCAGAGAGAAGAGCAAAGCAAAGCATTACTTACTGGCAGGTTTTATTTCGAGGAATCTGGCTTGGTGTTGAGCTGCTGTGCCCTGCAAACACCCCCTCGCCAAAGGCAGCGGGCACCCCCCCAGACTAAGGGTAAAGAGCCCCTGTGGCAGGATCTGCCTAGGGATGTTCCTGGGCACAACTGGTGGCACTCCTATCTGCACTGAAATAAATTGCCAGCCTCCACTTTCATGAGGAGGGATTCCCCAGTATGCTCACACTTGTAAAAAAGAGTGCTACCTGTGCAAATGTACATTTCCTGCATGTGCAAACAGTGATATACCAATGTTTGAACACTTTTTCTGCACTCTGTGAATGTAAGGTTTACAAAAGTACACTAAGTAAAATTTTCTCATATAGACCTCAGGCTAATTTGTTTGTTTGTTTGTTTGTCAAGAATAAACTATGCAGGGTGAAAAGCTCAGAAGCTATATGCAGAAGCACAGTCGTTTACATTTTTACAGGCAGATTTTTGGGAAGAACAAAACTGGGACACAGGCGGGAGTATTGCTTTGTGTGTGCAAACTCATCAGCCCAAGAGCATTGCTCAGAAGAGCACATCTGGACAGTCAGCATCTTCAGCACAGCTTGGGCCAGACCCAATAAATCCTGTCCCTTTACGGCACCCCCAGTTCTGAACACTTTTTGCATGCAGTGGGTATACAAAAAACCTAATCCCTGCTCCACTGGCAAGGCTTGCATGGGGGAAGGCTTTCTACAGGATGTGTCTCTATAAGCTGGTTCCCAGCTGAAACTGTTTAATTAAAATGAGATGTTGCATACATTCACTTCAAGCATGTTTGTTCATAAATGCTGAGGAGTTCCTACACCAGTCAGCAAGGCTTCATGGGTGCTGTGGCCTTGACAGACTACACCGATATATTGTTATTAATTTTGTTGTTAATAAATAAATTACTAGTAGCACCTTGCATGATCTTTTACATGGCCCAAGTTTTACTCTGCCTTTAGTTTTCTTCCTTTTCAGAAGCAATAAACCCAAAAGAGTCAGTTGGTTGCCTTATAAAATTTCTATTTGTGCTTTTCACAATCACACTGACAAAGGATTTTGGTAGGATGATTATACCATGAAAGGTGCAATTATTGAAAACAATAAAGTGTCTATTTTTAGAGTCATAAGGAGACCAGAGATTACACTTCGATTCCTAGTTTTTCAGTGCTTGACACTAGCAGGTTGCCCAATCGTAGGCTGTTATTTGCAAAGATGTGCAATCAGAAGGCTTTTTCTGTTTTTACATTAAGAACTCGAAGTCTTATTAAGGCAGAGCCAATTTCTGTTGCATTTGTACACTGAGGCAGATTTTAGTCTGGAGCTTGTTTCCCAGGAACACCCGGGAAAGCCCAGCTCGGGAGATTTCTGATCCACCCTCAAAGACCTTAAGGTGTTTTACCCATCCATGTGCCCACAAACTCAACATCAAGGGACAGATCCTGGCTCCTCTAAAGCCAGCAGCAGCAAAAGCAAAAGCTTTTTGCCTTTATTTTAAGGGTCTCAAGCTATTGTGAAACTCATGCTGACTCTGACAAGTTTGAGTTACTCCCAAATTCATATCAAGGCCTTCACTGGAAAAACTGCCTCGTTAGTCAGAAAATCAGTTCAGTTTATGTAGGATTATTCACAGGGTTTGTAAAAGGCACACATTAGTATCTAGCAGAAAAATTACATACCAGGTTTTCTTCACAAAGTTCTCTGAACTGGTAAAATTTCTGAGCCATGAGAAGCTGGGCACTGCCCACTGCAGTTCGAATTTTCCCTAAAACTGAGAGAAAAAGAAGAGTAAGTCACAATGCTTTCTTTGCTGCAGGCAACTAAAAGCCTATAAAAAGTGAGGAGAAAGCTGTGATGCAGTCAGCTCTGGCTTTCAAAAGGCATGTTATCTTTCAGTTACAAAAAGACAAAAGTTGATAAGCCTAAGGTCAGATCTCCACGAGGCAAAAAATATGTAAAAGGTTGCTGCTCCTTACTCTCATTCTTCCAGCAAGACCAGTTGTAACCAGTTGTAATGACAATGTCAACGTGGCTAATCAAAAGCTTCTGCAAGCTGTATAGAAAGCTCACCAGAAATGTCACCACTTGTATCACTATGACCCAGACTCAGGCTTTGAATACAAACCCAGCTCCCTGCCCAAGGACATGCGGCTCTCAAACCCTGTTTGCTTCTCCACCTCACTTAGCAACTCAGGCTTTATTGTCAGGTGTAGCTGAGTGTTTGTTGCTCGACCCGAGCCCCAGAAATGGGATGGTTGTTTTAGTGCACGCCAATGAATCTCATCTGGACCTTCTGAGTACTTTTCAAGAGCACAATCCAAGGCTGCTTCTGCCTTTGAATTCAAATGCCCAGGAGTACTTCAGGGAGCAATGGCACCCCGGCCTCTCCTCCTTGCTGCTGGTTTGGATGGAGGTGTCAAAGAGTCCTAGGGCAGCTGACTGAAGACTCCTTTGAACAGACAGCTGGGTACTCATTGCCCCTTTGGGCTGAGTGAGTGCTATGAAGGGCTGCAGTGAACCAGAAGACAGCCCATGGTAAATGCCTCTGAATAAAGCAGGAACTCACACTGTTTTGGTTGCATTCAGACACTGGGATTTTACAGGGGTAGGTGGGAATACACTGCCCAAAACAGAGGCATGGACTGGTGCATTCAGAGGCTCCCTGGGGAGTTCTGGTCCAGGGGGAGACTCTGTGTGTGTGTGTACACGTACATGTGTGTGAGCACATGTGTATGTGTGTACCTTTGTGTGTGTGAAAAAGGAAGCAAGAATGCAGAAACACAGCGGAAAGGCAGACATGGCCTCAGCTGGCAGTAAGACAGTGAATCCAGAAAACAGAGTGTGAATTTAGGGACTGCTGAGTGAAAGAATTGATGCTGTGAGCAAGAAAGCAGCTACTGATTTGTTTGAGATTTCCAATGCTCAGAAAACAACCCAAAACTGTCTTTTAAAAAAACCAGGTTGGCATCGCAGATCTATCTGACTACTTCATTAATTTTCTCTCGACCAAAACTACTTATTATCCCCCATTCTCTGGTTAACAAGTGATTAGACAACTAATTTAAATGAATTTTTAAAATATTACCACTTCCTTAATGAAAAACATGAATGGCAGCCACTGTGTCACAGTTTTCACTATCATTTCTACTTAGAGATATTTGTATTGTCCCAGCTTGTGTTCAAATAGACACAGCAACTTTTCTGTGACAAATTTACAGTCTGGATATACAAGGCAGGTGAAGGAGGAACAGGAAAAACAAACAGATGAAGTGGCCAGCTCAAGGTGAGTGAATTGCTGGTAGAGCCTAGATACTAGTCCTAAGCTGCCATCTTTTGCACCACCCCTTGGGCACAGTCACTTTTTGTATAAAAGCTAAGACAGAGCTCCCCTGGGAAAATACTGCTAAGTATTCTGATTTAACACAATGAAAAATAAATAAATAAACACATACATACATAAATACATGCAATTTTGCTGTGTATTTAACTTCTAACAAGATTTTTAGCGTTTCATCAGTCCTGTGACTGGCTGCAGTGCTGGCTACTAGAATGCCACCATGCAGTGCTTGGTAAGAGAAAGGCCTCTCCAAGGCCTTGAGTAGCCACATGCTAAGCACAAGTGCTCGTGATAAACTGAAACTCAACACACAGTAATATGAAATCTGTGTTCTCCTCCTTCAGGGCAAATGGTTTTTCCTTCACCAGCCTCAAGGCTCACTTCTCAAGGCTGTTGAAGGAAAAGTGGGATGTGGAGTTCATTTATACTTCAGACATACAAAGGCGGGGGCGGGGGGAAGGGGGAGGGAAGAGAGTCTTTTCACTTTTTTTTTTCCGAACCTATAGGAGAGAGCTCTGTGAACACACACAGAGCCCAGACTTTCATTTTGTTCCCAGAACTCAGCTCAGCACTGCCAGGAAATAACCGTGAGCTGGAAGATTCACTAAGCAGAATATTTTCAGCATATTGCGCGGGGAGTTTTGCACACAACTCTAATTATTGTTAGCAAGGCTTGCGTGTCTAATTCTATGCGCACAGTGCTGAAAATGGACCCCTTGGTGTGTCTAGTCATTTATGCAACCCAATATGCAAACCACTCAACTGAAAGGACTTTTCAATAGTAGGAGGAGCTACTCCGAGAGCTTTCATGTGGTTCCCATTGTTATGAAAACTCTTCCCACTGAGTATATTTGGGAACAGCTGCCTCATCTGGAGTTCGGCCACTCTGAGGCTTCCCAAGACTTGAGAAGGGGAGAAAAAAGTTTCTCAACTTCTTGGGATTAAAACAAAAAAGGAAAAAAAAAAAAAAGGAAAAAAAAAGGAAAAAAAAGGTGGGCTTTTCCTGGAAACCTGCACCAAATGATTTGGAAATCACATCCCAAGCGTGAAGAAATGTATATACAACTTGTTGATGATGGATGGGAATGTGCCTCTTTCTTCTGGGGAAGAAGAGCTTAATATTCAGAGATCTCAGCAGAGGAAAAAGGAAGTCCTTGTCCTTGGCTGCCTAGTGACTGGCTATTTGCCTGAAAACCATCATCCCAGCTGACTGTGGGATGCATGCTGATGCTGTTCTCTATTGTTGCCACTTCTGCTGTAGCTGAGGCTGTATCTAGTCAAGTGTCACTGATTCCTCGCCCCTCAAAAGCAAGGGGTCTGTTAATGTGCAACTGGTCAACAACCAACTCTGTCACGGAAGTTAGGGGGGAAAAAAAGACAAAACACAAAGCATACAAAAAGCTGAAAGGAATGTCTCCAGAAGACACAAAGCCTTATCAATAGCCTAAGTTTTGTTTCCAAACCCACGTTGCTTTTAGTGTTTCAAGGCACAGTGCTCATTTTGCTTACTCAGTCAAAATCTCTGGTGCCCAACAGAAAGGCCAAGGTGTAGAGAAAAATTAAAAGCAAAAACAGACCAATAGATTTTCTTAGAAGAAAAGCCTGCAAGGTTTGAAGCCAAATACCAAGAAAATAAATGGAATTACAAAGATAATACTCAAAACAAATCAGAAAAGAATCAGACAAATCTTTAACAGCAAGGGAGATGGGGTACAGGAGGAAAAACACATAAACATTCAAATTGATGTGTTCAGCTAATAAGATACGAAGAGAACATATAAAACCAAGCAACAAAAAATCCCAATCCATCAGGATGCAATCATAATGGATTTAAACACCTATATAATGTTATTCATATCTGCTTTCTGTTCCATACAGGCCTATACAGCACACTCAGCACTGTTGGGTCTGAATGCCTTCCAGTAATGCATTAAGCAAAGTTATTAACATCCATCATATGCTTTGCTGTCACCTCTTCCCCAGAGGGAGAAGTGTGTGTACTGCAGGGTTTTGTTTTAATAGTTTGAATTTTTCCCTTTTTTTTTTTTTCTCCTTTCTTGCTTTGACCTATCTTCCTTGTAAATCCAGTTCTTTCCTGTGACATTTCTTAAGACATGGACAATTATGTCTATTCTTGAAGAACTAATAGCTATTTTGATGGAATTCAGCTACTGTGGAATGCCTCCTCACTATTCTTAACTAGGAATCACAGAATATTATTCTAGGACAGACACATGACAGTGAATATCTTTGTGTCTTTGACCCCCCAACATGTTCTTCTTTTAAAACGTTATTGAAATTAGACTTGCACTATGTGCTGTTCAAGCAGTAAGTTCTTGCTTCTTTTGGTTCTAAGGATTGCATAGGACCTGTTTTGAAATTGTGGAGCTCTATGTGTTTCCCTCCTTCATGTCTCCACCGGGAAAGAAATAGGAAAACAACAAAATAAAGGAACTGTGAACACAAGCAAAAAAAATAGTTATTGTCATCTGCTCTGACTAGGAAGGTGACTGTGTGTGTAACAAGGTCAACAAAATATAAGAAAATAACAAAACCCAACTGAAGTGATGTGAAAGGTAATTACATAGAGAAACAAGAGGAGTTTTGAGAAGGGACAGCATTATTTGGCCTTAAAATCCCAACTGAGGTATTTGCATTTGAACTTTGACAGGCCCCAGGGTCTAACAAGTGACAAAGGAGGCACTTTATGACTCCTGACTATCAAATGCCCTTAATGTGAAAACACCTGGTTGATAGGCAGGGCCCAAGCTAAGGAACAGAATACTGGGACTTGCTCATTGCCCCAGGAGCAAGTGGCAGGAACAATAGCTGAAATTACAGGGACACAGCCTGACATTTGTGTTGCAGATGTTGGCTGGGCACTATGCATATGAAGCAATCCTGCCACAGAGCTGTCACAATCCATTTCCAAGCCAGGATGGACCAGCATTTTAGCCTATTCATCTTGACAGACCTACATTTAAATAATGCCAAGTATGACAAAAGCCAGGAAATTCAAACTTAAAGCTACTGCTCAGGTCTTAAGCTCAGCTGTTAAGGAGAAAACAGCTAAATGGAACAAACTAGGGAAGGAGCAGTCCTTTCTTTGAGTCATATATACTTACAGGAATGATCTCACTGAAATTAATAGGGATGTCTGCATGAGCAAATGCTTCTCATTTGGATTAAAGCAGTTTCCATGTGTTCTCTGACTTGCTTGGCTTTTATTAGCACGTTTAATGTTTTTTCCCTAACTAGATCGTTTCCTTGCTTGTGGATTTCACTTTTTGCTTTGCTAGCCTCTGGGCACTGGTAGGGCTTTCCTTGCTGGCTTTCCTTTGAGAAACACTCATGGATGGAGAAGTCCTTCTGGGGGCAAAAGAAAACCAGAACAAGAAAAGGATGAGTTGGGCATATGACCAGAGGCACAGAGCCAGGGGGATTCCAGCAGGACTCATGTCAGGCTGGTGACCATCCTTCTGCACGGCTGTCCCAGCCCACTGCAGATGAAGCTGTCTCACTCCTTGGAACAGCAGAGGCTGGGATTGCCTGGAGAAGGCCTGCACAGGAATGGCAAATGGTTTTCCATGCTTATGGCTGAGAGTGAGCTCATGGGTCTCTTTTAATTTTGCCAAGCACAACTATTATGAAAAATGTACCTTTTCCTAAACTTTATTCTCTTGTGTCTAACCTTTACTTTTTGTGTTTTCTTTTGAAACAATTGAAACAAACCAAAACAGCAGACAGCGTGTAAGCATTGCATAATTTGCCAGAACTGGATGAATTTGTAGAGGCTCTGGTCCTGAGCAGTGAGGTTCCTGCAGATTTGAGGTCAACCTTTATTCACACACTAGCCTAGAGGGCTACTGTATACACACAAGGGAGTTATAATGACAGGTCTTGTGAGCGCCTTGGTTTTCTGTTTTAATTTTTACTTGATTGGCCTGGCTTTTCTCACCACTAAACCCACATTACACCTGACTTGTGGTGAATCAGGCCTGCTGTTTGCTTCTGATGGTTATCTTTACACCAAAGCCACAGTACAACCTCATGTGAAAGAGAAACTTCTGGAGGGGGGCAGGACAAGCTTGCTGGTTCTTCCAAGAAGGTCAATACAAACAACATCAAAAAAACCCCTCCAAACACAGGCCAAGGCCATAGGAATGTGTTGCTGTTCCACTGCTGCTGAGAAAAAAAATGGTCAGAGCTGTGCAGGGAGCCAGGTCTGATGCTGCTAATTTTGTATGTAAATGGTGACAATAGAGGTCTGAGCCAAAAGTCACCAACAACTGGTGTGAGGCTCTGACTATTTGAAATTTTACATGGTAGAGGTAGGAGGAGCAAGCAGATGGTTAAGGAAAAAGCAAAAAAAAAGTCAACAGTTGATTTCACTTGAGGCCTGATCCAAAGCGTCAGTCAAGTCTCACAAGGTGTTTAGTCTCAGATGTGTAACATCTTTTCTTTTTTTTTTTATGAGAGCCCTAGAGCTTGTAGCCAACTTCCCTATAACCGCAAAATACACTGAAATCACATCGAGTATGTTAGCTTAAAATGTGAGTGGTGTTCATCTGCCTGTCACACATGCTGCGTCTTTATCAGAAAATGATTTCGGATAAAACCAGAATATACTACACAATAAATAATTCATGGTGGAAGGGAAGCCACGTTTCTCTCTATATTGGCATTTCATCGTGCAGCCGCGGAACCACAGCTTGTTTTTATACAGAGCAGCAGACTCCATTTCCCAGCTAGAAACATTCAATCCCATCTGGTAGATCCATTCCCAGCTAGATAATACCCTACGTATCTATGTAACATACAAGCTACTGTCAAACAGCAGCGAGCCGTCTCCCCGAGACAGCTGTTCCGCACAAGGGCCGCATTGTCTGCAGGACGCGCGGATCGTTTTACGTGGAGCGCCGGGGGGATGAGCCCTCTGTCAGCTGCCATGGCATCGGGAAAACCTCGCTCATCACACGTTCTGGTTATTTTGTTATCTGGCCAAGCACATGCTGGGGATGTCAGGTTGGAAACAAAGGATGCATTCCCTGCTCTGGTTATGTTTCACTGGGGAAAGCAAAGCAAACGCACCTCTTCTGCTCCTTTCCTCTCTCCCTTTAAAGTGTATAGATGTATGAAAAAGATGTTTTTCAGGGCAGGGTTAGTAACAACCAGGCTTTTGTTCCTGGCACTGCTGAGCAGGCGGAGTGGCCCCGGCCATATGCTTTTCCTTGGCACCAGGTAGAGCGGGACGTGCTGAGCCGCAGCAGAAAGCCCTGCACAGCCTCTGTGGGAGGCAGCTGCCACGTGCCACAGCAGCTGACAGCACCACACCAAAATAAGTACTGCAACAGTGGCTACCAAACCCAGGTGACCCTTCTCCTCCTGCCATTTCCAGTGATCACAAAAAACGCCAGGACACATGCCGGGTGTGCTGTGAGGAGGCATTGGGAATAGCCAGCCTAACCATTCCTTTATCTTCCCCATAACTGACTCCTCCCACTGATTGCTCAAAGAGCCCTTTAAAACTGTCTTATATCAAAGACACCAAGACATTGAGAGAAATTTCTCAGATATGCAGATATGCATTTTCTGCATGATTCAGCCTCATAAAATTCACTTTGTGTTCTTTTCCTACTACTTTATTGGTGCACCAACTACCTTGGTGCACAAATAAAACATTTATAGGTTCTCCCAGTATTATCAGTTCATAGAATGACAGAATAGTTTGGGTTAGAGAGGACCTTTAAAAATCACCTAGTTTCAGCCTCGCTGCCGTGGGCAAGGACACCTTCCTCTACTCCAGGTTGCCCAAAGCTCATCCATCTGGCCTTGAACCCTTCCAGGGATGTAGCATCCCCAACTTCCCCGGGCAACACTGTTCCAGTGCCTCACCACCCTCATCATAGAATGTTTTCCTTATTCCTGTCTAAGTGGTTATGACTTATAAAAGTTGTGTATTTTCTATTTGTTATGTGTTCACACTTATTTTTCAATCTAAAATCTCATAGATTTATATATCTATGATATATATAAATCTCAAGATTTATTTCTTCATACTACAGAAACAACAAAAGCTCTTTTATTCTGATACATGTTCAAAAAGATTTTGGAATCCATTGATGATGTGAATTAAAAATGAGATATAAAAATTCTAGAACTTGGGAAATCTGGATTTGCTTTTAAGGTCAAACCTTCCATATATTTTCTTCAGAAGAAATTGTTAGCCTATTGTATAACATAAATTTTATATAAATATAAAACCTTTACATATCTTAAAATTCAGGTTATCTCATACTTGCCATTAAAATAAATTTCCAATTGCTTACAATTTTTACTAACTTTGACTATCTACCTTTTCATTCACTGGATTGAATGGAAAGTTCCAGCAGAACCAGCTTGTGCATTTCTAAGAATTTTTTTCCAGTGTTAATTTATTTCATAAATCAAAACCTTTACAGTTCAGAAGAATTCAAACATCTCTCTTCTTGAGAGGAAAGGTTAAAAATTTTTAAGAAGCAATTCTGGAGCTAAAGTAATAGTCCTTTCTTTGGTAGAAGCAAATTTGGGAGTTGGAAAAATATTACTTTTGTATTCAGGAAAATATGCTTAGGCATGTCTAAATTATAAAAACTTAATTCTCTATAAGCAGCTGCTTCTTAGTGTTTCCCAGAAGCTCACTTCTAAAACTTGAAACAGCTTGATTAGCAAGGAGCATTTTCACAGATTTACCTCTGTCTAAAGTTGACAGCTAGCAATAGTACTGTTCCTTGTAAGAGAAATAAATTGGAAAAACCTTCTATTTTTACTGGGAGAAAAAATTATAGACTGGGAAACACATACTCAGCCCTTCTGCCCTAAGTAGAGTAAGCAAATAAGATGTGAACTCCTCAGCCCTCAACCCTTGTGAGTATTGAAGGTTTACTAGACAGTCCTATTACCTTACAGGTAGGTTAATATTGCTGACAGTGGTGACAACTGAGATGTAGTTTGTAGATATGTGTAGTTTTTTAACACACAATATGAAGAGTTTGTTTTATTGGGATGGTTGAAGCAAATGAGAAGAGAGATGCAAGGGAGATGTAGGGAGGCTGGAGAAGGAAAGAGAGAGAGAGAGGACATTTTGGAAGCATAACTGCAACCTCTTTCAGTTGGGAGAAACATCTAAATACTCTTATGCCAATCACCATCTGAAAAGGCAACTAAAATATGAATTTATTGAAAAGGAACTACAATCTGTTAAACTATATTCTAAAGTTATGAGAAGTGACTTCAAACAGAAGAGTTAAGAAACATTAATACTACAAGATCCCTTACCACACTCTCCTAATTATCCATTGAAGTATGGAATCCCAAAAACTAATACCACTGGAGTTTCAGAAGCGCCGAGCATTTGCATTCCCTGTCAGCTTTAATAAGGATTATGACATACATATATATAGTCCTTTCGAGAACCACAACCATAGCTTCATTAGCTAAGTAAGAGAGGGCACAATACAGAATTCACTGGAGTGAATTTGACCTATATTAAATACTTCTTTGCAGTTGCAATATCATTGTGTGTGGTTACTTACTGTCCTCAGGTAAGTTGTTTTCACGTTCTTCTCTCTCCATCTGTTGGCACCAACCCTCCATGCGATCTCTCTCTGCCTGAAGCAGCTTCAGAAACCAGTGGCCATCTCGTGGGCACACTGACCTTTGAACAGCTTCCAGAGGATCTTCAGTAATAGAGTCAATCCATGGGTCAGGAGGAGGTAAAATTGACGGATCAAAATCTGTCTCAAAGTCATCATCCACCGCACATGCATGGTAATGGTTTCCTGACCCTTGTATGCTAACGGTAGAGGTGCTTGCATCTCGGGAAAACTGTCTTGATATTTGTCCAGAACATGTATTGTCCTCTTGAGGGTCGATTATTTCAAAGTTCTCGTGGAAATCCAGGTCTGCTTGCACAGCTGTTGTTACACTATTAGACCGTGTAAACCTGCGAAAGCTTTGGAGAGCACAAACAGAAAATGTTTAGAAAGTTTTTTCTAGGTATTTCGGTATGGAAGGACTTACTAAGATTTTGCCATTCTTCCTAAGACTGGCAGTCACACCTCTCAGTACTACACTCAGGTGTCTTTTTTTCTTGAAATGATCAGCATAAACTTTTTTTTCTCATTGCAAGCAAACAAACAAGCATCTCTCTTTTTCCATGCAACCTCACTGTTTATTGAGACAAGGACCTCTAATTGTTATGTGATTTAACAAAGCCAAAGGCCAGCCCAAGAGAGAGCTAACAGTGTCAGTAGCTCAGGATTTTAGGTTACTGATTAATGAAAAGTTAAAGAGGTCCAGTTTTCAGAAGTGGTTTATCTTTCAATTTTTAAACTTACATCCCTTTGAAGTTACACATCCAAACTCACAAGCCACATTTAAAAAGCATACATGTGAAATCAGTAAGATACTAATACCAATGATTCTACTACGTATGTAATATTAGACATTCCATTTATACAAAAAAGTCCTTTTAACTCAGATAAATATTTTTATTGCTTCTTCATAATTATATATCTGCCATATCACAATTTTAGTACCCATTGCCAGTGTCCAGAGATTATGTTTTTCCACATTCAAACTTCAGTTTCAAAATTATCTCTTTTTGACTAAAGCTAGCTCTCTGCCTGTCTGTGTCACCCTCCTTGTGATGGCTGCTCTCCTGTAGGCAGCTTCCTCTCACCTTGCAGAGTTCCCCTGTGTTGGGGCACCTGAGGGCAAAGGCACAGGCAGGGGAGAGAGGAGGTTTGGGGGTTTGGGTTGGGGTGGGTTTTCTTTATGTAAACAGCACTTTGGGTTCTGTAGTCTGAGGCATCTGACTGAAAAGGCTGACAGAGGAGCAGCACAGAGAAGTATAAGAAATGAAAGATGAGGAATGTTGTTGCAGAAGGTGGTAATGAGAGCCCATTTGATCAGCAGTGAATTGTGGAGGATATGAGGGAAAAACAAATGAGGCAGATTGCTATCTTGCCCCATGATGAAAAAGAAAGTAGAACCATAAAGTAATGAACATAGATGTTCCTTAAATCAGTAATATTTGGGGTTCAAGATTAACAGTTTTGAATTGAATAGGGACAGATTCCCATCTCTTCTTCTTACAAATCCAGGATGTCTGTGCACTCATGAAGCCAGTAGTTAGTCTCCAATTTGTTCTCAGTCTCACATCTACACTTGAAACTAGTGTTAGGACCCATTTCAGTGTGATATTTTGGCTGTTTTGCCATTGCCAGTTCTGGTTTTAGTTTGTGCTCAAGCAGCAGCGAAAATGCTGAAGAGATGGAGGAACTGGATGCTGGGCACCATTTCACTTCCTTTCATTTATATTCCACCTTCCACTGAAGAGCAACAGCCAGTTAGACAAGTACAACTGACAGCAAAATTTCATCAAGTATGTTTAGTCTGCAGCAGGTGAGGGAGCAGATGGAAGGATGCTGAGGGAGAATTTAATATCCTATATACATGGTGCATCCAGATAGCTCAGGAAGACTGTAGTAGACTTCAAGAAGGATTGTAATTGGTCCTGCTGATAGAGGAAATTAATGGTTGTTGATCTGGGGCTTTGAGTGGAGTAGAGCAAAGCAAAACTGGAGTTGAGAAAGGTCCTCCAATAAAAAAAAAAAAAAAATGCCCAATTCCTCTGCAGAAGAAGGCTCAAATTAACATCTCAGCCATACCAGTCCCAGGAAAACGTTAATAATAGATTGAGTACATATTTTTTTAATAATCACAAGCATTTTAACATAGTGCCTGCTGCTTGCAGTTCTTTTGTAACAGATGTTAAATGATACAAAAGTCATGGTTGTGCCACTGTAAATGTGTGTGATATGCACCAGCAAACCGAAAAATAAAGAGTGTGCAGAATTCTTCAGCTTGGTAGTATTTATCCTTTGTAAAGAAGAGAAAAGCATTTTTTTATGGACTGATACAGCAGAAAAAGTTAGAAAGGGAGGACAAGGGTCACTGGGGAGGTGGAATCCCTTCCATAGGAGAAAAGATTTAGAAAACAGATGGCTGAGGAGGACTATGAGAGATCTATGAAATTCTGACTAGGGGATGTTTCACCATTTATCTGAGTGCCATAACTGTGGGGAGGAATGCAGCCAGTTGCAAGGCTTAGAGGTCTAAAGATCTACATCTAATGAAAGGAAGTACTTCTTCACACAATGTGTGATTAAATTGCCACAGAATCCTGGAAAAAGCAAAGGTAAAAATAGGTTCAAAGAGAACTTGATCAAATTCACAGGAAGAGCCATTACACATCTCATATTTGGAAGTCCCTGAACAGCAGAATACTAAATTGGGAATGTCTACTGGGAGAAGTAATGCTTAGTTCACACAATTTATACTTCACACACTCTCCTTTATTGTTCTCCTAAGTATCTGCTGCGAGTGCCTGGCAGAGAAAAGCTGTCATACTAGTATTAGTGATTAGAAAGACACTAGCATTAGGCTTACATTATAGTGAAAATCTATTGTGAATCCAATCCATGTTAGTTTTTTCAGAAATTCTCTAATTTGACCCCAACCAGACAAATCCCCTATCTGCACTGAAATATACAAACACAAACACACACACAAACACACACAAAAACATATGTGCCCACACAGGCACATGCTGACTGAGGATTTCTTTTTAGTCATTTAGTCAGGGTTCACTGAGAGCCAAGGCATTAGTACACAGTGTACTTTTCCACACCTTCCATAGCACTGGTGAGAAAAGCAAACGCCTTAGTCCAGGCTTGCTCTTCTCCATGTCCCTATCTCCATGTCACAGCCACCTTCTGCTTTCTTCAGTGCCCTGGACTCTGACACACTTCTGTTTCAGATGACCATTGGTGGTTTCAGTTGACACTCTGGCTTTTCAGTGTACCCCAAAACCCAAATGTGAAAGCATCAAAGTCTTTTTTGATGCTTGACAGGAGGACATATTGCTGGAGGCTCTACATTTCAAGTCTTTCAAGAGTGTAATCTTATGGGTTCAGTATGAGCTAGTACCACCAAACCCAGACTCTGCTTAACAAATGAAAATGACCTACTTTCTTTAGCCTTTGTTTTATCTATATAATAGTATGCTACAGGTTTGCATGACAGTTTCTTGGCACTGGATTATGTAACTTATCTGTCTTCAAAAGAAAAACAACTTGGCAACAGAATATAGCATCAGTTCAAAATTTAAAAAATACTTCCAAGGAAATGTATTTTGAATAAAATGGAAATGTAGGAAGGCACTTACTATCTGCCTGCCTCCAACTCATCTATATAAAATGCCTAATAGATGGTAATTTTAGTCTCTGACACAGCTTCCTCACTCACTCCCAGGATGTTTTACCCTTCAAAATACCATTGGTGTCCCACATGAGCCTTTTGCTTTGCTCTCAGTTAAAACTCCATACTAGAGAAGAGCTGTTGAAGCTAATGATAAAGTTTCTGCTACTTCTACCATATAAAACATTCACAAGACTACCTAAAAAAATGGAAAAAGTACAAAGCAGGGGTTTGCTTCTTTTTCTGCTTTCAGGCTTGGCCCTTTTGTATTCAGTTGTGCCCTGCAGGCACAAGGTGTAATAATTACATCTTCAGAGAACTGCAGCAGATATCTGGCCTAGGGTGCAGAAAGCCATGAAACCTCAGACTGGATAAACCAGTAAGGAGAACAACAGAATGATGTGTTTTGAACAACAACAAGGTCACTTGTTGTCATTCAGCTCTCAGCTTCTTAGTCTTCGGCTTTCTTTTGCAAAACATGTTTGTAATTCAACTTAGATAACTAAATTCCTTCCATAAAAACTCCAAGCCCAAAACCCCAGAAAAGATCTGAATTTCAAACCAATTGATGCATGGTCAATCTCACAGGTATTTAGGTTAAATTCAGCCTTACTTTACCCACTGACTGTCCTCCTCCTTGGTGGTGGGCTTCTCTGCTAAGGTTGCAGCTGCTGTCAGCAGAACAAAACAAACTGCAGAAGGATTTAGCAGATATGGTACTGTGTTTCTAATGGCAGGAACAACATTCCTGCTCCAACCACATTTCTTGCAGCTGCTCATCTTTGTTCATCACATTGTTTTAAGCTGGTTGGTTTATTTGTTGTTTTTTTCCCAACTCTTGGCCTTTGCATTGCAGAGCAGAGATGCTGGCTGGAGTGCTCAGCCTCCCTCCAGGGCTCGGTCTGGTGCAGGGAGGTTATTGCCAACCAGCAGGGCGTGATCAGAAATCCATGGCCAATTCTGCCCAGGCCAGGCTTGCAGCAGCCCACCAGCTGGCTGGGAGCCACCAGGGCTGTAAGCATTCCCTTGGCTCACAGGCAGCTGTGGACAGAGAAGGAGATTGGTCCTGTCAGAGCCAGGGCCTGCTTTGCCTGTGGTTGACCAGAGCAGCAGTTCCTCCTCTAAGCATGCACAGGTTGGGAGGTGATGTAGGGGATGGGTCCCACCAGGATGGGACTGGACAGAGGAATGGGTGTGGGTTCCAAGGGACATTTAAAGGTCATCTAGTCCAACCTCCCTGCAATGAGCAGGGACATCAACTACACCAGGTTGCTCCAAGCCCTGTTCAGCCTGACCTTGAATGTTTCCAGGGATGGGACACTTATGACCTTCAGAATTTCTCACTGGAATGGCTTTCACCATGGAGAGCACTGATAGCCAGAAAATGCTGCTAAGAAAAGCCATGCAAGAGCAGCTCACAGAATCACAGAGTATTCTCAGTTGCAAGGGTCCCAAAAGGATCGTCAAGTCCAACTCTTAGCCATGCACAGGACATCCCTCAAATGTCTTATCATGTACTTCCTGCTTAGCTTACCCAAAATACAGACTTGAAAGGTCTAAAGAGTGCAGTGCTGGGAAGTTTGAGTTAGAGTTAGGGAAGAACACCAAAACCTGAGTAATTTTTGTTGTACAGCAAGAAAACAAAACCAAAAACCTATAGGAAAATAACAGAAAAATATGAGTTTATATAGTAACAAAAAATCAAAAAATGTGAGGTTTTTTTTTTTTTCCTGCAGGAGACAGCACAGGGTTTTTGTTTGATTGTTTGCTTTATGTCACCATATTGTTATTTCAAATGATTCCACTTAATACCATATCAAGAGGTGTGCTGTGGTAGGATGTACTTTGTGTATCTTGTGGTAAGACACACTTTTGTGCATCAAGATATGGGGGCACTTTCCTCAGTGCCCCAGAAACCAGAGAAGAGGGAGAAGGACCATCTGTCTACTGCAGTCTCCTTCTTCCAGAAACTACCATGGTTTCAGTATTCAAAAATTCTTGTGGTGGCAGATCAGATGGTACATCTAGAACAATGAGCGAGACCATTTTGGAGGTGAGTGTAATAGGAGGAGATCTTGGGGCAGGCAAGATAAATTGCAGGAGAGACTAAAACTGATTATAGAGCTATGGGACTGAAAAGCCCTTGTTCAAGAAGAATGCATGCTAATTGTTTTTGGCAGAATAAATTATTTCTTTTTTGTCTGCTTCAGTAGAACTGGTTAACTTTTAACAACTCAATTATCTTCTCTAAGTGAGGAGGGTGGTCCCTTGAGGTCAAGAAGAAGTTACAGGTAGAAAGAAAGGACAAACAGAAATGGATAGAAATTGAAGTGCCCTGAGATGAATGAATGGATGGATGAATTTCATTAGGTGCACTTTTCAAAACTGCCCTGGAAGGAAAAAGGGAACAACATTTTGGTTAGGGTTTTGCCAGCATCATGGGGAAAGTCAGGTGAGAGATAAAAGATTAACAACAATAAGATCATGAGGCTGAAAAAAATGCGTACCAATTTCTCCCCAAGAGAATGACTGGACAGAGTTACTCTATAAATGCTAGAAACCCCAGAGCTGCAGGTAGGGAATGGGTCTGAAAAATATTAGTGAGAACCAGAAGCATAAAGAACTGAAGATAAGATAAACAGCAGCAATGGATGCAGTCATAATGTGGTCAGGTGGCAGGAAGCACATTTATCCTTTGAGCAGTACAAGAGGAGGAGGAGGACTGAGGCATTTGTCTTGGCAGGAGGCCCTTGATACAGAAAGTGAAGGGCCAATGAAAGGTCTGAGGCGAGGTGGAAGATTGAAGAGAGAGAGCTGTCCTGTGAAGATGCTCTGTTTTTGAATTACTTAGATCAAGAAATGGAGGCAAAACGTTTTGCTTACCTGGTCCAAACACAGAAGAAGGAATGTTTAAAAGAGCATGAGGAGGTAAGACTCCCTAGTGTGAGAATGACAATCGTATGAGGTGAAGGAAAGGGGAAGGAAAGAGCAGGAAGCCAAGAAGAAGACTGAAAGTTGTGGTAGGCTTTTGGTGCATTAGGCAAAGAGCTTTATTGTTTTGTAACAGTGTAATTAATAGTTTAGACTGTCAAGGAAACATGATCAATTTACTGTATTTATCCTTCCTGCTGTGTCATTCTTCTCATTTTACATTTATTTAATATTTCTGGAATATTTTAAAAAACATTAATTTCTCAAAGATTCAGCTAAAAAAGGCTTTTCTTAGACTTTGCAGATGTTATGGTGCAGGGACAGTGAAGAATGTACTGCATTTACAATTCTATTCCTGTAACAGATAATCAATACATTGTGCTCTGCTGTGTTATGGAAAAAAAAAAAAAAAAAAGAGTATGAGTGTCCAACTGTGATGATAAGCCCTTTGTGTCTTGAGTTCACTCATTTTCTAAGGATTAGGGGCTGTCCTTTATCAGCCAGTTCACTTCTGAAAGTCCATGATAGATTGCTGCTTGCCCAAACAGCAGCAACCTCAACTTTATCAGTAAGGAAACCTCCAAACACTGCTGTCAGTAAGAAATGCAGAAATATTGCTTTCTCAGGGCAGACTCTCACAAGCAAATCTTACCTTTTTCTCTGGAGCAATAAAAAGTGCCGTAGAAAGAGGACTTTGGAAGTAAGGTATTTACAAACAGCCGTTTCTTTCTTTGTTTGTGGGGAGGGGGAGGGTTGGGCTTTTGGGGTAGTTATTTCCTTTGTGCCCAGGCTGAAGTGAAATGGTCCTTCAGCATCCATTCTAGTGTGCTCATTTATCTAGTGCTGGAAGAGTTGAGGGTAAATGGGGCTAAGGTCTAACACATAAAGAAATGTCTGCCAGCAAGAGATGTTTTAGCAGGTTAATGAGGAACTTGGTAACAGCCTAGCAGGGTCATTGCAAAACCACATTTCTTTTTGCTGAAATCACTTTAGCCTTTTAAAACCACAGGAAAATGCTCTGCTATTTTACAGGGAGATTTGGTTGAATTGAAAATGGTAGATACACCTGCTATTTTTGAGTATTTTTAGTGGAGGTAGGAAAAAAATGGTGTGAAAATGGACATCTCCACTGGCACCTGCAGTCAGCAGGCCAGAGAAGGGGAAAGGGCCTGAATTTTGTCAGCTCAGATTTGCTGCACCCAGTTTTTTTTTTTTTTTCTGGAGAAATTACAAAGATAACTTCCCTCACTGACAAGTCATAGTGCACCGAGGCTTCGCCTGTGACACAGGAGGGTACTGAGAGTTATCAAGAATGTGGCTCCAGCATCCAAAAGTCACACTGTGCCCATGTGGCCAGAGAAAAGAGAAGCAGGACTTGTGTGGGTGCTTGTAGACACAGCAACACTGGGCAGGCCTGCACACTCAAAGGCAAGGGGAGATTCTGGCTTTTTCTGAGCCAATGAGTCCAGTTTTGGGAAGGAAGTAAGATTTGCAGTTGTGGCCATGCACTCAAAAATTTTATGTGTGTCCCAAGTGCTATGCACAGTTATGCTGCCCTGCAATGTGTCTGCAAATTTGTCACCATAAAAGAAACCTAACTCTTTAAGACAGCTGCTCTAGTTTACTTTTTCTTTTTAATTTTTTTTCTTGGAGGATATTTGTTTACTAACTCAGGATATAGGGAGAACAGAGTTTTACAGGCTTGCTTTGTAAACTCAACATTTTTTTTTGCAAGGGAGCAATTGTAATGCAGAGATGTCTGGGTGAGATACCTGAGTAAAAGCATTCAGTTTGGCTCTGCACTACATGTGGCTGAAATTATTCTGCTGAAAAACAAGGTGAACTTTTCCTCATCAGTTCTATGCCAGTGCAGCCATCCCAATACTAATACTCCAGCTGCAACACTGTCCACTGTTAAGGTAGATTTTCTGGGAAAAAAGAGATTATTAAAAGTATATGAGACCTCAAAATATGTGGCACTTCTCTTCCATTTTTCTCACTGGTCCTGAAAAATCTTCTCTGAAAAACAAGAGCTACAACAATTATGACTCAGCTTTTCAGCTGGCTGATCTAACAATTCATCCAGGAAGCAGGTTTATGTGGTCATGTGTGCAGGAACTAGGGCTCTTAAAAATTAGTTGTGGCATAATTATTTACTTTAGAAAAATAGTATTAACTTTTACTCACCACTTTTCTTCTTCTACTTGAACTCCTATGGACTGGAACTTACTGGTTACTTTATTATCACCTGGTATGGTGGATTCTTCAGCACCATCAACCTTAAAAAAACCAAAACATGACAGGTAATTAGAATGTATTTTAGCAGAGATATCAGCTGGCTACTTGCAGTTGCTATGCACCTTAACTACTAAGTGTCTGCACACAGAGCTTGTACCATGAGTTCCTTCATCTAGTCAGTTTCTTTGTGGTGTGCTTATTTCAGATGTTATTAGTGAATATTCATTATTCTTACTCTATAAAGCATTTCTGGCAAGACAATATTCAGCCTGCAACATGCAGATGGATTTTATCTGGTATTTTATGGATGTTCACATTTGTCAGAGCACATCCCTGAGCAGCTGTAACTCCAGGTATTGTGCCTCACCATTTGTTTGATTTTACCTTCTATCTGTACATGCATGCATGTGTGAACTCATATCAAAATCAGGTGTCTATTTTGTTTAAATGTTAGTGCCTTAAATTAGAGCACTGCAGAGAAAAGATTTTAAGAAATCAGATATGAGTCTTAGATGCATTTTCTTTACTGCTTCATCTTGCCAACAGGTGATCACCAGGAGCATGGGCTGGAACTTAATACTAGCTCCAGCTCCATGAGGAGATTTGTGCCAACGGTATAAAGTCAAAATTTAACCACAGATGTGTCTTTCAACAAAATCACAATATTCTGGGTCCAATCAGTGTAGTTGTTAATTCCCAATGCTATATATAATATGGATAGTCATACAAAAAAGCCATTTTCCAGCAGACAGAATTTTTGGGCCCTAGCAGTGTTGTGAAGTGATCTGTAGCCTCAAACTGACCATGGGTGTGCAAAATATCCAGCTCTAGTGGTGTTCCACCAACAACTTCTTGTTGAGAGCCACTTGACCAACCTGTGCTGGAAAAGTGCTCAGTGAGGGATGGGAGTTACAGAAGCTGTTCTGTGAGGTGAAGTACTTCCTTGATATTGAGGGTTCTGGGGAGATAAATACACCTTAAATCCCATATCTGACAGAGTGAAGCAACCTTTTGATGGAAGAGTTTTTCTTTGCTTAACTTTGCTTGTTTGCTCAGCAGATTTACAGCAAAGGCTTGCAGTGTCCTAAGAGTGACTGAGGGGTGTAGAGGACACTCATGGAGGTTCATCAGAAGTGCACACTACGTTTATTTGGCAGAGGAAAACCAAGAATATACCTATGGCTATTGCAGCTTGCCCTGCTCTACAGAGATGGGCTGAATGATCATTAAGGTGTATACTTGATCTGAGTTCAAACTAAGCCTGAACTAGGCTCCCTTTACTCAGTGAAGAGACTGACTCTACTGCCAGTCAGAGGACTGACAGTGTACCTACCTCCTTTAGGGCAGTTGTTTGTAAGAGAAGTAATTTCTGGCATCAACACCTATCTTAAGGTACTTCTACTCCCACACTACCCCTTCAGTCATGCACAAGCATGACTGCTTGTGCAACGATGCTGCAAAATGGATCAGACAGCAGACTAGTGAAATAAGTTCCTTTTGTCTGTGAAGCCTGTCTGACTCTGAAAAGCTCATTGATGTGCACAGCTGTGAGGGTGGCACCATGCACAGGCAGGAATCCTGTAAGACTGTATCACTGCTGAACGTTTCGCTTCATGTCATCCCAGCTTCAGGTGGTTTGTACCACATCTTCATTGGTTTGTACACAAAGCCTGCCTTGGCAGACTCTCACGTACCATCCCCAGATTTCATGATTATTTCATGTGATTATACTGGTCATCTGTAAACTTCAAAGTTTAAGAGGGAGATTGTCAAAAGCTTGAAGAGCATTTGGAGCTCTGTTTTCCTCAGATCTCAGGAAACTGAGGCCTCTACACCTTTCAAAAGCAGCAATTGTTACTTGCAACACTACCTTAAGAAGAGATAGCAGGGAGATGGTCTCTCAAGAACCATGATTCACATTACCATTGTTCATTTTGGCTTCTGCAAACATGGAAATTATTTCCTTGCACCCATTGCTTTGCAGGGTCTTTGCTAAGAAGTCTTGGTTTCTTGGATTGGTGAAAGAAGGGATTACAATAATATAATGGCATCTTAGGCTTGGCTGGGAATGAGAACACATAACAGAGGAGTTTTCCTCTATCCCTGTCCCACCTGGATCTTTCTCCTGTGTTTAACACTGAACATCAGCCCTTCTTTTAGAATATACCCAAAACAAACAGCTGTGAAGCAGTAAAAGTCTACAACAAAGGCAGTGAACTGAACCCACAGGCAATAGTTATTATTGCCCTTCTAAGAAGAATTGAGAGAAAAGTCACAGCTTCTCCAGCAGCTACCCCTGGGATGGCGTACTTCAGCACAGCACCTCTCATCTATCTCATCAGGCTGATACAGAGATTTCATGGTAAATTCTTAGACTTTACTAATCAGATAAGCCTGTCCAGGCACATAGTGCAGTGCTTACAACCACCTTCTGCAAGAAAAAAAAAAAAAATGGTGTCTTCCTGTGAAGGCTGATAAGCTGTGGATTGCTATTCTATTTGCTCGAGATTCATCTCCTGTCAAAACTTGTGTTGATTCTCAGTTGATTTTAAGTTCAAGCACTTTGTTACAAGAGCTAATCCTCCAAACAGATAGTTGGGAGTCCTATGCACATCATTTTTTTGGGGGGGAGTAGGGGGTGGGAAAGATTAATTAAGAAAGCAGATTACACGACTCCAGTTTATTTACTCTTGTTCTTTCTGTAAACGTGAATGAACTTTGGCAGGGTTAGTTTTCTTCTTTCATTCCACTAGAGGTAACAAAATGCAATTTTCTTTAACAAGGGCAAATCAGAAGGAACTTATCTTCTGTTCTTGAGGCTGAGATAAGAACAATGCTGCCTCATTCAAGTGGCTACCAGTCATTATGAAATGCATGAATAAGCAGCGACAATTAATTCAGTGAGGCTGGATGAAAATATTTTTTTTTTGGTGATAGTGTAATGTAAATCATTGTTTTACACATTCCCTTTCAATGATTTAATTCATGCCTTTCTGACCCCCGCTGTGTTATGATTCATAGATTAGTGCTCATGTGTGTAATTTAACAGAGCTGAATAACAAGCAGCACAGAGACTCAAACAAATCCTTGCATCTGATGTATTTATGATAAATTAGGAAAACATCATTAGTACCATGCAGAATGATTATGCTGGTGCAAGCTCTACATAGGTACCTGTCAGAACAAGAAGAAAAATACACACAAAACATCGTATAATGAGCAGTAAAACAGATGTAGAAATCCAAAACAACGGCAAGCATATAATCCGTGTCACGTACTGTACCTGTATTCCAATGGATAAGCATCTGTTTTTCTTGAAGTGGTCCTTCTTCCTATCTTCTACTGCAACAGTGGCAATGGTTGTGGTGGTGGTGACAGTGGCAGTATTGTTCCCTACATGTTGGCTCGCAGGGCCGTGGATCTGCGCGTTGGCAGCTTCAATAGCAGCTGTCAGTGCCTTCATACTGTCCAGGCTTTCCGTGGAGTTGCTAAGTCCAGACTGGCTGATGATATCGCCCCTCTGTCCATGCCCATCCATGTATGCATCTTGGGCAGACTCCGTGCTGCTCTGGGCTGTGATGGAAATAAAGGGTTTGGTGGTGGTTCTCGGTGGGACTGGAGGCGGTGTCTTCTTGTAGGTGGTAATGCAGGATGACACTGGAAAAAACATAGCAGAGTTCTTGTTTGATTGATGCTGCAGGGCAAAAGGTTGCAAACGTGATCTCAAAGTATTAATAAGCATGGACAGAGCAGAGGTGAGGAGAAGCTGTCAGCCAAAGAGCCCCCAAAAGTTCATCTAAGTGCCATAGTAATACCTTGCTTATCAGTGTCTTCTATTCCTCCTTTGTGAGTGGCAGAATTGCTAGTAGGGCAAATTGGGAGAGAAAATATCTATTTGCCAAGTTCCTCCTTAGTCTTTTTAGGATTGTTTTCCTCAGTGTATTTTCTACTAACTGTTCTAAGTCCCATGGGAACAAGACCTTCCACCAAAAGGTTCTGTTTATGGCTCCCAAACAAGATTCACAAGGATGGTAAGACTCCAGCCACTTATCCCAGCTAAACTGTACTTCAAGCAGTTTTATTGCAATTGTTTTCTGTCTCTCTACCCTGTCCTACTATATGCAGAATTTCAAACCACATTTTTCTGATGAGAGACAGAGATTCTCAAATCATCCTTTATCAAAGTTTGTTAACGCTCACCATGCTTGGACTTGTGTAGTTCTTTCTATAAAATGTCTCACTTGTTGCACAGACTTCTCAAATACTTTGAAGTGCTTTGTAAGTTATTGAGGACATATTTAAAAGAACATTTTGCCACACCTAATTTCTTACCATAAATATAACATCAGTTCTGGAAAAAAAAAAAATTGCTTGATTTTACACACAGGGAGTTAGTGTAATGAAGTCAATGGCTAAAATCTGTCAGTTGGGGGTAAAGTGTAAGTATAAATGTTAGCAATAACAAAGACTTTAATAAAAGTTCATATTTTGAAGGCCACGCTCTCTTTGTAAGTGCTGCTATGTGCAGTTATAAGCTTAGCTTGAGGTTCCCAGGTTAAAACTATTGTTCTGTATACATAGAATTACATACAGAAAGCACTACATGGAGATTAAAACATCTTCCTTTAAGGGTTAGTTGGCAGCTCTGCATTACTGAAGTCCTGGAATGCTTTCAAGGGAGGAAAGAAAGTCCATTAAGAACAAAAAACAACCACGATATGCTCTATTTTTTAACAAAATAAAATGCAGGCATGAACCTGTGCAAAGTTCAGACACAAACTTGTTAACATAAAT
Source organism: Urocynchramus pylzowi (assembly GCA_013397555.1). NCBI lineage: Eukaryota > Metazoa > Chordata > Aves > Passeriformes > Fringillidae > Urocynchramus > Urocynchramus pylzowi. The sequence goes on from VZRH01002963.1 coordinate 122,584, forward strand.
TCTTATTAACAGTAATCATATGGCAAGAAATGATTCATCAGATCATTTTAACTGGCAGACGTCTATGCCACCCACATAAAAGGTAACTCTACTACAGCTGTTCTGCTCTCTGTTTGCACTGTATCTGCTTGTCGAGCCAGAAGCCATTATGGTATTAATTTGACTAGCTCACATCCATATGCCTCATATCTCCCCATAGCTGTAGGAATAGTTACAGTGTGAAAGGTGTTTCCAGGGCATGAAATCACACAGGATTTTTTTTTTATAAGATTTTTTTTGTATAAGTTTCTGATAACATGTCTGAACCCATGTTAAACATGTTGAATACTAATGGAAAAAAAGAGTGTTTCAGGTAGTGAGGGTTTTGAAACTATGATTCACTTCTGAAGAATCAAACAGAAACCACGGCATCTCTGAGAGAAGAGATGGCTAAAAATGGACTTGTCAAATTTTAACTCTGGGGAAGTGAATAGTTGATAGAGTTAAAGGTGTTTTACAAAGTGTTCATGACGAGGTCAATGCCCGGAACTAACAGAAAGGATGACAGTTTTACAAAGGGGATTATAAATGTTGTGCTGTTTTTCATTGGTTTTGATTCTGTCAAAAAGCATCTGTTGTGACAGCACATGCAGGTAAACCAGCTGCTGTTGCTGCAGCACAGTCATGTGCTCCTGGACTCATGGAGAATTGTGGAGGCTGCTGCTTGAGTCGGGATACCCCAGAAATACTCCGGGTGGTTCACGGTCAGGAGAATGTTCTCCGAGTTGTGGAAAAGCAAACTGCAATTCAGCACAGAGGAATTCAGAGCACACACACACACACACACATATCCAGGTAATGCTTTGGAAAGCTGGTGCCAAACTTGTCTAATAGAGGTTCATGAACAACGCCACATTGCAATTCAGCAAAGTATAAATTGTACCATTTAAAATATGCTATGAAAGGTACTGGGGAACTTATGGGGACATGCCAGCACCTTCAGTACATCCCAGCACGGCACATAAGTATCATTTTTCTTACACAGCAGAAAGGGAAATGATTATGAAATACACTTGAAATGGTGTCTTAGGTAGGAGAGAGAGCATCAGAACCAAAGAGAAAGCCTTAACAAGACGGGACCCCACATCACTGGGCATCCTGCACTAGAAAGAAAGTCAATAGCAACTGTCTATTGACAGCTACCATGTTCTCTGGACACAGCAGTACAAATACAGAATTGCCTGATTAAGCTGTCTTTCATTCTGTTGGTAAATGTACTCAATGAGGAGTATAATCCACACCGCAATGAAAGATGTTTGCACTCAGCTAATTAAATCTAAAGTTATTCTTAAGAGAGGGAGAGAATTGACAAGTCACACGGTGAAATTGTAAAGAGAAATAGCAAAACGTTCTTTTAGCAAGTCAAAACAAATCCTCGGTTTCCTGGAGTCACGCAGCACGTACTGTACAGCTCCAGAGAAGCAGAGTGTGCAAGTCATAAAAGAACCCCAGGCACTTCATTACTGGAAATGATGTAAGCTCCTGCCGCTCCTCTGCAGAAACGACACAAAAACAATGCCGGGGCCGCCGCCGCCGCTGTCGGAGGCAGCTGCTCTCAATGCCGGGCGCTCCGAGCCGCTGGGGCACAGCAATGAAAGGCTTTCGGTGCGGCAGTTCTTCTTCCCGTGCGCTCAAGTACCTGGCAACCTGTGTCAGGGCAACCTGAAGCATCTGCGGCTCCTCAAGTGGCCAAGGTATTTTGAATGCTGAGCTGCCCGAAAAACAAAACGAGCGCTCCCCAAGAAAACTGCCAAAACGCTGGAGCTCTCCTTGTCAAGCCAGGAGAGCCTGAGCATTCGGTGGGTGCAGGGAGAGCACATCCAGGCGGCGTTTTCCCCTGCGGGCGAAGGAGGAAACTCATCTCTCCAGCTCTCCTGCGGCAGGAGGACCCAGAGGGAGAGCACGACAGGACCACAGGACACGTGAAAAATTTGGAGAAATCCGCACTTCACACACAGGGAGCTTTCAGACTGTGAAAGCTAATTTAATCCACATAAGGAAGTGAATTTAAAGGGCTGTATAAATGCCCTGATAAATCTGTTCTTGGACATAGATCAAGGAGTGAAGTTCTGTATGGAAACTGATCTGACTGGAGAGTCAAGTCAAAGTAGTCTCGTGAATCATTAAAATTGTTTAGATATGGAGTTAATCAGAAATCTCTTGTTCTGAATAGTAAAAGAACCCTCAGTTTGACACAACATAGACTAGTTTCCACATTTTTTTCCAGAGAGCCCATGCTGTTGAAGCAGGTATGCATTCCTCTCCTAAGGCATATGCAAGGTTTAATCCAGAAACTAGTTAAGTCATGCACAAGAATCCTCAGACAGTCAGACCACTTTGAATCAGGCTCACTGTTCCCAGTGCATCAGTCCTCCAAGTTATGCTCTCTTTTCCTTTTGATCTTTACCCTGTTTCTGTGTACTGCCTTCAGGTTACAGTTTAATCCCAAATACCTAGTGAAAAAACCCACTTTCTCCAGATTAAAAAAAAAAAAAAAAAAAGAAGAAGCCACGGTTTTTGTCTTCCTAGCCAGTATTTCCAAACAACTAGCTCATGGGAGAGGAATTTGGAACAGGGAGTGTCAACCACCCAGTTCAGAAGGAAGTCTAATGATAAAAAAAATAATCCCAGATTGCATAATAATAAAGGCTTGAATTTGAATGTTTCATTGTAAGAGTACTTCAGTTGTTTAAACATGCTCACTAGGGGAGATGAGCCCTCAGGAATAAAACATCAGCATGCAAACACAAATTTTTGACTGAGTGAATGGGTGCTCAGGAGAACCTCAATGCAGATTAATATTTGTGAAGGGATCAAATTCATGCAGTGCTTTGAACAGTTGAAGTGATGAGACACATCAGTAATATCTTTCTAACTTGGTAGTCCTATATAAACTTGATTAACAAGAATAAATGAACGCACAAATTCAAGTAACATAATAGTGTTTCTTCTGAGAAAAAGCACAAACCCCACAGTTTGAAAGGAGGAACAAAGGACACAACTTTCTCAGCACGAGAAAGATGTGGACCTGTTGGAGTGGGTCCAGGGGAGGGCCATGGAGATGATCAAATGGTTGAAGCACCTCTCCTGTGAAGGCAGGCTCAGAGACCTGGGGATGTTTAGCCTGGAGAAGGCTCCACAAAGGCCTCACTGTGGCCTTCCAGTATCTTAAGAAGGAGGGAGAGGGATTTTTTATATGAGCAGATAGAGACAGGAGAAGGGCAGTGGTTTTAAACTGAAAAAGGGCAGGATTAAATTAGATGCTAAGCAGAATTGACTCCAAGGGTGGTGAGGCACTGGAGGCTGCCCAGAGAACCTGGGCAAGCCCTGGGCAAGCCCTGGAAGTGCTCAAGGCTAGCCACTTGGATGGGGCTCTGAGCAACCTGGTCTAGTGGGTGGTGTCCCTGCTCATGGCGAGGGCATTGGAACAAGATGATCTTTAAGATCGCTTTCAACCCAAACCATTCTGAGTCAGATTCTAACTTGTACACAGCTAAGCATGAGGATAAAAAGCAGGAGATCTTCCATGCTGCACAGATGGACCTCAGTCTTCTGATTTACTGTCTGTTAAATGGCTGTGTTAACAGTGGTGCCCTTGCACCTCACTCAGCTGCAATGCAAAACACAGATATAGGCAGACCTCAGCAGACCTAGGCTTCAGTACTGCAGTCTCTGGGTTTAGAGGGGCAGTGCTTGATTTGGCTTGTTGGACTCAAACCATACACATATTTCCTTATTTTTTTGAGATCTGGGGGGAATGCCTGAAAGTAGGGTTTCAGATCCTGTATTGTTATTTTTACATGCAAAAAATCGGTATGAAAACGGAGCATGCATTATATTAATAAAAAACTAAGCAGATGGTTTCTGAGGATGTAGAGATTTACTATTGCAAAACTGAAGCAAAGATTTTTATAAGAAGTTTTAAACTGCCCGAGGGAATAATACCACAGTGAGTTATGGATGTCATTATCCCAAATGAGAGCTACTGAAGTCTAGATACCACACCATCAGGAATTCTGCCAAGGCCATGCTTTTTCCAGACCTCCCTCACCGCCAAGCTGATACCTTATTTGATGAAAGCCTAAGCTTCACTGGCTTAGGAAACAGGCAAAACTAAAAAAACTAAAATCCTGAAGAAATTTATACAAAGTATTTAAACTATTTTTATGGCACACAATACCACCACAGACTTAATATCCCAAGCACTCCGAGTTTTAAAGCCGTTGCTGGTGACCTTTTCCTAAGTCTGGACATTTTTGTTTGCAAGTAGTGTGCCTCCAGCTTCCCAGCTGGATACAGTGAAGGATCTCCTGAAGGTGAGACTAAATATGGCTCATCCTGCATCTTAAATGGAGTTGGAAAATCTGCATGTGCATACCCAGTGGATGACAGGTGAATATTTCTCCAGCAGATTTTTTTTTCTCCTTTTAATTTCTTCTGCTGGAAGCTGCTGATGCCAGTCAGAAGCTTAATTGCTACCCCAAGGAAGCTGAATTATTGTGCAGAGAACAGGTGAGACAGCCAAAGGTGTCTGCTAAATGCAGTTTATCACTAGGATATTATCACAAATTATGGATGCACAGACAAAATCCAGGGAATGGAGGCTTCCTAGGAGACCCACTTCACTCCTTGTACTACCCAGCTGCTGCTGAACTTCTCTCTCTATAAAAATGACCAGTACATTAACAGCACACAACTTAAGCAATTCAACTCTTGTGCCCCAAAAGTCAGGAGTCTATAAACAACTGAATCTCTGGAAAAAAGATTTCACATTAACTGAAAGTTATTACCCAGAGTGGATCACTGATGGCTTATAGTATTTAACTCCCAAAATTTGTGAACTTCACTGGTGTCAAGCAATTAGCAGTTGGTTCTATTTATAGATATATGCACACACGTACCATATATACCTGCTGAAATTCAGTCAGGCTGAGAGAAATCAGAAGAGAAACAGTTTTGGCCTTGCCCCTAACTTTTACCTAAAAACAAAACATCTGGAAAAACACCACCAAGGACTTCAAGGATAAGCATGTGAGTCTGTTCAGGACAGAGTCTCTCCTACAGATTTGAAGATTCAATTGCTTCAGTACAGTCATGGTAGAAGTTCTCTGATACAGAATATCAACCTCTACATGCAATGAAACATGATGAAGGAAAAGAAAAAAGAAAAAGAGTAAAGCAGAGTGGTCTTTTTTTAGTTAGCATGTGAATTATTTACCATCTTTTCACAGCTACAGCCCTTTTTCTGAGAAAATTGGGGAAACACTGCTTGATCTGTTGCTTAAACTAAGACTATCAAACCATCCAAATGCTTTCTGCACTTTGCCAAAACTTAATTTCCCCCCGTCTTGGAGCAGTAATGGAAAATGCAAAACATTATAATTTTAGATGAAAATAGGGTACTTAAAAGTATTTTGTTTCAGAACTTATATGTCATAAAATCATCATGGTAAGAAATTAATAAGCTTTCTGAATATCAATACTTATTTTTGTAAAAGGAATTTATGGAAAACAAGGAAAACCTTGTGAAATATGGTAGTATATCCCTCTTAGATCAAGAATGTGTAACAATAAATAAATGTAATAATATTCAGCTTAATGAAATCAGATTCTTTTCCCATATATTTTCCAGTAAGCAACTTCACTGGCACTTTGATATAATACTTTGTTATTTGTTCCTGCAACACTCTCGAGTTCCAGAATTTGCATCTTTTCCCCTTGGCAATAATGTTAGTAAAACAAAATGGGCAATTTTTTAAAAATGTGGAGTGGTGCTAACCAAATACAGACACATCTACGTAAACAGATATTTATGTAAAAACACGGTACAAGAACCAAACCCAAGATTTTCAGAAACACAGGGGGTTGAACAGTCTGCAAATATCTAGTCACCGTAGTTAGAAGATGTATTTAGAAGTTTCCAAATCTGATCATGCTCTGAAGAATTAATCTCTTATTTTTTTGCCTACTGAGTAGTGGTAGAATGTAAAGACTTTGCCTACAGGTGCACACTGCAATTTCCTGGTGCTAATAACTTAAAAACCTGTGTCTTGGTTACATTTCTAAACTGGATTCTTGAAAACCTCACCCAGACTGTGAATATAAAACCTAATTTCCAGACTGTATCAGTAGCTCTTTCAACATGCCAGAAGTCAGTGTGCCATAGTGTAGCCCACACGTCCCACTGTGTTTGGGCATGTCACTGTAGGTGCTATTTCTTGAAATTGCCATGTAATAGTAGTAACCACTGGTGCTGGCCATATTAATACACTCTTGTATATAAGCTGTCCCTTCAGTTACAGAAGGAATAGTTCATATCTGAGCATCCAGGAGGCTTAAACCCTATCAAACCTGGAGATACATCAAGGCAGATGTGTGGGCAGAACCAAGCCCACATGCAAGTAACAATATCCTGATCTTTACTGAAGCAAGTACTGTGTGGTGTGCCTTCCTTCACAGTTTGTTAAGAAGAACTGCATTTTGTCCTTCCTGAGCCTCTGCTGCCAATGTCTCATCCTTTCATGGTGGCAGACTGATCATAAAGCAAGTTTACCAGTCAGTCATTTTAGGAGGAGCTTGTCACAAATTTGATTAAGCAATTGCAAGTTGAAATTGTATAGTTCTCGTCACATAAGGTCGGACTAAAGAATAATTAGGATCCTCCCCTTCTGAATCCCTGAATCCCAGAAACCAACCTGTGAACCTGGAGGAGACTTAAGCAAGCCAATTATCTCTGAGTAATCTGATAATGAAGCATTTAAGTTAGCTAGGTATTAATGTTGCATCACTCTTTTCAACATTATGGCAAAGATTTTTTTTTTTTAAGCTCTATACTGCAGCTAACTTTCAAAAGGCAGCACTTGGCTGGGGTACTGACATTTCAAAGTGTGATTTCTGTATAAGAAAAAATGTCTGTAAAAGTTGTTCCCTGTTCCTCAGTCTGGAACTGTACCTTCTTTGTTTGCTGCTGATGTTAGCAAGAAAACAAGTTTCTACTGGTTTTTACTCCCAGTGGTTTTCTGAATACTTAATAAACTTAAGATAGGGTAAGCAGAATTCTGTATTATTGCACACATTGGTATCAAGCTGGTCTCACAGAATTTGATTAGTGATGCATCTAAATTGGCTTAGAAATTAATTAGTTTAAATTGCTGCAAACCCACCCCTGATGTGGACATATTTAGAAGTGAATATAACTGTTAATGTCTTTTTTTTAAACTTAAATGAAAATGAAGGAAATAAGAGTGATTCTTTCAAATAATTTACTGCAATTAACTGCATCAGTTCAATGATTTTAAAGTGATATCCTTTTATGCCATGGTGTGCAAACAAGCTGTACATTGTTATCAGTTATACCCATTTGAATCCAGTAAAAACTGTATAAGTATCATTTAACCCAGTAAGAATTTGTGAAATGTAATTTTCTGGGTAATAATCAGTTTTCAGGGTTGCTATATTTGAGTTCATTTGTGCCTGCATGGTTTGCTTACTTTTATATCTGGGATTTTTTTTTTAAAACTACACTAAACCAGAGAACACAATGAACACACATTGTTCTAATGTATTGGTTAATGAAATTTTCAAAGCTGACCCACAATGAGAAAGTTCTACACTATGAGACAGCTCTGTGTGTGTGTATATTTATATATAAAATACACATACATACACATATAGGACAGTTACATTCATCCAGCCATTAGGAGACTGGTATACACAGCAAATACAGAAAGGTAGGTACACCAGTTTTTCATGCTATTCAACCCTAAGGCTGTTCAGAAGATTTTAAGAAATCAAGAAAGTCATTGCTCTGACATAGACTATTTAAATGCATTTAATACAGACTATATGAGGTGGGATTTATTATATTTGGTACAATAGCCAAACTGATTATTAATCAAACTATTTTATGATGCTGCTGAGTATAGGCTGGGATTCCTCAGAGCAGAAAGCACTTTGTCATCTGATCCAGCAATTAACTCAAATCTCTTTAAACCCTTAAAAACAAAGTATATATTTTTTTCCTCAGTACTTTGTGCCACCAAGGCATTACTTCTTTGACATTGTCTCAAAAGTCAACATTTGAGTTTTGAGAATCTTGTTTTATGCTACTTGATATATAAGATTTTATTAAATAGTTTGCCTAAGAGTTAAAAGTTATTCAAATGACAGTGATGATGAAGGGCTGCTGTATTTTAATCAGACAGATGTTGGGAAGAAACTCCATGAGTGCCAAAGACAAGAAAATAAAAGCCAATGTAAACTAAAAGAAGAATGTCATTGATAAAAACAATAGGAACAACTTTTTAACTACTATGAAGTGCCACGAAGCACCACAAGAACTGATTTCAACTATTTTACTGTGAATTTCAGTGTAACACTACAGGGTTGAAAAACCTATGCAGGTATAACAGCACACTATGCTCATAGATAAAATCCTTATAAACATAACTGTAGAAAACCAGGTTTCAGGAAGAAAAGGATCACGTGCCTATTGAGCAAGAACATCTGTTCAGACAGGGAAGTACTGACTTGTTTTTAAGCAGCCAGTACTGCATTTTTCAGCACACTTATCACTTTTGGGGTGTTCCAATCCAAGCAGGAATGCCTAAAACAAGCGAGTTATGCTCATGCATTTCTTAAAAAATCAAACCAAAACCAAAAGCAGGAGCTGCTTGCTGCAGGAAGAAGGGAGGAAAGAAAGAAAATTACAGCTAAATCTGTGCTCCAGGCTGAACAGTGACTTGTCACCTGAGAGAGAGAATTATGCCCCAGTTTGAAAGTTTTGCCTCTGCTGACAGGGTTATCAGATGACCTGCAAAAAGTCACCTGTCAGGGCAGATCCTCTAGCACTGTGAGGGAGAATCCAATCCTGTCTCAAATAAGGAGGAAATGTTGACAAAGTGTTTACACAAGAAATTATACTTATCTTTGGCCTAATTTCAGGTAAACTGACTTGAGAATGTCAGCACTTTTCTTGAATTAACTTGAAAAAATTGAATTGTTTGGTGAACAATGCATATGAAAGATACGCTTGAAATACACATTTGGTGTTGAGAGGAATTAAAGTCTACACCAAACCCTGATTTATCTCCTCTCATTTTACATTCTAATGAACAAGTTACATCCTTGCTCAGTGACAGGTCTGAGGTCACCATGAATGACCTCATCCTTTCAGCTATTTGCTTCTTTTTTATGACAAGGGTACTATTTAATAATGCAACAAGTCAGCTGAAAATACTCTTAATGTGAAAAATTCCTAATGATCAGCCCAAGTGCCCTGAGCACAAAAAATACTGACATCTCATTTACAGGCGTTATAGTGTACAGATAAGAGCATTTCAATAAATCTGAGCACAAAAATCACTTATTGTTGGAAGCCCTGAATTAGTGCCCAGAGGAGACTTAGATACAGAAAGATTCATGTAGCCCTGGCATGCATGAAAGAGGACAGACCAGTCTTGTGTGACTTTTAAACAAGGTTTGAGTGAAAGGCATTGCAATTTCTTTCCACATATTTCTCAATTTATTAAAAAATGCCTGTAATACAGATTCAGAGTTTGAGGGAGATGTCAGACACAAACCCCTGTATCTTCCTTGGAGACTAGCTGCATGCCTGATAATAGTCTAAGAGCTGTTTTTCTTATTTTTTGTTCATTTATTTTTTATTAAAAAAGTCATTCAGTAGAGGCAGAAAATTTAAAACTTGCCATCATGATCCTGAAACCTTGAGTTTGTGCCATATCACTGCAGTGACAAAAATAATGGGTTTATTTTACATAGTTTCTACAAGGACAAGAAGCATTGTCACAGTATAGAACCATGAGAATAAACACTTTCTCCAAACCACTCATTTAATTTCCCACTTACAGTTTACTTTAGCAAGAGATTTTGGAATTAGTGCTCATCATTAGCACCTCCCTTTCCTCTAACCCCTAGACAGCAAAATAATTTTAGCGTTTCTCACCTTTACTTAAACATAAAAAAGTGAATAATGCATTTTGTAGTGACTTTGCTAAAAGATAAACCCAGACATTCTGGGCTGGCTAAGTCAAAAGGTAGACCCAGGACACCTATTTGACACACAAGAAGAGAAAGCAAACAAGCCCAAACAAATTATGACACTTCAAATTATTTAGACCTTTTGAATCTTTAGACTACATAAATGCTTTCTGTAGATCGCAAGGCCAATAGAAAAATCTATACCATGCCAACAAAATGAATCCTACAAATCCATACAATTTCACATGCACGTAGCTAACACTCCAGACCTCTCTGTGCATGAAATGAAAGAAAGATCAAATTTATAACCAAGGCTTCAATTTTTGAGTTTTCTCCTTACTGTTTCCTGCCCCAGCCTGAAACTTCCTCTTCTTAGTCATCTCTCTAAAAAGACCCTTTTGTCAGAACCTCATATTACCCATATAGACTTGGTATTTATTTTGGATTGGAAGTCCATTTCTGAGACTTTACTGTGTAAGCCCAAATCTCTTGGACTGAGAGATTTGGAGGATACTAGCACAGGCTTGCAGGATGTGGAAGAAAGGGGAAGAAATCAAGTCTGGATCCTCTTGTACAAATAATTCTGTTACAAATAAATAAATAAATAATCAGACTGATACAAATAGCTGTGAATGTTGGTCAAAACCAAGGATGCTAAGCAGAGCAACTCAGCCTGGTTCAACTCAGGCTGCTTCGCTCATCTCTGCTTTGCTTGAAAACCTTTCTGTGACCTCAATTTCTGTTTGCACGGATGTTTGAAGAATGTCTGTCTTAACACCAGCACCTTTATCTGCCTGGTTAACATGTGGTTACTCATTATTTGTTATTCTCATCAAATTACAGAGCCTGAGCAGCATCACTGTCAAATGCCAATCACTGTGCACAAAAAGCAAATAATTAAAATGGACAGATGATGAATAATCCACAGGCCAGGGTCTGCTTTTCCTAAACTGCCTGTTAACAAATGAAAAACAAATACATGTGTAATAATGATGACTGTTTACAAACAATTTGTGAACTGGAAAAAAAAAATTAAAATTCAAGATTAAAATCAGTTCCAGTGAGTAAATCAGTCAGCTCTTGTTACTAAAAATATTAATATAATTTACTTTTTATCACAGGAGATGTAAGATGCACAGAGTGTGCCTAGCTCTAGGTCACAGCAGCATCATCCAGGGCTGCACTGCACCCAGCTGAGAGGATGGGCTGAGGCTAGTTGGATGCTTTCCAGAAGAGCTATTACTCTGGAGTAATTGTGCATTTTGGAAGCGGTTTAAACTGAATCACTACACCCCCGTTTTTTATTTGAGATTAAGGGTATCCAGATGAAGAGCTATTGTGGAATAACCTCAGTACTTTTGGAGAATTTCCAGAGTCAGAAAGACTTTGCTACAGAGAAGTACAGCACATTGAGCCAGCAATCTTCTCCCACAACCTTTGTTTTCTTCACAGTCTGTCAAAGGTCAGGCAGGTCTGACTCCCTTCAGCTTTTAAAGACTAATAAAGGCAATATTCAAGATACTTTGGCTGAGTGACTTGGATGAAGAAAACAGCAACAAAGTGTGTGTATGAACTTGTTTCTGTCTAAAGTTTCTCAGGGCCCAGCACAATGATTAGAAAAAGCATGAACAAATACATTTTAATAATTTCAAAGCAGCTTATAACACAAAAAATGCCATTCTTTTGTGTCTATGACTGCTGTTTAATTCTCATACACTAGGAGTGAAATATACTCAAAAAATGAAGAGGAACTTTCTTAGCAGTTTTCCTGAATTTAGTGCTTAGTCCTGTGGGTGAGTCATATTTTTCTTGTTATCCCATTCAGCTGACTTTTCCATACATGTGCTGAATGTGCTATGTATTAACAGCCAAGTAGGCCACCACAGCAGTTTTCTTTGAGATTGGGAACCTGCTGATTTGACCTGCTTATCAAGAGAAAAATGTCATCTCAACAGGACAAGATTGTTTCTTATTTCTCCCTATTTCTTCTTGTGAGCAATTTTTTAATCCTCTAGAGCCAAGTAAAAAGTCACCAGTCTAGGAATTTTTTTTCCTTTTTTCTTGTTTTCTAATACTTTTACATAATTAAAAAAAATAGAAATACTTTTCTTTACATAAAAGTTTAAAATGTGAAATTGGAAAAGCATACCCTTAATGCCCTTTATAAATGCCGGTATGGAATCACTTTGTGTCTGTTTTTAAGCACATCAAGTGGAATTTAGATTTTTATAAGGCAAAACAAATATCTATTTATGAACAACTCTGGAATGATAAAGGAAAAAACATGCAAAACCTTTCAAGAGAGAAACAATTTCAAACCTTGCCATGTTTGCATGTGGTCTGTTGGGCACAGAATCACAGAATCATGAAGGTTGGAGAAGATCTTCAAGATCATCAAGTCCAGCCTTCAACAGAACACAATCCATTAAAACCGTATCATGGAGTGCCACGGCTGCTTGGTTTTTGAACACTTCCAGTGATGGTGACTCCACCACTTCCCTAGGGAGCCTGTTCCATTGCTTAGCATGTTAAGAGTCCTTCAGGATGGAAAGCACTCTAATTTAAGTTAGCATTAGAGTTTGTGTCCTAAGGTGCTCTGAAATGTTCCAGAGCCTTCTTTTCCTCACTTCCACTTTTACAAGTCAAAAGTAAGACCTCCTAGATTATGGTATTAGTCTTACTAAGGAGAGCTGAGCACACGTTACTTCATTCTTCCTTATAAAGAACATGCTGTCAAAAGAAAAATCAGGTTAAAAAGGCTATATTTCACATTTTTTAAACTGCTGTGTACCACTTGGTCAAGAACTCAGCTTCCCATGACCTTCCACAGCCTGCCATGTGTGAAATACATCCTACGTGACAATTTTAACATCAGTTGCATCAGTAACACATGTTCCTGACTGCACAGTACTCTTTTGCACTTTGCCAGATGAGGCAGAGGCTAGATGAATTGTTACTGTGCACATGCAGTTTCCTAATAAAAACAAGATGGCATTATTTTTCTTGGAAGCATATTTGGAAAATCTTACCCCACGCTGTATAATGCTCATCAGGGGTGACAGGTGGGCGAGGCACCGCGTGTGGGGCAAGGAAGAGGAGCCCACAAGGACAATAAATACCTGTGTGCTTGTACCTGCCTGAACACATAAATACAGCCACCCATGCATACACACACAGAGCTACATTCATCTTCAATTCTGCCTTTGAGTTTTGCTTTTCTTCTCATCTTGCATGATGCAACAAATTTCAAGGCATATTCTTCTCCTGAACTTGGAATTGTATCTTTGGAGTTTTTTTATGGGAGGTTCCTTTTGGGTAGCATTCACACTTCCTAAGCATATGACACTGGAAGGGATTATTTGGTCTATCCACAGCTTTCATGTTAAGTCCCAAAGTGTCTTGTAATACTGACTATGCAGACTAAAATCCCAACACTAGTGAAAGCACATAGAACTTGCAGTAATAAAAGGGCTAAAACCTCAAAACTAAAATGCTATGGGAAGTGAGCAGAAAAGCTTCAAAGGCTTGGCCAGTGACTTGGGCTAGGTGAGGGCTAGATTTCTAGATGAGGATGGATCTGCCCAGGTGATCCTTTCTGACAGGTTAAAGGTTAACCTTTAACCACAGGTTAAAGAGGTGAGTGTCCTTAGCATGAACCAGTTTGGATCCAAATGCAACTTAGTTCCCTGCCAGTTCTTCACTTTACAGAACAGCATATGGAGATATACTCAGAAATGTTTTTTCTTGAAAAAGTTTTCTTCAGCTTCAAGGTAAGTGTATGTGCATGTGCATCTATTTTTATAAAGGTGTTACTGGGACAAGGAGGAAATTATAGCTAATAGCACCAGATGTCCTACAGCTTTTTGTCAAAGACAAAAACCTCAGTTGCTCACTATGGGCTAAAAAAAAATGTTCTGCTTATGAGCAAAATAATGCATGTTATTTCACTGCTCAGTCTAGCACCAGCCCTATAATTACTGGATTCTCAACTATCTTCCACATTCCCCTTGAGCTGTGAATTACAAGTTTTCAGCATATCGGATACTAATACTCTGGCATGATTAGATTACCATTTCCACAGGTTGCCAAAGCAGAATAATAGCTCACCTAAGTATGAATAGATTCATTTACTTGAAGAGAATTTTCTTTACCTTTCAGACTAATAATCTGTGTCTAACACAGGGTAAAAAGAACACAAATTATTTTCAGGCTAGCTTCTCTTAGAAAATAAAATGATCTGTCTAGCTTTTACATCCCAGTGTTTGAAGGCATGCAGATTTGGGGGTTTTGTCTGGCTGCACTGAGGAAAGGTGCTTGCAAAATGCAGATATAGACCTGTTTTCTGTTGTAGATGGAATCCATGAGTCACTAAGGAGGCTACAGCATAATAGAAAGTAGCCATTTTGTGTTCATTTTAGTGCACAGCCTTGGACGGGAGAAACACAGAAATCCATGTAATTTTTGATGTGCTATTGAATAGAACATAAAGACTATAAATATTTTATTAGACTGTTATGGGTTAAAAAGGTATTTTGTACAGAGTAGATATTTCCCTTTGGAATTCATGAAAACATAACAACTTTGAACATGAAATAAGGACCAACATTTGAGGATATTTGTTAAGTAAAATTTAACTGTATGTTCAGAAACACTCAGATCACCAGTATGCCAGGAACTCCTGTTCCAGTGCCACCAAGCAGCTGTAATCCAGCCTAAGGGGCAGCCCCTATCACAACCCTCTCATGCTGCCAGAACTGCAGGTGAAACAGGCAGGTGAGTCCACTCTACTGTCCATTCAAATAAATAAGTAATAGATCACATGCAGCACATTTGTTTTTTTCAGGAAGCTGACACATCTCAAGTGGCAGCTTCTGTCACTCACCAGCTCCACTCGCCCACTGTTGATGAGACCCTGGTTTTGCTAAAATGCATTCACATCCTTGCCCTGCCCCATGGGATAAAGCACACAGACACACACAGTGCCTTCCCAGCTGTTCACATCTTACAAAAGGTTTTTGGTGGATGCAAAACGCCAGAGAAATCAGTGAAAACTTATAGGAACTTCCATCAGTGAGCAGCCTTTGTAGGCCATCCCTTGTGTTTGCAAATGAAATTCCTGCCACACATTTGTGGCCTGCTTGGCACTCTTGCCTGTGTTTTAACTCTCTGGTTTATAATTTTATTATTTTAATATGGTCTCCAGGCCATGTGCAAACAACCGTTGCCTTATGATATTTCTCTGCAGTGATTACATTAAAGCCTTGTTAAAAAGGCAAATCTAAACAACTTTGGAGATGCTCAAGGAGAACCACAGATTTCTTCTTGACATGTATCATTATGTAGTTAAAGAACATTCCATGAAACACAAGGATATTTATTATTCAACAGATTACACTCTGTTACAGCTTAAGCTTGTCTGGAAATAAAAGGACACCATTATTTAATTAATGACGGTTTTCAGATTACATCCAGAGAGAGAATAGCTGCCTTTTCAGTTTTTGTTAGTCCATATGTGGCCACTGCTCACAGAAATACTACTCCCTTCTCCCTTGCTCACACACGGACATACACGTGGTTCTCCTGACTTTGTCCTGACTGTTTCTGGACAGTTTTCCATTCTAACAAGCATCTAGGCAAACAAAAACATGCTTGCTGTGGGAAAAAGAAGACCTTTACCTGTGACTGTCCACATCTCTCTCTGTCTGTAGGACAAACACTCACTGTGTTTTCTACTGTGATCTCTCTCCAAGCTTTCTGCCCCTTCCTCAGCCTGGCCTCACACTGCAGCCTTGCAGATGTTCTTTCTGAGCCTCACTGCCCTCTCAAAACTGGTGTGATTACAGCTGAATTCCTCCTTTCCTAAGAATCTCAGGACACCATATTTTTGCTTCAATGCATCATTTGATCACTGGCCTCTTGTGTCTCTGCTGTTTTGCTTTCTATAACAACACAGTAAATGTCACCCTCTTTGTCCAGGAGGATAAAGTCCCTGTCTAAGTGCCTATTCAATGCACAGAGTATGCACAAAATGCCTGAAGTCTTCCAACATGCTGTTTATGTCCTGTTGCAGTACTGTCTGTCTGAAAATCCCAGTTATGACTCAGCTTATGTGTGCTGAGCAGTTACAGTCTGGATAATTTCAGTTCCTTGCTGCTAAAGGAAATTTGAAACAAATACAAAGCACACTCACACTCCACTTAGCAAATATATCCAGAAAACAAAAAGAGGAAAAATCTGGGAGAACATGTACAAATGGCTGTAAATACCTGGAAACCACAGGCACTCTGTCAAGTAACTTATCCCACCCTCCTTATAAGAGGTATATTTGAAGGGGATGAACTACCCTTTGGCAATGTCAGCCTCCCTCTCTTTACTGAGCATCAAGCCCAGATGACTAATTTTGGATGGCCAATTAGGCAAGAGGAATCCCAATGCTAAACAACTTCAGCATATTGCTGCACAAAGTTTCCCGTGTTTACATTTAGTCTCTTTTCTCCATTTTTGTGGAACTCTGAGATGAAAAACTGGTGACAAAAAGATACTATTCTACCCTCAGAGTTTATCTGTCTCAGATGCACTGCTTGTCTCTACATAGAAGAGCTCTTTGCTGTTTGTGTATCAGTGGAAATCAGCAATTTATAGATAGCTCTTTCTAAGATCAGGAGAAAAAAATGCTTGTTTCTTTTCTCTATAATTTCCTCCAAGTTAACAATAGATATTGACCTTATGGAATTGCTGTAGCACATTGTGAATTATGTATGAAATGCAATTTCCCTGTCTGCTGTGGACATGTTTGACTGTGCTGTTTGCTGCACTCATCATCAGAGGGCTCGCAGGATTCTCAGCGACACAGCTAGGGCAACTGAATTCACCACAAAGAAACTGTCAATATTCAATTAAAATAGAATTCTATCTCATTCCTTAAAATCCAAATTCTTTAAAGCAATCAGCTTCTCATAACTCCTATCCCACTTTCTAACACAGTTTAAAACCTTTTCTTAGAATCATAGAATTGTTAAGGTTAGAAAAGACCTCTGAGATCATCACTTCCAACCATTAACCCAGCACTGCCAAGTCCATCACTAAATCATATACCCAAATGCCACATCCACATGTCTTCTGAACACTTCCAGGGAAGGTGATTTCATCACTTCCTTGGGCATCTTATTCCAATGCCTGACTACTCTTTAAGTGGAGAAATTTTTTGTAATGTCTAGTATAAACCTCCCCTGGCACGACTTGTGGCCACCTCCTCTTGTTCTTCCCTGTATTACCGGGGAGATGAGCCTCATTATAACCCCCTTTCAGGCACTTGTAGAGAGACTAAGATCTCCCCTGAGCTTCCTTTTCCCCAGGCTAAGCAACCCCAGCTCCCTCAGCTGCTCTTCACAAGAGTTGTGCTCTAAAAGCAGGATTTATTCACCCAAGGGCTCAACATAACCTTATAGTGAAGTGCAATGTTAAGTAAACAGAATGCCAAAGAATAGAATAGAATAGAATAGAATAGAATAGAATAGAATAGAATAGAATAGAATAGAATAGAATAGAATAGAATGGAATAGAATATTTTGGTTGGAAAGGTCCTAAAATAATCATCTAGTCCAACTGCCTTACCGCTTCAGAGCTGAGAAGTTAAAGCAAACTATTAAGGGCATTGCCCAAATGCCTCTTAAATTTTGACAGGGATGGGGCATCAACCACCTTCCTAGGATGCCTGGTAAAAAAACCAAACCTCAGTCAAAGGAGATTCAAAAGCATGGGCAGATGCCTCACTAGCAAGCCTAGAGTCAAAAAGTCAACAATGATTATAACCTACCTATTATTTTTTCCAGCTAAACTCGCTTCAGTAGAAGTCTGCTAGATTACATCAAATGAGTTATATCAGATAAGAGGCCCCATACAGACAAAATCTAGTTTTCATGAGTAGTCTGGTTCCTTGGTCAGCATGTTTCTTGTGCCCTCCAATTTGATCATCAGAGATCATCTGTGAGGTTTATGCATGTGACTTTTCTCAAAGACTAAGGCAAATCAGAAAGAATCAGCTGCTTTCTCAGTGGGAACACATATTTTTAGAAAAATCTAATCAGAATGTTTCTCCATAGTTAGGTTATTAAGAAGGTGGAACAGAAGCACATTTTTAAAGCACTAATAATTTTTCCTTGCTTTTGTTACATCCACTTTTAAAGTGTGCAATCAGTGTTTCTTCCCCCTCATCCTACTTTTATTATCATCCTATGAAAAAAATGCCAGTGTAACAATGTAAAATAAATGAAACTACTTATCAACAATATACAAAAGCTACAGAAGAGGGCTGAATTACTGAAGGTATTGTGAGGAAATTTCACTCAGGTGTTTTTTTCCTCTCCTCTTGTGCAAACCTCATTAACAATGTCCAGTGTGTACACCAGGAATGCAGGCTTTGGTCCTGGATGCGTAATGGGTTAGGAGTCTAGCAGGAGCCCCTGGCAACATGAGAACAGCATTCTGTCCCACTTCTCCTTTTTTGACACTGAAATTTTTTTGGGGGGAGAACCACCTACACTCACGCTTGAGCTAGTAGAAGCAGAAGCAGAAAATGTAGGCAAGCTACCTTGAACTGAGGAGCGCGTGAGTAAATCAGGCGAGCACTCAAGTACAGCAAGGAGGTTTGCGTCAATGGTTCATTCTGCTGATGCAAGGGTTGTCCTGTAAATTGCACCCAAAAGCAAGCAGAGTTGGCTTGGAATGTTTACCTCTGAAAATGAATAATAAAATGGATTATTAAAATGCACCAAATCCTGAGTTCCTTGTGGGCATGTGTAATTTGTAATTGCGGAAACTGCAGGAGCCTCCTTTTTTCCTGCTCTCAAGTAATTAAGAGTGAAACTGTTCAGCCATTCGCATGCAATGAATTTGCTCTTCCCTCACTTACACTGCTATGTCCTGTTATACATTACACATCCAAGGATTACATATTTTATACACTTTTGATCTTGTGGTGGAAATAAATTTCATAAGCCAGCCAAACTTCTCTTAACCACGTATACATCTGCTTGTCTCCCTGAAGCTTGCTGACAGTTAATTCTCTTCACATCTCCTGTAGCTGCACAAGAGGTACTGTTCCCAGTGCCCTTGCAAGGTTACAGCCAGCTCCCACCCCACATGACTAAATCAAAGCATTCCAAAAAACCAAAGGGACAGTCAAGTCTCTGGAATTTCAAAGCAAACATTTTCTGTATGTCTGGTGCTTCAACTCCTGCCAAGTCATTTCTCCTAGTAATCATGTGTTGTGTTTAGCACACCAGCCCAGCTTCTGACTCCCTTTTCACTGACAGAGCAGAGGCTTTGATTCTGGCCTGACATACACCTGGATAAATCCACCAAGATCAACAGAACTAGACAGGTATAAACTGAAAACAAATAGATCCAGATATGTGACTGTGTACACGTATATCGTGTAGTAAGAACGCACCATGATTTTTCCAGCACATCCATAGTCCCACTGACCAGCCATGAGCAGCTGCTTTTCTGGGAATGGGAGGGTCACTGTGCCAGGGCACTAAGCAGCTTGGGATGCATAAGACACTGTTGTCTCTCTGAGGACCACTCAGTGTTGCCCTGTATGGAGGGAGATCTCATATGGGACTGTGACACTGCAAGGTGGAGCTGCCAGCTTTGTGCCACTTCACAGACTCAAGGCCATATGGCTGCCTTAAGAAGTTCAGATCTGACACTGCAAGGGTTAAACTAGCAGGTCCAGACCCAACACTGGGATTCACTGACCACAATACCTAAGGATTGGTATAATTTCCCAGCTTATCTCCTATAGTTTCCTAACTCCTACAAGAAAGAGCAGCTCTCTCTCTCTCTCTCTCTCTCTCTCTCTCTCTCACATGCTGGTCCCTCACACTCTTTTCCTTCTGTCTTTACTCATTCATGCCCACTCTGAGTTTCTTTAACCTGCAATTGGTTAATGTCCCCAGGTCTGAGGGAACCTCTTGTCAGGGTTCTCCTATTTGATGAAACAGTCAGTAGCTGAATTACTGAAGAACTGAGTAGAGATGTGGTTCTTTCTTTATAGCAGAATCCCCCTTTTACCAGCAACTGTATTTAAGGACAATACACAATACATATGCTTACACACTCGTGCTTCTGTATTTTGTTTCCTGCCAAATAAGATGCTGTATTTCTGAATATTGTGATCCCTCTCTGTGTCTCATTGGAACTTTAGACCTTAGCCTGTGCACTTGCTACCCTCAACCTTGGAGATCACAAATGTGTAGGCACCATTTGAACTAATTTCCCCCAAATTTCATTTCTTTACTCTCTCCATGTACATGTGGCTCTTATTCATGTGCAAAAGTCCTGTGCCTAACAATACACAGACAACCCTGCAGTAAATGTCAAGAGGACTGCTTCGTTCCTTAAGGTTTCCAGTGTCCTCTCTCTGCCTTGAGCAATGTCCCACAGTCTAATTTGCTTTAAATACTTTTCAGGAACTTGGTTCATCTGGTATTACTCATGCTTCTAATATTACAAGGAAGACCTTGAATGACATTTAGCTAACAGGCAGTGTGTAACTATGGACATAATTATTTCTGAGGTAAAGACCTTGAGCTGAACGTGCATATGGTTTGCATTTGTTTTTAAGAGAAGCCCCTAATGAAGCACATTCCCATCCCACAAGGCATATTAGTCTGCAAAAATGGTGGAGATGAAGTCTTACCATTAATAATTAAATTTTTGTTGCTACCACAGCAGCGATCATTAGGCAATTACCTTTTGTCTTTGGAGCTATTTGTTCAGATAGGTTTGTAAATAGATCCTTCTTTTTGTGAGTCTGATACATTAAAAATAAAATAAGAAAAATGGCAAAATATCTTCTGTTCCAAAAGATGTCAAGGACTTCTTCAAATAAAATGGCTTCTGCCCCAAGCAAAATTTTGTCTGGATTTTGTTCACAGTCTTCAATGTATTTATCAACAAGCAGAAAGAAATATCCATTACTTCTACTACTTTCAGAATTAGTAAGAGGATTTTCTGAGGAAGGATATAAACTCTGAATTGATACAAGGCCACCACTGTCAAATACATGAAGCAACTAAGATCGCTTCTGTGCTTAATGAGTTGTAGTTGGTGAGTTTTGCTCAGGGTGTGTGTCCTAAGAACCACCTGCACAGCTCAGGCTTGTGGCCTCATGCTCAAGTGACCCAGACAAGGGAGGCAGAGCTCAAGCACAGGTGTTTTTGGGATATTCTTGATACTGCCACCAAAGGGGAAACGAGGGATGGACTTAGTGACTGCTGCTGGTCAGGTGTCCTCAACAAAGGCAGCTGTTGACCTGATGATGCTGCGTTTTCCTTCAATGGAAACATCCCTAGAAAGTCTTGTTTCCTAGGATCCCAGGCAAGCCAGGGCTCACCAGTTTCTGTGCAAATGCTTGGAGCACATACAGTTTAGACCCTGACCTTGTCTCAACACCCTCCCACCATATCCATAGCAAAATCCAGCTATGAGAACTGGAATGTGCTATATTTGGGGTTTTTTTTGCCACAAGTTTTCTGACATCAGTAATATGTTTGAGGAAGTGCTACTGCTTTTTGTTTTCTTTTCTCTTGCTCCTAAAACCATTTTTTTGTTTTTTTTTTAGTTTTTTTTTGAAAAGAAGAAGAATGATGGTTCTGTGCTTTGGGTCATAGAAGCTTGGATTGAAAGTGTTTGTAACCAATAATGAACATAGTCACCTCTTCTACTATTCACAAAGCTTGGAAAAAGATTTTTGGTATTTTGTTGTTATGTGCAGCATCCTTCTATAACACTTCTTATGGAACTAGGTCAGATTTTAGCACTTGTTAAGCAACTCACTTCAACTATATCTTAGTATATTCAGTGTTGATGGTTAGTGGCTGAGCAATTTTCATCACACCTGACTCTTACTGTTTATTTGTTAATGGAAACTTTTGTAAAGCACCTGCAAAAAACAACATGAGTATCTGAGAAATGAAAAGTTCTCTTTGAACTTCCCATGAAAAATGCCTGTGAAGAGTGAAGGATACTATTCAAAGAGACTTCACATTACTTTCCAGACAAAAATTATATAGGAGGAGTTGGGGTTACAACTCCTATTGCCAGGTGAGAATTAAAAAAATGGTATGCTGTAGCACTTATTCCTAAACCAAGCAATTCCACCTATACAAGATGGAATTCAACAGCAAAGTTAAATATAAAATAAATCCAACAGGATTACAGAAGGGCACGGTAACCCTGTCCCTGCAGTGACCCATGTAATAGCTCTGTGCTGGTGCTTGTGATGACATGTCAGCAATCCCATGTTAAATGTACTTTGAAGGCACATTAGCTTCTCCTCTTTGTGTGTCTGGAGGTTTTCTTCTCTCCTTTATGAAAACATTTCAGTGTCTCCTACCCTCTTCCCCTTACCCCATATCACCTGAGAACAGCATTATGTTGTTCTCTCCTGACATTCCTCCTCAGCTGACTGCTGCAATGAGGAAAGCATTTTGAGATACCAGCTCTTTTTTTCCCTCTTCTGTTTTTAGCAGAAATTCCTCCACAGCAGCTTGTTGGAAATGGCTGCTGTGTGGAAGGGATTTTGCAGCCATGTTTGCTT
This sequence comes from Urocynchramus pylzowi, assembly GCA_013397555.1. NCBI lineage: Eukaryota > Metazoa > Chordata > Aves > Passeriformes > Fringillidae > Urocynchramus > Urocynchramus pylzowi. Next base: position 145,229 of record VZRH01002963.1, read on the forward strand.
TAATGCAGGCAAACAGCTATCGCTGTCTTCCTGAGGCACAGGGGCAGAAGAGACAGACACAGCCCTAGAGCAGAGATGAGTCAGGGCACAAGAAGCAGGTCTGTGTGCCAGGTAAATGCTGTCTGGGGTGAGTGGAATCAAATTTTCTTGGTGAATGAGGGTATGGATAGGTATGGGGGCAGGGGGGGAGGGGGATTTTTAACATCATATTTGACACTCGAGAATTACAAGTTACAGAGCATTTTATACAGGCCCTTGTCACTTTGTTTCAAGTAGCTCTTCCAGAAAATTAGTTGTAAAATTCTAGGTTTGGGAGAGCTTGGAACACCATAGTTGCTTCACAGATGTTGTGGTTAGGCAGAGGAGCCCATCTGAATGAGAAAACCACAGGTTTCTTGTTTTGAGTCCACTATTAAAGCCTCCAAGTTTCGAGGCTGGCAAGGGTAAGGACAATTTTTCCATGAGAAACATAGCAGATGAAGCCTGTTTTCCCCTGGATTATTTCTTTCTCACTTCAGCCCCTTCTCTCTCTATAATCTCCACCTACCCCATTGTTTCTCCAGGTTTCTCACAGCCCATGGGAAGAGTGGCTAATTACACAATTAAGATGAAGGAGCTTTATTAAAATCTATCAGTTCATGGTATGTGCAAGTAATAATAACAATAACAATAATAATAGTAATAATAACAATATTCTCTTGCATGTATAGCTACTTTCTCTGTGCATACACTTTTTATTTACGCAAAACTTTTTCAACACCTGCTTTTGTTTTTCTTGCTGAAAATTAACACGAAGTTATTCCCTGTGCCTCTTATACTATTCCCTTTCACAATGTACTAACATCTGTGATGGGAAAAGGGTCATGGACATGAAGAAAACAATAATAGAAATTATCCATTATTCCTCATTTGTATTGCCAATCTTAACATTTTGTTAGAAAGCTCTCAAAGCCCTGGTCCTTGAATTAAGGACCTGGTCCTGTAATAAATTAATTGTAACTGAATTGTTTGAAACTCAAAATATAAATAGAGAGAAATTCCTTTTTAATACCTTATTATTGTTACTCCAGATTTGGAGTTGATGCTGCATACAAATGACAGTGAATAGTTTGGGATATTTTAGATCAGAGAAAACCTCATAACTGATGAACACAAGTTAAAATGTATCCTTCCAGAAGTCCTGTATGTGATCCCAGATTTTCTGGGAGCCTCTGATGTGAGAGAAAATTCCTCCTTTTCGCTTTTACCCCCCTTTCTCTTAATATTTCAAAATCTGAGCCTTCCAAACCACACCTCTGCTCTAAGCTAGTGAAATCAACCAGAACAATTAATAGGGGAAAAAATAAAGCTTGTATTCCATTTTAATAATTCAAAAGAGAAAAGATCTCACACTGCTGTACTATTTTGAATTTTGTGTCAGGTATCACAGAAACAAAACACATAAAAGCAAGATTAAGTGAGAAATTAACATCCTGAAATAGTCCTGAGCAATTCACTTAATATTTCAGAAAAGAGAAGCTTTCAAGCCCTCACACTATCAAGCAGGGGCCTGTACCACCCTGGTACTACAGCCTCTCTTTTTTTAGGTCTGGAAAGCATAAAGGTGGAGTAGTATTACTTTTTGAAGACTCTGTCTAGCATAGTTTGTGTGGGAGTCTTCTGAAAGTTTTCCCTAATAAATGATTTACTGGGCAGTAAAAAGATCAAGAAAGCACTGAACTGTCCTTTCAAGACAAATTACTTTCTTCACCCACTCCTTGAAATCCTTTAAAAACTTACTGTAATGATTAATTTTCCAGAATTCTAAAAACTGTTGAAGTCCAGGGCATATGACTATCTCATATCTCTCCTGGGATAAAGACACATCATGGTCTTGAACTGAATCCTGCCTGGTGTGTCCACATGTTTACTCTGGGTACCCATATGTTTTACTTGTTACCTGAATTTTCCTACAGAGTCATTGGGATTTTGGTATTTTATTATTTTATATTATTTATTTTTATTACATGCTGCATGTTTCACTACTAAACAAAACACAAGAGAGTGTTTTGCCCTCCTTCTTTATATTTGTTTCATCAAAATTATTTGCTTCAGTCATAGTAAAGAGGAAACCAGACTCACAGGGAGGAAAGAAGAGGCAAGTGGGAAGATGCCAATAAAAGGCAGAGAAGACAGAAAATGGAGATGGAAAGAAAAGTCTGCACCTATTCAAAGGGCTCCACTGCTTTTCTGTGATACTGGTGCCTCACTGGAGCCATAAGGAGTTTTGCAACACCCATAATAAAGAAACGGTGGTAGGAGATACACAGAGAAGAACAATTAAGGACAACAATGAGAAAAAAATTTACAGGAATAATTGTACCTCATTAGAGGTATGACAATAAACAATGATAAGTATTTCTGGTGATAATGATCTGAAGTTCACTCTCGCCACTTATTCCAACCCTCCCCACAGTGCCACTACTGTCTAATATGGCATATTTATGCAAAAGATGAGTTAGAAAATTAGATTCCATTAAAAAAGCATCAGGTATAATAAGGAAAGCTATGGAAAATAACCTGTTATGCTTCTGCACCTGTCACTTCCAATGGTTTCCCCCACCCACTCGTAAACATTTGGCAAACATTACTAAGTCTCAAGTCTCTTGATTTTACTGAAGGGGAAACTGAGGCAAAGAAAAACTTGTCTACAAAGCATCTGGGCTAGGCACTGGGCCAGCCTGTCGTGGCATGCATTAACTGCTTCTATATAGAATATTATTAATTACTGGCAATTTGTAGCAGGCAAACCTGTATGAAGGTGTTATTATGAGTGTGTGAACCCAGGGAGAAGAGCTCCCCAGAGGAGCTCCCAAACACTCACAGTTTTAATAGCCATTAGAAGCTCACATTGGGAACAAAGATCTTTTAAGACATTGCTCCCATACTAATCTTGATGACGGCAGGTAATTAGTCAGCAAGCCCAAGCTTGGGGACTTGCTTACTGAGTAAGGAAAGCCTCGTATCCAGAGCGCAGCTGTGACTGCAGGCTGGAGTGCCTCACAGTGCTTACAAAAGCAACTACAAAAATATTTTCAAGACCTTTAGCAGACTCGTGCAGGACAGCTTACCCACCTACCACTACTGGGCTGACCAACTCTCAAAACCGGGGAGGTGCTGGTGATGCAGACGCTGCCAGCGGGGCACTCAAAGGTCAGGCTTTCATCCCCTATTTAGCAGTAATTTGGTATGTAAGGGCTGCATGAGCCTTTGAAGCTCAGTGCTGCTGTTTTTAAAGGCTCCCATCAGCCAGCCCATAGTGTAACTGAAGCAGAAACAGCACTGTAATAGCAGCCACAGTATTCTTCTTGCAGAGTCTGCAGTTCTCTGACATGTCTGCTTGACTCTCCTTTCATGGCGGGCAAACTTCCCGTCAGGAACCAGTTAACAGGGACAGCGAGGAGCAGCACTGACAAGCAGCAGCTTTGGAGGAAGGCAGTCATGTATTTAAAAAGGAAAAACCACCACGAAGAAGCCCACAAAAAACCCCACATTATTTTTTTTTCTGGGAGGTGAGTGGGAAAAGTTTCAAAGCATGGCTGTTATGCTATTTTGGCACAAAAAGTACTTTTCCAAATTCAAATCTTCCATCAGGCTGGCTTGGAAAATGGCATGTGGTTTAGAACCATGGCTTGTTCCTTTCAGCTTTGCCTCATCTACCAGGTTAAAGTCGCAGCTGGGAGCATATCTGGGGGAAGGGAGGAGCATGTAAGAACCAGAGTATTCCCAGTGCATTCCCACTGTCTGGCCCTGGGATCTGCAGGTAGTAAACACAAGCACTTTCCATAAAAGGACCTTGCTTGGCAGACACCGAGGGGGATAAAAAGGGACTATTGCTGAGGTGGGGAGCAAAAAGAAGTTATTTGCTGGCAGAGGAGAAAGGAACGAAGGATGCTGAAAGGGTACTGGGCAGCTGCTTTTCCGGCTGCTATGGGAGCCAAGGGAAGAGCCTTTGATCTGCTGAGCAGGCCTGGGCTTGCTGCCAGGACCTACATCCTTTCTCCAGCACTGACAGCAGGCTTCCTTGCTAGCTCCTCTCTGATTGCCCAGTCAAAAAACAAGTGACGTAACTCGTACAGGGACCTCACTGAAACGTTTCTATTATTACCAGCTCTGCAGAAAACATATGCTACAGATGCCTCAATCTGAAATAATCTTCTTGTCCAAGGCAGAACAAAAAGGAGAAAAAACCCATGAGGTCCTCTGGATTACATCTTGCAAAGCCTAATAAAACCCCTTCTGGCATACTGGGGGACTAAGCAAACCAATTGGCTTTACAGAGGAATTACCTCTGCTGCATAGCACCTTGGCCAGGCAAACCCTTCTCCAATTGTCTATGTGCCATTACCTCTTGTGACTGGGAGATTTAAATAGAAATACAGATTCCAGACCTAACATAGCTTCTGGACCAATACCTCAAATAATGTTATCAAGATGGCATTTATTAAAGAATGAGCTGTAATTGCCAGCAATGTTTAGTTTAGAGTGATGTCGAGATCGGCCTGCTTGGTATGTGCTGCTGCCCAAGAAAGGAGAACATGAAGGCAGCTGTGCTCCTCAGCCCCCAGACCAAAACAACCAGAGTATAGAGAATTTTCTCCAGCACCAGCATGTCTTTAGACCTTGTTGGTATAACGTGCTATTGCCATTACTGCAGGTAAATTCTGCTTGGACATGATCCAGGCTTACATCTTATCCCAGAACAAGCTAGAGAGTAAAAGTCTCATCACTTGAAGCACAGAAACATGCTACATTCTATGAAGCAGGATCATATGCTTTTGCATGATGCAACCAAAAATTCACTTTACCTTCTTTGGAGCACAACAGCTTTTGCACTGTCGTCTCCCCTTCTTTTTGATGGTCACCATCACTACTGAGAGTACAGCCTTGCAAGACACTGGAAATACTGACTCAGGAGCTTGGGTGGTGCCATATAGTTGCAATTAAGTATTCTGTTGTCTCAATAATGCTTCCATCTTGCTGTCAGGTACTTGTTGCTTTGTGTTAATGTTAATGTTATTTGCATGGCAGTGGCAGCTTCTCTCAGACAGGGTCCCCCCTAAGCCTTCTTTTCTCAAGGGCAAACAAACCCAGTCCTTTCCTCATATGGCAGACTTTCAAGTCCTTTGATTGTCCTTGTTTCCCTTCTCTGGATGCTTTCCAGCCTGTTTGCATGTTTATACTCCATGGAAGGTTCCAGAGGACACGACCACCCTCCCTTTCCACCTGCCCCTCCTGCCACCTGAGCTTTGAGTGAGCTGAAGTTTGCTCTTCTAAAGTCTAAAAACTTTGGCTTAGCACTAACCTTCAGCATGCCCAGCCAAATCCCAAACTCCTCAATGCTGTGATCACTACAGCCAAGGCTATCACTGGCCAAGGTATTTCAAAGCAGGTTTCCTCAGTTTGTGAGTCCAGCAGTGTCTCATTCCTGCTTGGCACATCTCTAATATTTGTGTGAGGAAGGAGTCCTCCTAGGCACCCCAGGAACTTGATGGATAATGTGAGTTGCTGGACTGTTCTTCCAACAAATGTCTGGACAGCTGAAGTCACCCACATGAACCAGGTTCTGCCAACCTTCCACAGCTTGCTTAAGTGCCCCAAATATGGTTTTCTTGGTCTTATTGTCTTGCTTTGGAGGTCAGTAGACCTACTGAAACATTCCCCTTGAAGATGATTTCTCTGATCTTAACTCAAGGACATTCTGTAGGGCTTCCACAGTTGCTGTGGTTGACTTATATGCATCAGAACCTCTCCCTGACAAAGAGTGAGACTCCTCAAGTTTTGCCCTGCCTGTCTTTTTGAAACAGCCTGTAGCCATCCATCACAATCCTCCAGTCATGTGAGCTGTCCCACCATTTTTCAGTTATTCCTATGAATAACTCTGCTCTTAATGAAACCCTTAGTCCCTGGTACCACTTGGGGCACCAGCTGCAATCTAAGCTGCTGTCTGCTGCTGTTTGTGTGGACAGAACCTGGAATGACTTTGTGCTTTTTTCTCCTCCCAGATGCTAAGTTTTACTGAACCTTTCAGACATTGAGAAGACATTTTAAACAGAAACGTATTTATGAAGTTGGGGGTATTGAGAAAAGAACAAACAACAGAATATCAGTGATGAATTTTGAAATCACTGGCTAAATTTTGCCTTCTAGCATACCCAATCAATATTTACAGACGTTTTTGGAATATATGTTCCTGAAACCCATTTTTTTTCACTTGTGAGTCTCAATTGTGGGCAATTACTTACTAGTCTGATGTGATATCCTTTACATTTCCTTAGTAGATTTTAATGTATTTTAATTTTAAAAAGATTTTTATTTATTTACATCATTGCTTCTTGAACCCATAGAGTAAAAACAAAACATCTAAATAGTTTTGGACAGTTCATAAAAAAAATAGATTGTCTTCCCTAGCCTTCTGCACTTCAATTTTAGCACTTTTGGCACACTTATATCAAAACCACACTTTAAAATAAAATGTCTGTCAAATAGAAAAGAACAGAAATCTGCAGGAAAGAAATTATGTTATCCATCTTCCAACTGCACATTGCAAAAGTTGCAGTTTCCTAAAAAGGACAACTTTGAAAAAGTAGTTGACAGTTTAATTTTTAAGATAACAGAATGATGAGGTTTCCTGCTATGTTAATACTTAAAGCTTTATTTTTAATTTTTCATCAGTAATAAACACAGGAGTGCAGAGATGTCAGCAGCTGGGTTTACAGGAACTCAACACATAACTAGAGATAATGCTGCAGAACAAGTGGAAATACACTGTAGCAAGGCCCTCCTCTCTCTCTGCCCACAGCTGCATAGAGGGTAAGGCTGAACAAGTCAGATGAAGGATTTGTTAGAATTATCACATGGCAAGCCATTAAAAGGCTGCAATTTGGCCCAAAGAGGTGACACAAAAAATAATTTGTCATGACAGATTTTGCCTGCCATTGGCTTTTTGAAGGTGAAGGCACATGATGATTTGTTTTTTCTTATGTCCGGGAAGAAGGCATCCATGTCCTCCAACAGTCCTTGTCACTCACTTTCTTGATGCTGTCTGTGTCAGCAAGAACCATTTGGACCTTCCTTCTGGAACTCAGGGCCAAACAGCCCAAATTAGAAGATCAGGAGGAAGACCTAATGCCAATAGTTCTTCATCTAGCAGATGTTCTTTCTATCATGTTCCCAGGTCTGTGACTCTGGCAAATGACTCATTCACTTACAGGGCATCACAAACTTAGAGAGCTTTCTAAATTGGTACCATCCAGATCCTGCTCTGCAAAGCAGGCTCCTGGGACATAGAGCTGGGACTCAGCCCGCTTGAAAACCAGCTCAGGCTATATGCTTTTGCAATCTGGTGATAATAAGAACCAGCAGTATACCTCCTAGGCCTCTTTTTCAGCCTGTTGATAGTTCTATGTGTTTAGTATGTAACTGGCATCAGACAAAGGGAAGAAAGCCTATAGGGTCAGAAATAGGAAACACTCACTAAACCAGATGCATTGCAGCTATCATAGTTTCCACTTACTTTTGCACATCTTTAATAATTGCCAGTCTGAAATGGGACCAGCTGACAGGCTGCAATATAGAACAAATATGTTCATGTTTATATATGTCCCTAGCTTCCTTCCCCAAATGTACACGTTTGAAAAGCCTCGTGTTTTGCAGCCTCACCCAAACATCTGCAATCATTTACGGACTAAAACAGCTTGCCATCTCAGCCTAGGTTTTTCAACGCACACTACAACTGATGTCATTTTGGTGTTTTGTATTTTCAAAAGAAATAAATATGTTTTCAGGCAAACCACATCACAGAACATGCCACAGTTATCAGTTCAAAGAGCCTCACTGACTCAGCAGCTAGTGCTGTGTTTCATCTAATCTTCCTGAGGTCAGGCAGGGAAATGTTAGCTCAGGAATACACATCTGTGTGTATACAAACAGCTTCAGTCTTCAGTGGTTCTCTCCTGGACTGCCCCCTGAAATAATCCTCTGCCATGCACAAGAGCTGTCAAGTACAGGCTTGGCCAAGGCTTTCATATGAATCACAGTACGTTCTGGAGCGGGTGTGTTTTGTGTGCCATTTTAGGGATGAAGGAAAACAGACTCATGGAAATGGACATCGTTACTGCCATCACAGTGCCATCACATTATTATAAAGAGGTCCCTTAAACTTAGATACAAAAGTGTGTCCTGCTTACATTTTGTCTTTTCTGTAGCCAACACCAGAACTAGGGTGCGAAATATACTCCCAAAGGATCCCGGAAAGTGGAAGTAAGACAGGATTCAGGATGGACCACTTAAACCTTTGCTTCTCCAATTTAGCAAAAGAAGCTAGACATAGTTTGGGTTCCCAGAGGACCCATCATGGATCTAGGCTCCAGTGAGAAACAGTGATTAGACTGGACACAGCAGAGGCAAAACAGAACTGGCTCTGGGGCTGCTCCTGGTGAACCTGAACATGGTTTGAGTTTGTAACCTCATGCAAATCCTGGGCTGAGGCCTATGAAACTTTCCTGATGCAAATTCAGCTGCATAAATGAAACTAAGGTGTTGAAGTAAAGGGGACAAGTGGATGCTGGACAGCTCAGCATTGGCAGGCACTGATAAAACACTTTGATGACTTTGGTGACAAGCTAACAGTGATAAAGTTCTATCAAGTTCTGAAGGCATCCAGCAAACTTTCTAAAGAAATATCTTTTACTGAAACTAGAGGAATAAACTGTTCAGGGGATTTAAAGGAGTGATAAGTTTTTTAATATGTAAATCATTTGGATTCACCTTGGTAAATGGTTTTTAACACAGCTCAGATGGGGAAAACATGCTGTAGCAGAAATGTAGACATTGTATTTCAGATGAGGTGGAAGGGCTTCAGTTTCAGAAGACCACAAATGTTAAGTGAAGCGTCTTAATACCTTGATGTAACAACTTCAAATAGAAATGAAGAAAACGTAAAAGATAGCTGTAAGAGTCATTCAGAGTTTTACTCTTGGAAAACAGTGTCTGTGTTGCCACTGGGACTACTATCCAGTGCTTCTCTTCCCTATTGAGGTCTGACATATGGACACACACACTGATGTGACTAAAATAAATTTATATCATGGATTATATGTCCTCATGAAAGGGCTCCAAAGGGTGGGTGTTCTTTAAAGTAGGCATTCAAAAGCACAGGTATCTAAAAATGTGTTATTAAAGGAGAGGTATATGAGCTTTACAAGCCATATTTTCCCAAGGGCAAGCTGATTATTTTTTTCCTTGCTCTCACAATTGAAGATTTCTTTTCACAGACCGAGATCCTGAAAGATTCTAGTGAGAAATTACTCTTCATGTTTCTCTCTTCAAATGACTCTTCAAATGCCTCTTCTGCTGTCCCTGCAACCTGCCTGGCAGAGCCTTTTGAGCTTTAAGGTAGTATCACAGTGATTACTTTTGAATGTAAGTCATGCTTGGCATTTCAGATTTTAACTGTTTATAGCGCTCTTGGGTTTGCACAACAATGACAGTTCCAATGTTTGCAGTAGCACTTTTGTCTTAAGAGCTATTCACCATGATTTTATGTTTTGGGGTGATGACAACAGTGTTTCAGGTCTATAAAACAGTTTGTTTTGGATATCTGTACTTAATGGAGGACAGTTGCTACAGCCACAAGGTCTTGTGCAGCTTCTATCCATTTCCCAGCAAGCCAATGTTCTCCAGGCCAAATACCAGGATTCATCATAAAAGCTGCTGTAGAAAAAAGGTTATTTCCCATCACTTCAGAGCTACAATGCTGTTGCAGAAGAAACACTTGCACTACTCAGGAGCTGTGAGCAAGTCACAGAGAAATGACACATGGATATGTTTGAAAGTCTGTAATAGAAATGTCCCCAGTGAATGGGCTGTTTACAAAGGATCATTTCAGCTCTTTCTAGAGCATGTATTAAGGACAAGATCTGATGGCAGTTGTCTTCACTGGTAGCAGTTTCCCCCCCCCGCCTTTCTCTCTCTTTTTTATTTTTTAAAAAAATTTAAGTCCATATTCACAGCATGGGTCCAGAAAACAGCTGTATTATCAGAGTTGGAGGGAGAAAGAAACTGAAACAGGACCAGGGATACTGTATGGCAATATCATTTCTGAAGACAACATGCTACACTTAAGTTAAGGTGTGCAGAGAACCTCTGACTTTACACTGACTACGAGAGCAGCCCAGGGAGTTTCATTTTCCTAATCTGAAGTTGATTTTATAAGAACTTTTATTTAATATTGTAGGAAGTATCAAATTTGTACTGATTTATATTGATTTTTACCTTCAAAATGAGGAGCAATGAATTACTTTGCAACCAATTAATCATACCTGACTTCACAGGGATACTGATAATTAAACAGATTTGTAAAATCAAAACTACTTGAACATCTGGTCTGCATGGAGATTTCTGAGAATTTCACCTATCTACATCATCAAATACCTAAATACAGTTCTCCTCCTCTACATTCTCATTGGTGTAGTTGAGGCAAGAGTGTGATCCCAGTTCTGTCAGAGTTCTTTTTCACCTATCGGAAGAAAAAGGTTTACTGCCTGGATTATTCATGTATGGTTCTGTTTTAATTAATCAACAATTAAACACCCACCTCTAATAACGCCCAGATCTTTTAAAAGATCTTGACAATGCAAGTCATCCACCCGGATGTATGAAGCGTCTTCTATGTTCGCCACTGTAAGAATGCCAAGATCCTCTTTTTGTGCTGGTGAGCTCTGTAAAGCTGACACACCTAAGAAGAGAATAGGCTCATCTCCATTAGATCTTACACACCTGCAATAAAACTGTTAGGAAAAATAGTTCTGTTGCAGAATCCTTCACCTTGGCAGCATTGTGAAAGCCAGGGGTATACAATTTAACATTGGGCTCAGCCGGGATTTACTTTGATATTCATCAATGAAAGGGTGATTTTTACAGAATACCCTTTTGAGAATAGCACATAGAGCTTTGAAGTCTTCTGCTGAAAAGACAGGTGAGCTGATCTTTGCTTCATATTCCACAGGTGACACTCAGTGTAATGGCTGTGGAAAGTTAAGCACCGTTTCAACAACAGAAACTAAAAGCAGCCAGAGCAGAAGCATTCATTACATGCACGGAAAAAGCAGACAGTGACTCTCCACTTTAGTCCTTTGTCTTGGAAGTTCAGCAGTGAATTGGAGAAGCTTTCCACCTGCCCCAGCATTGTGTGAAGTGTAATGGAATTGGGTCAGTTTGTTCACTGAAATGTTCCTCTAAGAGATACTGGCATAGATTCACCTTGGGGCTGACTGTGTGTTTTCTTTCAATCAGTTACTGCAAATTGAGCAGTTGCAAGAGCCTCTCTGGGGAAAGCCCAGGGGATGTACTTTTCCTGGTTGTGGCCAGCTGAAACTTCATGAGCAGAAGGCAGCCAGACTTTCAGCAGGCATAAAATGCAGGTATAGCTGCTGAAAGGGCAGCCTATTTCCAGGACGTAGATAACCCACTCGCTTCTTTCCTATCTGTGTATCCAGATTTGCTTCCATGGAAGTCTAGGTCAGCTGTGGAGATGGTTGCAGCCTGGTCATTTTCCACAAGCAGGACTCTGAGGAACCAGGACTCTGAGGGTACGTGGACTTTACCAGTCAAGACACAGGCACTCTGACTGAGCATCGGCCTGTGTGGATGGACCAGGAGAAAAGACTCCTTTAATAAACAAGTGAAAAAGGTTTACTTCTTGTTGCCTGCTCATCTGGCTCTTGACACTGAACTGCAAGGCTCAAGTATTGTGAAGAGATGTAAAAAATTTACTGGAGGGTGAGTGGGTGTTATGCAGCAACTGCTTGGTACAAAGAAGCAGTTCATTGGAATCAGCACTGAAAACTGGTGAAGAACACCAACTCTTTCAAACATGATTAGAATTAATGGTTTCGCCATCTACATTTTGTGGAGTCATGTCACCTGAACATTTTTCCTTGGGTAGAAGCCTCACACTATTTAAAACACTGTGTCCTGAGGCACTCCTTTCTCCAGTAGAACAATAACTCCCTCTGGTGTTTGCCTGCTATTGTTACTGCCTCCGCCACAGCCCTGGGAAACCCTGCCGGAGGAAGGAAACCCTGTCAGATGATGTATGACCTATATACGTTCTTTCCTTTACCGATGGCATTTTACACTTTGGGCAGAAAGGCCATTGCTTCCACTGGGCCGGCCCCAGGGGCACTCAGTCCGGGGATATCCATCCCTACATCGGGAAAAGTGGAATGCCGAACTCCGCTGCTGCCGAGGGCTCATGCTGCCAAAGACTCATTTACATGCTCCCCGCATTTAGTTAATTACATGAACAGTAGGCTTATTGCAATGTGTCTGGATGCTTTATTTGATGAATGCTGGAACTTACCAATCCAGTCCCTAGAGGGTTGGGATACACACAGGGATATGTCAAATGGCTGGATGATAGTTCAGAGTTAATGAATTGCTGTGCTCAGCTCTTGGGACAGACAATGTGGAACTGTCATTCAGCTGCAAACATATTTACAGGAATGCTGTCACAGCTTTGAGGCTCAAATCTGACCTACAAGTAAGTTACAAGCTACATCTGCAGGCAGAGGAAGAAAAATGAGATGCAAGAGAATTAAGCTCCTGCCCTTTGGGCTAGATCATATAGATCTATTGCCATAATAATGCTGATTGTGAATTTTCTTAATCTAAAATTTATTAGAAAATCTAAACTTTTAGTCTTAAATATGTATTGCACAATAATTTTTAAGTACACACTTGAATTTTTTTTTCAGATTTCAGCTGCAATCAGATGATGGAAACAAATTTCAAGACAAGATGAAAGACACTAAATGTTTGAGTTATGTATTTTGCCAAAGAGAAGAGGCTATTTTGATGGGATGTTTAATAGAAATTTCTTCCTGTGATCATTCAACTGGATGCTCACTCCAAACAGCCCAGAGGCTTTTTATATTTGACCTAAATATCTGGATTTTTTCTCTTTTCTTCAGCATATCACAGAACAGAAATCTGTAAGCTGATTAGTGTTGCTTAATTCTCTTCTGAATGCAAACATCTTTGCGTATTTCAGACACTGCTATATAGAGCTGAAATCAGTAAACCTAAAAGAGCTTGGGAGCTCAATCTAAATCCCAGCTGTCTGGCTCTCTGGCCAATGCCTTGTATTATACAAAGTGTGTAACCATCCTACACCTTTGATGTAAAACAACTCTCTTTTAATGTGCTGTAATCTCTTATTCCCTTTGTCTCTCAAATAATAATCCTCTTGCTCATGGTAATCCTTAAAATCACATATGCTCTTTAAAGCTTTTCTTTTGGAAAGTATTCACACCCATTTTTCTGGGCACTGGCAACTAAATATTACAGACAACCTGATTCTTCTGACTTTGACCAAGACAATTGGAATTTTTTGTATTCCACATTTACTGCTTGGCTGGAACTGGGTCAACAAAATGAGCAAACAGTTTCTAGTTGTCCAACAGAACCACAGTGTGCGGACTGTTTGTTTGGCCAAGGCAGAGGCACAAGATGTTTGGGAGAGTTAACAGGAAACAAGTAAAATGACATTTTTATTTGGGTTATAAAACAGAAAATGAAGTTTAGTTGTCTAGAATGATTGAAGAACATGTTCTCCTGGACTGCTGAAACAAGCTAGTAAAAGAAAAATTCTCATCTCCTCAGCAGTAATAATCAATCCCCGTAGCACTGGCTCCTGGACACTCACAAACATGCTGTTGGCTACTCAAAGTTTCATTTCAATTTAGGTATTAAATCAGAGGTAGAGGTTGAGACTAGAATTACTTAATCAGATCAGCATGTTGATTTAAGTGATCTAATCATGACAAAAGGTGATGATTAGAATGGAAGTCTCATCAGGTCAGATGTAATATCTTAAATGACATAAACTGCATTAATTGCAGGACATGATGAATATGAGCCTAAGAGTTCAAAAAGAGAGATCTTTTAAAAGGTCTTAGAAGATCTTTTTATTTGTTGATAAATGTGCACATTGCCATAAGGAATTTGTAGCAATCTAGGAGGAGTGCTGAGGCACAGCTTCCAATGACACCACAGCACAAGCTGCTGATCAGACCACCTCATCTTGTCTGTCCAAGCCCAGCCAGTTTGCCTCACTCACTCCCCAAAACACCAAGTACAGAAATTTCTCCAGCTTTGCTTTTTACATCAGCAGGGTCTGATGTTCTGTCAGCAGGACAGATCCTGGTTCTACTCCTGAGGTCTAGGAGCATTTTACTTTTTTGCCCTTGTTGGGAGGTGCTTCCCTATCCTTGGGCATGGGAATTACCCATCCATAACCCCTCTGTGTTGATCTGTCCTACACAGACATGTTATCCTCCCTCTCCTGAGCCATCAGAGCAGGCAGAGGGAGGGATCAGTCCTGGGCTCTGGGTCAGCTGCTGACTCACAGCAGCTGCCCCGGGGATGATGGATACACAGACCCCAGCTGAACAGCACAGCTCTCTGGCATCTCCAGTTAGTGTTTCACCGGGCTTGTTATCTGATCTTGTCACTACAAGAGGCTTAAAGTTTCTCCCCAAGTTCTGTGAAACTCTTATTCTTGGACAAAATCAGGGTAATTTTGCACTTCCTTCCTATAGATTATAACCTATGCCTCACAAGCCACAAACCAGAACACAAACTTCCCAAATTCAAGAGTCTGAGGAAAGGGATCTTGATGGCTTTTCAACCTAAGCAGCTTTGAACTGTCAGTGTTCAGGGATGCCTCACAGACCTGCAGGTCTCTCTTTGCAGTGAACTGTGGTAGCTCAAAGAATGCCACCCAGGCTTAAAAAGAACAATAAATAGTACCAATAAACACTCCAAGCTGAAGTGGGTTGCATGTAGGAATCAGGCAGTACTATTTCTAAAAGAAAGGCAGGAAATTAGGCTCTCTTATGCCATTTCAAATGTTTACAGTAAATCAGCAAAATTAATGGTTTTAGCAGATAGAAACTCTGCTCTGACTGAGAAATTCACTGTACTCCAAGCAAACTAGCCAAATATTAATTTCCTTACAGCTGTTTTCGCCATTTATTTCCTTGATTTCCCAAAACGATGTCAGCTGAATTTTCTCATGAGTGCAAACATTTGTGTTGCAAAAAATAAGAAACTCAAGAATTTAATCCATTTTTAGGAAAAAAAGTCAACTTATCAACTATAAGTGCTAATCTTCCCATCTCACATGAAATCCAGAAACTTCAGATAGATATAAAACACTCAGGTAACTTGACTCTTTGCACAAAGATTTAGATTCTAAACATTTATGGCAAGCACTTTTCAAAAGGAACCAGGTTTAATTTGGTGAGCAGAAAAAAAAAAAAAGTGAGGTATAACACCAAGGTTACAAACAAGACTCCTAGGAAGATGCTGAACAAAATTTTTCATGCAGATGTACCAATACATATAAAAAAAGAAACCTCATCTCTTCCATTTCTCTCTCTAAGGAGGATCAAAAGTCCAGCTGTCACAGGGAGCATACTTGCTTTCTTTAGTCCTCATCGAGGTGATGACAAACAACTCAAATCTGCCAAAGCTTAATTAAGTAATCACTTCCCCAATCTTTATTAGCAGTGTATTTATTAGGCAAGCATAACTATTAAATTTTGAAATATGTTGCTTTGTTCAGTTTCTGAATTTTTAAAAATCCATGAGTTCACTCCTAAATAATTTTTAATGTTGATCCAAAAACAATTTATTGAGGTAACTATATATTAAAAAAAATTTTAAAAATCCTATGAGAAGAAGAAAACTTTAGTATTCAGATGGGAAGCTTAATGGTATCAGCACTCACAAGACTAGAATCAGAAGGTCTAGAGTAAAATTCAAGCTCCAATTCCCTTTTTATTTCAAGTTTTTTCATCAGTGAGACAGGGCCAATAATCCTTACTTTTCTCATTTGTGAATTGTGCAAGGATGAAAAATACGATGTCAATGTTGAGTACTACCATAATTAGTTTTATAAGTGGGAATAGAATCATGAAGATGTATCACATAAGTAAAGAAATTGAGTATTTGAAACTATAAATGCACAACACTGCACACACATTAGGAAATAGTCTAGTGAGGAAGAGAAACGAATCTTTAGTTTCTTCAGTGGTAATGAAGTAAAATTTCAGAAATCACCATATGAATTTTTTTCCACATATTTCTGACTAAGGAGGTCCATTCTGAAAATGTTTATGGAACAATTTTTGAAAATTAATACTATCACAAGTGCAAGTATCTTTTGAACTATGTATGGGTAGAGTCTGAGATTTTCACTTTACAGAAGAGTGGTTGCATAGACAAAGAACAGGATTATGTAACTAGTAAAATTTTGTAGTTAAGTGAATTCCAAAACAACTACTGATACATGAAAAAGGAAATGACAAAGTCCTTTTTAATTATCTCTCTGTAATAAAAAAAAATTAACTCTTCCCACCTGGAGAATTCACAGAGGATGCAAATAGCATAATAGTAGAACTAACCACAGAAGAAGAAAAAAATCTCCTTAAAATATTAAAATTAATGTAAACAAAAGTCATCAGTTTGAGATAACACGTGACAAGCATAATTGGCTTATTATTTTTCCAGGCAGTCAGTAGAACAAGATGAATGACAAACCTTACAAGTTACAGCAATTTATCACTTGCTTATAAAATAGTTTAGTCATATTGCCCTATAAAAGTGTATGTCTATATATGAGGCAAAGGTCTGGCTTCGTTTTTTGAATCATAGACATCAGTTGTTTACCTCTTCTCTGCAGCAGATTTTTAGGATTCACTCCACTGACAAAAATGGGAGTGAAATGCTTTGGAAACTCTGTCCCTTTAACTTTTTCACTCCTAATCTCAGCAAAACTTCACAGCAGCAAGCACCTGCTTATCATTCAAAACAATGTTACTTAATGGCCTTTGGCAAGTTTCCCTTCAGCCAAAATTAATCCTACATTTCCATTTACAGCTGAAACACAGAAATTCCAACTCAACTCATGTTCTAGGTATTTCTAAATCAATATGAAGGCTTAAACTCCCATGTGATTTTTATGTTTAGGTTGCAGAAACAGGCACAGATGTAGTTATTCTTTCAAAAATAAACTCACAGTCATCCTAAATTTCATTCTTTAAAAAAACCTTTAGAAGCAATGAAGTGACTTCGGAATACAGCACAGGTAACCTGCAGCAAGGTGCATGAACTTTGCTATTTGATATGGATGTGTCAATGCTTTTTGTGACCTGAGGATCCCTCTGTACATTATGTAAGAGGATAAGGCCAAAATGACAGAATTTGAAAAGTGACTCTAAAACTATTACATTTTGCATGCTGACACGCTTACTTGCATGGTGCTACACCTTTCTGGCCTGATTAAAATGCAGAAGCACATTAAAGTGAACCAACTGGACATCAAAAGTAGAACACTATGATACCACAAGTGCTTGTGTACCAGCCATGACTGCTGATAAAAGATGAAAAGTGTCTCAGTGAGCACTTCCACCAGCTCCCTCAGTACCCTTGGGTGATCCCAGCCAGCCCCATGGACCTGTGTGTGTCTAAGTGGTGCAGGAGGTCACTGACCATTTCCCCTTGGATTATGGGGGTTCACTCTGCTCCCTGTTCCAGTCTTCCAGTTCAGGGGCTGGGTACCTGGAGAACAACTGATCTAACAAAGATTGAGACAAAGAAGGTATTAGGCAGCTTGGCCTTTTCCTCATCCATGAGGATGTTTTCCTTTCCGTTTCAAAATAGTTTTAAAACCTTCAGTTGAGATATGCAGGTCTATGACTATGTCAAATCCTAAGCTTTTAACACCAAACACATGATTAGTGTTGTCAGATCTGTCAAAATTCAACAACTTCAGCAGATATTAAATGCAGTAGCACCGATTCTGTTGGCTCTAGCGGGACTTGCCACAGGACTGAGCCCCTCTGTGAGGGTTCCAAGCCTCCCTGTCTCCTTCTGCTCCCAGAAGTCCCTTGGGGTGACCTTCTGGGCTTTTCATCTTCTCTGAAACACCTTGGGAGAGCTTGAGCAGAGGGCAAATTTTCCTGGTGATGGAGCAGCAGTGAAGGGATTTAACAGGTGGCTGGTGGCTCGACTTTCTGTTTAATTGACCATCCTAATGCTGTTGAGATCAAATTATATTGTTTACAGTGTGTTATGAAACACTGCTTTGGACAGGCCATTTTTCATTATTACTGAAATCAAGTAACTGAATGCAAAGGACAGCTGTGCAAGAAACATATTTTGTAGCCAACACGGTATTGTATTACACTATACTATCAAAAGGCACTCAGTGAATGTCAGGGTGTGTAAGTTTTCACTGGCTCAAGTCTTCTGAAACTGCATCTTTCCTGAATGAAGACATATTACAAGAAAAACAAAAGCAAAAAAAAAAAAAGAATTTCAGTTTTCAAAGAATTTCTTGTACAGTTGCTATATACTCAACTGTCTATGGATCCATTTGAAATCATAAAAACAAATATATACATATATAGATATAGATAAGACTTATGAAAGCTTTTCATGGCAGAAATTGATAATTTCAACTTTGATACATCAGGCCCTCACAGGATTTGAAAGAAGCAGCTGCACAGAATAATTAGGCAGCTGGAGATCAACCTTCTGCAGCAATATAAAGCTCCAGTTTCTGAGCCTGCAGGGATATGCGATATCAGATTTTTAGCAGTGACGTCTTAACATGCAGAAGAGCTGTCACTGCTGTTTTCAGTTTCAAGAAGGAAATTATTTCTGGGGGTAGAGCCAAATTTAAAGAGGAAACATTTTGGGAGGGTATTAAAGCTAAAGCTGGAAGCTCTTTGAAATGGCAAACATGTTTGAAACAGCAAAGTTTAAGCCTTTCTTTTAAACATTACTTATCACTGCTTCTACCTTTCCCAAAATACTTGATTTTTAACCTTGTTTACACGGTGTTCTAGTGAATTTATTCTGTGTAATAAGGCTTGTGAAATTATTCTGTGTAATAAGGCTTGCAACTGAATGCAAAAATGGTAGCAGCTTATGGGATCAACTTTATTCCAGCCTTTTTCAGTCTCTGCATTTCTTTTAAAGAACAGCTTTTATAAACATTTGAGATTTTATTAGGATGATTGGTTAAATCTGTAGACCATTAAATACTGCACAGAGAACATAAAAAGTGCTCTCCATGTACCAACACTGGATACTGGAAGAAGGGGGGGACCTCCCTGAGAGCTAATCAGGTACTATAGGATTCCCAACAGTGCATAGCTGCATTTGCTTCTTCTGCCTGTAAACAAACTCCATATGATGGTGGAAATGACTTAGAGAAGCACACACAAAGAGATATAAGCTACAATTTAAACTAAATTGAAGTTGGGGAGAAACCAGAGGACAGAAGATTAGTTATGAAGTTTATATTATATATTTTTCTGTATGATCAATATAGCCATTTATCTGCACACAATACATAAGCTTTCCTTGAGGATGCTCTCAATATATGCCCAGTACTCAATCTGTAAAAAAACTCCACAGCCTTTATAAGCCTTCACTCAGCCCATTTGTCTACTTCTTTACAAAATGGCCTCTAATTCAGTAGAGATTGGGTGCAGGAGGTGATCACTTCCTTCATGCAAAGGAGAGCTCCCTGTGACTTTAATTCTATCTCAGCAATTAACCAACCAAATAAGCATCTCCAGCCAGAAACCTATGAAACAAGTTCAAAGCAGGCAGATGTGCTCCTGCCCATGGCAGGGGGTTGGAACTAACTGATCTTTAAAGGATCCTTCCAACCCAATCTGTGATTCTGTGTTGCTCTGATACCTGCAGGAAATTGTTTGTTTAACACCACACAGGAGCCTTGTGTCAAATGCAGGGAACAATCCAGCTCCACAGGGCAGCTTTTGTCTGCTTTCCTGAGCAATTTTCACACACAGCTTCTTCATCAAAATGTTCTCCAGTCTTACTAATTTCTATCCCATCTTGTTGAGTCACTTTGAATTTCCTGTATTTTAAAAGCCAACTACTTCAGGTAAAAGTCTAGTAAAAATTATCTATTCAAGTTTTAAAGCTCTTCTGGGTCTTTTTGGGAAACTCACTATAAGGAATAGGATGGAGATGATCTACCTCAAAACATAACAGACCTGAGGTTCTTTCCCAGCTGGTCCCAGCTGAATCCCTGTGATCATGGTGAGACCTCTTAGAGACCACAGTTTAACACTCTTCCTTCTGTGGCTTGCCTTGTCTTCTTGTCTTGTCTGTCAAAATCATCCTAATTTTTAGTCCCAGGCTTACAAAAATGCCATTCTGTCTCCTTTTCTATCTCAAGAGTCAACAAGCAGTTTATAGGTATCTTATGGGGTGACTACTTTGTCATCCTGATATTTTCTCTTGCAGCTCCCCAAGAGAGTTGGCTTAGGCAAACACTTGGCCCTGGAGTTAAACATCTGTTTTCCAATTTTTTTTTTAAAGCAAAGTACATCACCATGATCTGGTACTTGTGAGTTTTTTTTTTCCCTTCAGCAAGTGAGAAAGCTTTTGTTTTGGGAAGGAAAAAAATCTTGTTGAACATGTTATGCATTATCTTTCTCTTATAAGGATGACCATGAAAGACAGCAAGTGCTTACATTCTGCTGCAGTCTCTTTATTAGGAAGCAATGCTTGCTACAAGCAGGATTTTAAGGGAATCAGGCATCCATACATTAAGTGAAGATCTCTGGAAGAAATTATTAGCTCTTTGCTTTAAGTAATTCCCTTTGTTCCAACATGATCATATATGCATAAGTAAAACCAGCTGTTCTCAGGCCTCACAAAAGTGATCTTTCTCTGTGTGAATTTAAAAGGCCAGAGAGCTGCAGCACTGCTTAGTAGGGCTTACTGCTGATGCTAATGAAGAACAATTGGGTCAGAGGAGGAAGCAGCCACATCTCATTTTCATCACTGGTCTGCTGGAAAGCTGTGACCCACATTTGCAGTTACTTCCAAGAAAGTTCTCATTTATCCATTTCCAGTTTGAGATGATCCTTTGTCAAAAGCACAAGCAGGTATCCTTCAGAGAAATGTGAATTCATAAGACAACTTTCTGCCTGGGACCAATTTGTTCACTAAATTAGGGGTGGAAGTAATCCAAGTTGTTGATGCAAGGAATGTAGACAGGAAAATCAGTTTAGAAATCTTTCAAGATTGAATAAAGCTGACAAATTAAATATTCACAAAACTGAGGCACAACAACAGCTTTCAAGAAAATAAGCATTGATAATACCAAATTTGCAAAGCTCTGCACTAGAACAGGCACATATCAGGTAGAGCACCTGTTGAAGTATTTTAATAGCCTTCCAAATCAAAAACATAATTTCTCATTCCTTGTTTCCAGGATCAGATGTCAGTCTCCTTGGAAGCAGGAGGTGCAGCTGATAACATCCGCCGTTTCACTTTCAACAGTGCTGGCTCATTGTGACTTTCCAAGCATTCCACTATTCCTTTTTTTCTAAAAACACTATTCTTGTTTTTTCTAAACATTGTTAGAACAGTTTTAATTTTCACACATGAGGGGGGGTGATGGTATCAAGGCAGTTGCACAACTTCCAGAAAAGTGAAAGACAAAGGGCACCCCGGCGCAGCTCACGCTGTGCTGCAGTTCACACTCAGCTGAACTTCACTCCTTGGAACTGTCTGTCCTCAGTGCTGTCTGCAGCTGTGAAATCCAGAGCTGTGCCTTGGCTGCTGCGAGCTCCAGCATGGCATGGTCACACATGGCAGCCTGTCAGGCACTCAGGCCATGCAGGAAGCAGTGCTAAGCACACCTGCACGATTTTGTTGTGATTTCACAGATATCTTCAGCTGCTCAGCTTCAAAAGACATGAGATTAATGGGCTTACTTCTGGGCTTACTGCAAAGAGGATTATCTAGGATATATTTATTTCAGGGCAAAATTCATTTTGGTTGTGGAAATAGTTTTGCCTTCAGTGTGCAGTAAGAGTTTATAACATTTCAGTTAGTGTACGTTGAAAAAAAAAAAAGAGATTAGCCCATAACTTTTTGAATATCAGAACTACAGAATTCAAACGACTGCTGTTATTATCAATCTAATTCTTGTAAAAGGAACTGTATTTATTTCAAACCCAGTTAAGAGTTTTGTATCTTGTGCTGGAGCAGATCCTTATGACCAATTCTAACCCATTAGGTTCCCTGAAAACATCAAATGAGATAAAACAACACGTGCAAATGCAGTTATTAAAAAACTTGACCCTGTACCACACAGTTCATGCATCTGAATGAACCATGGGCCTTTTGTCTGCTTTCACCATAAATGTTACATTTTAAAATCTGTAAGTTGGAAGAACACAATATACTGTAATGGTACTGTATTTGTAACAACTTGTTCAAGAAGAGATTTTTGTAAAAGAACTATCATGAAGTGGAACTGAGCCAGCCAGATTACTGGCAAAGCTTCCTGCTGAATATGATTAGATAAAGGGAGAAGGGAGACTGGAGAAAATTGATCCTCTCAGCAGAATTTGCCATAATTATATGCAGGATGGGGAATTAGTTATTTTTCTGCTGTTAAAACCCTCAAGTGGCCAGAAGAAACATTCTTGCATAATCTGCTTTTTCAATCTAGTCCATGTAAATTGAAGATCATGTTAAGAAAAAAGGAGATGCCGCTGACCAAGTTCTATAAAGCTGATAATTTTTCCCCTAAAGGTTAGACAGTGGAAAGGGGTATTGGGATTGCCTTACCAGCACTTCTTCAATAGCCAGCTAACTTTTGTTTAACAGAAATTTTCATTTTAAGAAGTAAAATCACTGAATTTCACACATGCAATGCAGCATAGCCTCACCTCAAATGCTGTTGTGGAAAGGCAACATCTTTGTAACGGTTCATTGCCAGCCTGACCTGAACTCTGCCTTCTCACATTGTTGTGAATCAAATTCTTGTGTTTTTACTAACACAACAGGACTTCTGTGATTGCAGACTTCTGTTTTTGCAAGGAACACATGGCTTAGAGCTTTCTCATTTCTGCCTTATGCAAGTGGAAATGGTGCTAATAAGATGAAATAAGAATTCAGAAAAGATACAGAATATTCATTAACACAACAGGGAATAGAGTATATAGCTTAGCAAGAAGGGGGGGATTGCCCCTGATGCCACTGAGTGCAGTGAAACAGCAACAACAAAATGGTGAGAAGTGGGCACTGCTGGCCCATGGGCTAACAGCTGAGTTTGGTGACAGAGGGACTGTGAGCCCAGCTACACAAATGGAACCCACTTCAGTGCTTCTCCTTTCCAAAAATCAGAAACAGTTACATAATTATTCAAACTAGCAACATGAAACGGAATCAGAGGGAAAGGAAACAAAAGAAAAAAGCTGTGGAAAAGGACAGCTTGTCTGAAAGAGAATTATATACAGTTAAAAAGAACTAGGAAAAAAACCCCACTGGTATTGTAGGCTTACAGATTAGCAATGATCTTTCTTTAAATGAAGTCTGTGCTAGTTATCCCCATTTCTTCCATTTCAGAAGTTGCAAACATGATAGTTTCATAGTTCATGATTGGGTGGGTGACATTAGCTGCTGTATTTCTACAAGCCACCATATCTGGTCAGCTGAGATGGCTTCACTATAATTCTACTAATTAAAACACAAAAAAGAAAAAAAAAAAGGAAAAAGGAAATTTGATTTCCTAGTAGGGACCCAGAAAAATCTCTCAGGTTGCCAGAGGTGAAACACTGGCACCTCCTCTTCACTTCCTGCTTGTAACCCATTCCCTTTCTTCAGACAGGAATGACACTTGTTTGCTGGAGCTGCCCTGTTTGTCCAACAACACGTTGGACTGGGAATTGAAAGAGAGTTCTTCTTCGTGCTAACCAGAAGGGTGCAGCTGGGGGAAACCAAAAAATTAAAATATAGGCAAAATTTAGAGGAAATAACTGTTACAGCCATGGGTGATTCATATGCATGTGCATAATGGGGAATGTTGCACAGAGGTAACATTATGCAATAATGCTTTTAGCAGATATAAAATATGACTATTTAAATGATGGGCATCTGAATACTGTCTGAAGAGTCTGTAGTCTGACTTCTAGAGGGGTGTTGTTGGCTGACAAACTAAAAGATATTTACATTTTTCATAGGCAGCAAAAGATGAAAGATAAAATCTGTGAGACTAGATTAATTATGGACACATTATTAGTTTTCTCTAAAACAGCATTAAAGAATGGTTGGAGAGCCATTATCTGTAAAAATCAGAATAAATGTCCTAGGAAAAATGGTGACTGACATGAGTGTCATGAGGTCATCAGATACAGTTTACTAAACAGCAGTTTTTATTGAGGAAATGAGCTATGCCATTAGCTTCAGCCTGTCCCCAAACAAATCTTCATTAACTAACCACTTCTGTGAAGCATGGCAAACAGCTCAGTCTTGATTATTGTGGGAAGTCATCAGGGACTGCACCAGAGAAACCAGTGTAAATACAACTCCTGGAGAAGACATGCCAGTTGCCTTCAACTTCAACAAGTGTTAAAATATTAATTCAATGGAGTTAAATAGGAAATCTGCAGTGAGAGTAAAGATGAATCAAAGTGTATGAAATAAAAAGTCTTTTATAAAACACATTTTAAGCAGACAAACTGATAAGAATCAGCAAAGCAGCTAAAGTATAAGTGGAAAGCTGATTGGCAGATGATGTGAATCAGCAGCACACAAGGCATTAGCAGGCCTTGTCCTATAAAATTATTTAATGACATTACCACTTTTGCAATATACACTTATTTTCACTTAATCTAATTTGAGAAATGCAACACTTTCCTTTTTTTTTGATGAAAAGCCATAATTTTATAACTTACTGCAATTTTAGGAAGACATATGCTTATTTGGATTTTGCAAAATTTCTGCAAACTGCCCCAGTAGAAAGATACCCACTTGTTCCTGATACTTTATCAAAAAGCAAACATGCACCAGTTTTATTTTACAGGTGAAATGTTTTTCATAACAATATGAATGAGCTAGATATTGCTGACAGCTTGAATTAATAATTTCCCTGGGCTTTTTTCTCTCTCCAAAGAAGCATATTGTCATGCTCCAATAATAACAAAAATAGACTTTTCAGGAGAATAAAATTAGATGTAAAAGATGATGCCAGATTATGCTGATACACCCAGTACACTTCAGTATCAGAAGCTGACAATGCCTCAGGCCCCAAATTAGTTAATGTTATGCTGGAAGTGAGAAAAAGGAAGCCTAGACCAGGTGGGTATGCCTAATCCTGCACCACATTAATGTCACATGCTCCCAATTACCACACTTATGTTGTTTGATAAACACAATGGGGTTTTTTTTTTGGAAATCTGTGATGGTAATTGACAATTTCAATTGCATATGTTTTGGCTTTGATAAAAAATACTTTGTTCTTGTGCATCTGCATAGGCATTGGCTAGAATGTCACCCTAAAAAGAGTTCCTGACAATTTTCCATGCCTGCTGGAGAGGCAGTTGTCTGAAGATGGAGTGAGGCTTCCTTTCCACATCAGCAATAGCTGGCAAAGCTGTTAGTTTTTTGCCAGTTCTTCAAAAGACATGTATGTACCAAACTTAACGTGCAGAGAAGGAGATAACAACTGGTCTGGGAGAAGTGCACATGATTGCAGTGCAAATAGAAACAACTCCTTTAATGGAGTCATGCTAGTTTGCAATGGGTGATCTTTTTTATCATTGTTTAGAACACATGTATGAAATACTGTGTCAGTGGTCAATTCTCAACATGGTGTTAGGGACAACAGGGCAGCCAGTATTCCTCCACCTTATTCTGCTGAGCATGATCTCCTCGCTAATCATGGAGAAGGAAAGATACAGTTGCCCATTCAATCTCTTCCATTTATGGATGTGACAGAAACAATCCTGACATTGGGTAATAAAATCAGTTTTTATTCTGCCACAACTTTGCCTGCTACTGCAGGATAGGGGAAGTGCAAATATTTACCTCACTGTCACTTCTCAGGATCTAATTCTTTTTAGCAGCAAAATGGAAAAAAAACCCAAACCCAAAATCTGAAAAGATTCCCTGGAAATTGTTTTGCAAGCCATGTCTGTATTATGCCCTAGAATCTCACTGCCCAATTTAAGATTTCAACAGCAAAAAAGCTTACATTTGTTTCTTCTAAAAAAAATATCCTCAACTGGAGTCCAACAGATTCATGCTCCTGCCCCAGACTCCTCTGGTTGTAAAGGTACTGGCAGTGAAATAGAGGAGCTGGATGCCTCTGTGACACCAGGCATACAGAAATCATGAACTGGTGCTACAATGGTGGCAGCTGAGGACACATAGCACCTTACACAACTAGACTCTCAGTGAGCAAATTTTACAGGAAAAGAAAGACATGTCTCAGCTTTGTAACTTAACAGACTGCTCTGGTCTGCAATATAGTACTTAAAATATTAAGACATGTATCTGCAGAACAGATGGGGGAAAGCATTCCCCTTCATTTGATGAAATTCCAACACTGCTGCTGTGGTCCCAAAAATTCCCACAGCTATTCAAGCTTTCTATCCAGTGCCTACTTATCTGTCATGTTCATTATTTTCCATTCACTAGCTTTGCCAGCCCTTTGAAGGCAATAAAGGGATTCTGGACACCATTAACTTGACCATTTCATATCCCTGCCTGCAGGAAAACTGGATTCTCATCACAACCAGAAAATATGTTCTAAAATAAATGTCAAAAACTGACTACACTGGGAGCTCAAACGGCATCAATAAGATGTGCTAGACAGCACATCATCTCTGCCTGGTCTACACAGCAATTCATACAAGATGAAGGAATAAAGAGAAGACAAAGTGTTTTGGAAAAATTCAGGCTAAAAGCTCCATGTGTCTGTTTCTCACCATCAACTATTCACACAGGGAAAGGTGTTACTGATTCTGCATAATGAATGATTTTTGAAGTGCAGGATACAATTCTGTTTTATGAAACCCTTCCGGACCTACTTTGCTACTCAAAATCTGTTTTTTTCCTTTGTCCTTCTCCTTCCCCTTTTTAAAATTCTTCTTATTTTTTTTTACTTAACCATCAAACTCATTGTCCTTCAATGAAAGAAGGTATGTTGAATTAGGGGAAAAAAAGTGTTAAGAGTAAAAATTGCTTTAACTGCTACTTATTTACAGATACACATTTTCTCCAGTGGTGCATGTCACCTGTAGGGTGGGCTATTGTATTCTATTAAACAAAAAAAAAGACCACCCACATGTTTTCAGGTTCAGTACCTCTTCAGTACAGGACATAAGAGCAACCTTTGCACTCAGTGAGAGTCTCCTCAGCTGAAGTAGCAGTAAGCACCCTCCGAAAGGGAGACACACACTTCTGTTCTCAGTAAGCACTGACAGAAATAGAAAAAGCCTCTCAGGACTGCAGCACATATTTGAAGTCCAGAAAAGGGGACAACTGGCAGTATAAATTGGATTGGCAGGGAGCTGTTACTCCTAATGCTACGTGCCATCTGCAGAAGTACGCGACACCGGAACAGATGTTGATGTGCCACAGGCTGCAGAGTCTGTGTAGACAAGGAGTGCCTGTTTAAGGATTAACCCTGCAGGTAGCTCATGTGAGGTTAAACACAACTGCCTATTTACACAAAATGACACTGTACACGTCTGGGTGAACGTGCTGCAGCTTTTTGGCTGTGGGCAAAATCCTAGAGGAAGATCTAGGAAGACTGAATGATGGTGTTGGTATTGGAAGTCTTGACTCATGTTAACTCATGATGTCCTTGTCCTTACTTATATCTCTTTTTTTTTTTTTTTTTTTTTTTTTTTTTTTTTTGAAAGGGGAAATATCATTTTGTTTTCTTTTTTTTTTTTTTTTTTTTTTCCTTTTTCTGAAAGGAGACTAAGCATTTTGGTCTTAGCTGTGCATTACTCTAACTTCTAACATGATCTAACTCCCTGATAGCCACATCACAAACACAAGACAAGCTTTTTTGGAAGTATGTAACAAGACAGTGACTGACCTCACCCAGATCAGAGCATGCAGCCCCACCAACCCCACTGTCAGAGCTCCCAACACAGATGCAATACTTCCCTTCACCCCTTCTCCATCTCTCTGGAACCCTTCCTCTTTTGCTTTCCCCTTTTTAAATAAAAGAGGCAAATGGTAAAATGTCACATGAGCACACAGGGGTCTGTGTGAGATAAGACAGTGTAAGGCCACGGCACCAGGTAACAACTCGTTCTGTTACTTGGGTGCAAATTACCCATCATGCAAAATGGAAAGCAGCAGGTTTTCTCAGGACTTCATGAGGCAGTCAGATTGAGGCTCCTGGAGGAGTTGGTTTTCATTCATAGCTTGGTTATTTTTGGTCTAGTGGACCCTGATTTTTTCTGCCACAAATCTACATAATTTTATCTGATTTTTTGTGAAGTTCAGAAGGAAGTTAAAAGAAATTGAGAGAAAAAAGTTTCAAAGCAGAAATAAAATGCCAGCATTTGTTTTGTTATCCTGTTACAATATTCTGACTTCCATCTAAACCTTCCCAGTGGGATACATATCTACATTTTACTTTAGCTAAAGACAGAATTAATTTGAAAATTATTACGAGAAAGAAAATGGTTCTCAAGACACCATCATCTTGACTGTGCAGAGACAAAAGGTAGGCATCTTCCTCAATAGAACAGGCAAGAGATCTGTCACAGTAAAGGGTTCTGTGGTATTATTTATTTTTTTTAGGGTTTTTTCCCCTCCTCTGATAGCTTAGCTCAAATCCTTGATCAAAGCAACTAGGAATTGTTCTGCTCAGATGGCTTACTGCATTTTAAGTGGGATGCAATTTAGCACTCTCCCATCTGACCAAAGCTAAATTCAGTAAGGGAAACAATTTCCAAAGACCAACACATCCATTTGCCCCTTGAGAGGCCAGACAAAGGCTGTTGCATTAGAACAGATTACCAACATCTGCCCACAGTGTGCTTTTGATAAAAGGAACTGTTAGACTCTGATGGCAGCGAGACAGTCCCTCTTTGCAAAATAGCATTAGGTGTTTTCCAGATCCCAGTATTTCAGTTGCATTGTGCTTGTTATTGAGCATTGTAAGAAGCAGTGCAGTGAGGCTGGTGTAATAGCAAGAAATAAAAAGAGTAAATCACATCTCTGTGTATACTTCAGAGGTTCTGCAATTTTTTTAATGCACAGTTTTCTTTGCCGCTATGTTTCCTTTGGGTTTGTCTGTCGTATTGTTAAAGAAAAAAAGCAGTGTTTGTTTCAAAAAGTGGTTAATAATGTACGCACCCCATAGTCTACCATAGCTTCAAAGAGCCAATTACAGTTAGACTGTTGCATAAACACGTATTTAGGAAGCATGAAAATGTGCAATTATTTACACTATTCAGTACCTAATACATCATATTTGAGCTCCAAAATGGGAATTACTGACATGATGAAATATAATGGCTCCAAACAAATTGCTGTACTACAAGAGGGGCCCTGTAGAGCTGTACTCATTAAACACACTTATTAAAAATTCGTAGTTTTTTGAAATCAAAAATCCCTCAGTCACTTAAAAAAGCTCATCATCACCGAGTATCTCATCTGTAACTTCTTGCAAAATCCTATGGCTCAAGAGAGCTTTGCAAATATTGTATCTGAGGAAAACCAAAATATTGAGGTTTGTCTTAAAGGAATGATGTGGAACTTAGTGAAGGTGAGTGGCAGCAAATGGCTGGAGATTGGACAGTACTAAAAAGAAAAACCTGAGTTATTTTTACATACTGGATGTATTAATTAAGCATAGCCTCTTCAGGAAAGAGGCCTAAGTCCTGCTTTCCAAAAGACAACTGCAGTTAAAAGCACACTAATCTATTTTAGGAAAATGGCCGGAATTATTACTCAAAATGTGATCTCATTATATAAATTGGGGCATGTCTTCAGTTACTGATTCAGCTCATTTCTGTCACTGCCATCACAAAAACATTGCAATGGAAATAAGCTGGAACAAAGAAAGATTCTGGTCTTTGTTGTACTTTTCCATAAAGTGAAAATTTAATTATTTGCTCTTGAGCTAAGGAATGATGTATCTCTAGTTCTCAGAGTTCTGAGAATTAGAGCAATGACCAGTTCCCGAGAACAACATTTTGGGATAAAAGTTATATTGCCCTTTCACAATTTACAAATGTAAAAGGACTGTGGTTTTACTTTATTTTATTTTATATCCTGCTGCATATTCCACCCATTAGTTTGCAATTACAAAACTGGTGCTGCTATGGGAAACCCGCTTCCTTGTGACGAGATTCCAGGCATATTTCAAAGAATGTTGGTTCCTACCCCTGCGTTCAAGTCAGGTAAGTCTGTCCCCAAAACCACAGACACACAAGACTGCTGAGCCAGAGCTGCTGAAATCACATCAGCCTTGCCCTGCACCTGAGTTTCCTCTTAGGACACCAGACCTGAGCAAACTGCTGCCCCTGTCTGAGGCAGACCTGTCAGCCAGCCCAAGGTGCTGGCAAAGAGCAGACTTGCCTTGCAGCAGTGAGCAGGAGAGACTGTTTGCCATAAACCATTGCTTCTTGGATTATGGCAAAATCACTGAGGTTTCACGCTTGTTTATGGCCTTAGAAAAATGTTAATTCTCAGCTAATGAGACTTGAGGCATGCAGTGCTCAGTCAGCAGAACAACTTTTAAATTACTGTTTTGCTTGTAATCGCTTCCTGTACATTTGTTATGGTACATCAAGTGGCACTTTTTTCTCAGCTAGGTGCTGGGCATTCAGGTGCTGAAATACACAGGCATGGCTGCAGGCTCCACCAGGGCACTTCCACAAGAACGTGCACACCAGCAGGAGCAGGGCACACAATCATGGGATCATAACTCTCTCACTGCATTAGCACACTGGGAGGTCTCCATGAAACTGGAGTCCTGAACATCCCTACAAAAATCTCCAGTAGTGGTGCATTTGATAACATACCTACTTAGTCTGAAACTAAAGCAGAGTTCAAATCCAAACATGCTCTGTACACCTTTAGGGAGAGCTGTGTAAATCTGAACACCTGAAAAGATTACCACTTTTTGTGTGTTCAGTATAATCAAAAGAAACAAATTAATGGAAAAATTAATTTAAGCACATTCCATACAAATATATGCAAAGGGCTTCAACAAAATTTTTCATATCTGTATCAAAATTAATGCAAGATTAACAAAGAATGAAACATTACATTTTAAGTACCTAATCCCTCTTTATTTGTGCTCCACTTGATAAGAAATACACTTAATAGTTCTTTGCATAGAACAATAGGGATTTCTGTTAAAGTTCTCCTTCTCCTCTAAAATCATGCCTTTTCCCATTTCATTTGAGACTATCAGATCACAGGTCTGAAGGCCATCTTACTCCCAGCATCTCAAAAGGCCAGCAGGCTCTTACAGAGCAGCAGGCTGAGCAGCACACAGCAGTGTATCCATGCACTGAGGACTGCTGTCTGCATGCCAGGCTTTGCCAAGGAACAGCTGGAGGTTTGGGGGATGTGTAGTCCTGGTGAGCCCACATCTCAAGTGTGTGCCCAGCAGGGCACTCCCCAGCATGAGAGACATATGGACATTGGCAGAGTTGGTGGGGCAGGAGTATGATTTACCCATTTTCAACCTTGGAGACATCCAAGTTGTTTGGACAGCTGCAGAAGTCAACCAAATAAGTGCTGTCTCAACAAAATAGCAGAGTTGTTCCATGCTTCTGGAAGTGTTCACAAAGTAAGACAACATATTCCTTCAAGACATTTTAAGCTCATGGTTTTGAATAATTAAGGTCTTTCTCACATTCTTACCTCACTATGAGACTTAGCCCAAATGTTTAGAAGCATATCAAGCAAATAAAGAGCAAGAATAAGCAAAGATGGAATACCAAAGGATAATACTGTTTTTTCATTCCCTATATTTGAAACACATTTATATTTGGACACTGCTGTAAACTCCTACAAATGATGTTTTCAAATGTGGAAAAAAATAATTAGGCCATGCCCTACAAAAAAAAGTCCTTTTCTCACCCTTTCTGAATTTCTCATTAAAAACCTTCACTGCCATCATAAAAATGGTGGGTTTTGATATGATGGAGAGCTTAACATTCATCAAGCTAATTACTAGGATAGAAGAGATGAAACTTGTACTAGCTACAGTCAGACACCTCTGAAATTGGAAATAATTTTCTCCTCCAAGGTCAGATCCTCATTAGTAAAGGAAAACATTTTAAAGTGCTGATTTAAGCAATTTTTGTAGCAGATCCAAAGGCAGAACACATTTTAGGATTACTCAAGGAAAGAGAGGAAATGAACCATGTAAATTCTTTGTATAACAGTTTGAACATGTAATTCTTTGTATAACAACCCTCAGATTTATTTTAAGTTTCAACATCTGCATGAAGGCCTTAACATAGTCATATTTCTTCAGACCTTCTGTGGAAATATCTTAATTTTGGTACAGATCCAGAAACCAACCTTAGCTTCAACTGGAAATCACATGTGAAATCCTAATTCGTTGTTTCCTTTTGAACAGAGCAGTCTCTGAAAGGACTGCTCTGAGGAATCCAAATGATTTGCATCTGGCACACACTCAGTTACAGCTTCCTTATCCACAGGATTTGATATTATCTTTGAATTCTGCCTGGTGCAAGTCAGGATTTAGACTTGTTTGCATTTTATATGCTTATTTATTTATTTTTTTTTTAAATTAGCTAGGCAGCCCCTTAGAGATTTTCCACAAAATACCTGACTTGTCTTGATCAGATGTTCCAATGAATGGAAGGAAAATGCTTTGCTCAGCTGAAAGACTGTAATTAGCATATACTGTAGTAACTCTCTGTCCTTCTCTAACCTGCTGGCTACACAGCATGATTTCCTTGGGATTTTTATTTATTTTGCTTTTAAGCAGAAGTGTAATATTACTGAGAATCACCAGATGGCATTGCTGCAGATAACTCTGATATTTCTCTTTGCCTAACTCTACAGAGGATAGGTACTGAATTGCAATCTAGTGCAGAGTTTTTCCTGATGTTACAACTTGAGCTCTGTTAGAGAGATGTCATTACATATTTGTACATTTGTACATTACATGCCTGAGCCCTCACAATGTCATAAGATTTGTTTACAGAAAAGGATCATGCACGGCTACATAGGGAAAGTTTAGAAACATAGACACAATAAATGTAGGAGCAAGATGTTCTTTAGACTATTTTAACATTTCATTGTTTCTTAATTACTGCATTCGTCAAGCTCATTGAAATGATTTGCAGACTTAAAATTATTAAAAGGCTACTTATTTAGTGACTGGATTTGTTGGCTGAAGTGCTTCAGCTACAATAGTTGCATCTGCAAATAACCTGGGATCAAATTGTATAATAGCTCACAGCTCATTAAACTCCTTTGAAGAGCTCAAATGACCTGGGTGTTAATTTTTAGTGCAGCCTATGGTGTATAACATATGTCAGCACTTCAGGGCTGCTCTGCCTCCCAGCCTGCAGAGCCCTGCTCCCAGGGATGGCCCCAGTCAGGATGCCTCCATGGGCACCATTGATACTGAGAGAGCAAATATGAAGGTGAATGGAGCTTTTCAGCTGATTAGCTTTCAAGGCATGATGCAGTTGTGACATAGAACTTATTACATAGAACTCTTGAGTGTATCCAAAGGAGGGCAGCAAGGCTGGTGAGGGGCTTGGAACAAAGCCCTGTGAGGAATGACTGAGGGAGCTGGGAGTGTTTAGCCTGGAGAAAAGGAGACTCAGAGGTGACCTTATCACTCTCTATAACTCCCTGAAAGGTGGTTGTAGTCAGGTGGGGGGTTGGTCTCTTTCCCCAGGCAGCAGCTGACGGAAACAGAGGACACAGTCTCAAACTGTGCCAAGGGAAATATAAGTCGGACATTAGGAAAAAGTTTTTTACAGAAAGGATAAATAAAATATTGGAATGGTCTGCCCAGGGAGGTGGTAGAGTCACCATCCCTGGATGTGTTTAAAAAAAGACTGGATGTGGCAGTCAGTGCCATGGTCTAGTTGAGGTGTTAGGGCTGGGTTGGACTTGATGATCTTTAAGATCTCTTCCAACCTAGTGATTTTGTGTGTGATTTATAATTCCTTATAAATTGTCAAGATTGCATTTTCTCTTCCCTATTCCAAAACCCTTCATTTAAAAGCAAGGATAAAGGAAGTTTGTAGCCAGGTGGGGAGTTGGGAGGAAAGGGTTAGAACTGGAAGATTTGCCAAGGAAGGAATAGTTTTTGCTCAAAGTGACCTTGCAGCTGGGAATGCTAAAAATGTCAGAGTGGGAACGAGTCAGAGTGGGAACGAGTCAGAGTGGGAACGAGTGTCCATTTATTATGCCCAGTGTTGTTCATTCTCTGCTGGTTTGGAGAAGTAGAATTCCTGTGTAGAGACAACACACTTGCAGACATGCCTGAGCCTGCTGCTGGAAGTGAGATATCATAAAAGCACAGCCTTGTGATAAATTGCACCTGTGCAAGGCCCTTTGACGTCTGGGGCAGGCAGTGGTTCCCCTCGTCCCTAGGATGAACTGAGCCTAATGGAGCCTGTGCCTCTGTGTGTCTCTTTTCACCAGGATGAACTGAGCCCAACAGAGCCCGTGTCCCAGTGTGTCTCTGCTGCCCAGAGATGATGGTGAGGTAATGAAATGAAACTCTTTGCATTTCAGCTGTGGTTTGGTGGTTGCCATCGATACCTGTATGTGTTGACTCACACATGGGGATTGACCCCTTCTCCCAGGCAAACAGTGGCAGCATCAGAGGACTTAGTCCTAAGCTGTGCCAAGGAAAGTATAGGTTGGACATTAGGAGGAACTGTGGTGGCAGACTGTGGTGAGGTTAGGATTTTCCTCCCCACTCATAGTGTAACATTTCACCCCTTTGGTGACATCAGGTTTGTGCCTCCACCTCCATTTTTACACTTGGGCTCAGTTTCATCCAGCTGCAGCCACCCCTCAGTGTCCCCACAGCAGCACTAAGGTCAGTGCAGGCTGCAGAGGCCACCAGGTGGGCAGTCACCCTTAGCTGAGCTCTGTGTCATAGTTAGTGCACAGATTTGTCCTTAGACTGGGCACATCCTCAGGAACTGAGCTAGAGGTGCAATTCCTGATTGCAGAACTAAACTGCCAACACTGTCTGGCAAAAGGAAATGAAAACCTGAGGCTGCCACCACAACAGCAAAGGCTAACAGGCAAAGTGTGATTTTTGTCCATAGTTCTTGCTTTATCCAGATGTCCTGGAAAGCTGTGGATCATTGCTCTAGAGGAACAATTTTGAATCCAGTAAACTGATAGGTCTCCTGTCTTTTCCACCATCAAGGTGGCATTTCTCTGGAATTTCAGCTGTCAAAGAGATTCTCCATAAAAGTGTATGATCACAGCTTTGGCATTAGTGAATTAAAAGCCATGTTCTTGAGGGTATCACTAATGTTGATGAAAGGAATCTTTCTTGGTTGAACAGGCAGAGATGCTTTAGGGGCAGGAGGACTGTTCTCTGATTTGGGGATGTTAAAACCATTTTCAGATCATAACTGCTCCCATGTCTCCACAAAAACCTTTGCAACATCACCTCAGTGGAGATTAACCTGGGATACTGTTCTCCTTTCTTCATGTCTGCCTAGTTGTTGTTCCATTTCCCATTTTATTGAAGCAGATATAAATAGAAACCATCAACATTGCCTTTCACATTTCTCTTCTGTGATCCAGGCACAGGCAACACCAAGGTAGTCAATATAGATGCTTTTGAACAGAATTAATTCAATTCTAATACCCATTAAACAGATAGTGGTATGTAAGTCAGGTACTAAAAGAGACAAGTTGTCTGTAATGCTACCAGTGGAAGGGATGGGCCCTTGGAGCCCAAGAATTAGAAAATGAAAAAGATAACTCAGTAAAATCCCCACAGCAGAAAACAGGCATCTACAGCAATCTTTAAATGCTTGAATGTACATCCAAAGAGAGCACTGCAAATCATTCCTCTCTGCTTTTAACGGCCTGACTACAGAAGCAATAACCCAAGACATACTCACTGGATTATGTTTTTCAATATCACAGTTTTGTCCATATGATTTTTTAAATAAAGCCAGCTACCCAGAGAAGAGATCAGGCCTCTATGGTTGCACTACAAAAAAGGGACCATAAACAAGAGATAGTTTACAGTACAGATTTTCCTCTTTCATGTTTTCCAGCGTTTTTGGCTGGCACACAGAGCCAACATTCTCCATTTGTATGCCATCATCCCCAGACACAGGCATCATTTTCCTAAGTGACAGGAACAACCTCTTATATACAGATAGTGAAAAAAATAGTTATTCTCTTCTGTATTAATGATCACAGTTATTTTTATAAAGGAAAAGTGTTACCAAAGCTATTCTTACAGAATAGTAAACCCTCTTTGGGATCAACCCAAGCTGATTTAACAAAGATGAGTGCACACTGAAAAATCCCTGAAAACTCCCATCCTTCAGATTTTGCCTCAGAATATGTTTGACACAAACTAATACCACACAATGAAGTAGCACACACCTTATGCAAATCCTGTCTTTGTGGTTTGGTGCAAACCCTGTGTGCTCACAAGGGCTATTTCTATAGTAGAAACACTGCCATGTGAATACTAATTCTTTAGTGATTTAGATGAGAACTTCTCTGCAGCATTTGTCAAAAATGCTTGGATGTTTGTGATGTACTGCCAATATATTTCCAACAGTACTTAAACTTGTTACTTTTAGAAAAATCTTTAATTTAGCTGAACATTTTTGGTAAAAGGATTTAAAGTGTTCTTTGATGACACAGAACAATTGACAAGCAGCTTTAAAAAAGACTTACAAGGAATAAACAACTGCACCTGTGAGATAACACACAAAAGGACAAAAGTTTACAGAAAACAGAAATGAAAAAATACAGCAAAAGAGATAGCAGGTACAGTGAAATACGTATAATAGTCAATATTAGTCAAGAACATGATTAGTATATGAACAGTATATGAATAGTAAATGAAGCTTGTGTAAAACAGTGGAATGGCTGCACAGAAGTCAAAAGAAAGAGGCTCTCTCTCATCCTGCCACAGGGAAGAGCACACACATGTAATGGCTCCTGCCTCTTGCTTTCCTGAATGAGAGAGGCAGATTTGGAATTTGGTTTTACTTGGTTTTTCTTCCCCTTAAGCACTATTTTGGTGACAAAATCTGAAATTCATCATGGTTATTTCCAAAAGAAAAGCAACCTCAAACATTAAAAGGAAGGTTTGAAGTCTCATGTTTACACCGAAACCTCTCCCTCTAGCAAGGCTTGAATAGTTTGAACTGCAGAAAGAAAGTAACAGCAAAATGTAAACATGTATGTTTTGACCTGCAGACTGCTTCTTCCTTTCTTCATTCTCTCATCTTAGATGGGGTCTAGAGAGCTGGAACAGTCTCTTCGAGCCAGTAAAAACCACATCCAGTAACTTACACAATCACTTCAACATTGTAGAAGACCTCATCAGAGGGACCCTTCTCTGCTGGTCACAGCCAGCAGAACTGCTAACCCAGAGTCTTCTTTGTTCAGCCTTGCCAAATTGTGATTGCTCTTTTGAGAAGGATAGCGAGACAAGACCTTGGACTTCCTTTCTATATGCTTTTAGCTCAGAATAAATGAAAGCTTGGACCCAGAAGGAACCACAACTGCATCAGCCTTTATCTGTGTGTGGTTTGAGGCTGATTAGTCTGTCCAGCTCCCTGGTGAAACACAAGACTCTCTTAAGGGCTTGGCATCTGGCAGAGAAAAGCTCGATCTGATGGGAATGCGCTGGAAGTACCTTCCCCTTCCAACCCCCCCTCTGGATTTCCCTTTGAGTTACTCACCAGTACTGCTCTGGATGGTCCTCACCGTGGTGGTTGTACGCGGGGGAGACGAGGACCGCAGCGATACGCACTCGTCGTCCTGGGAGCAGCCCTTCTCGATGGCCCGCACGTAGCTGTGGCTCCTCATGCGGAAGCAGCCCGGCATAGGCAGATCCAGCGCCTCCACGGCCTGCGACTCCAGCTCGCTGAACACCGACTCACAGACGGATTCAAACTGACCGTTCACCTCCATCTCACTCACCTGCAGGCACACAGCGGCTGTTGTAGTGTGTTTTTATATTTTGTAATACTTTGTAATAGATTTTTGTATTCCTATAGTTTTCCTAAGTAGTTTACCCCAAACTGTACCCCTTCCCCATACCTATGTTATCATTCTCCTGGGTTGAGATCATCCCCAAACCCCCCCATCCTGACCCTCTG